>JAQNCA010000024.1:14605141-14618108 GCA_029783725.1 Acanthurus tractus | reverse complement strand
CGTCTCCTGCTGCAATCAGTGATCTAAACAAGAAGAGTGAAGGACCTGACCCACTTCACAGGCCCTCCAACATGTGTAAATAGCTGCGCAGCTCGCCACAAACCAGCCCGCAATGATGGGCTGCTATTCTTAGAACAGAGGTACTATTTTCTCTTCTTCTTTTTTTCACTCAAGCCCGTCACAAGGACAGCTGAGGGATATTCTGCGAGCAGGAAGAGGCACGAACGAGGCTGTAAAACTGGGAACAAGAAACAGAAATGGATCCTGGAACCAAAACCAGCTGAACAAACTGAACAAACTGTGAGGCTGCGAGCTGGATTCCTGCCACCTTGCTGATCTTCAGTTCATCAAACACGCCCAGCGTGTTCGCTGTAAAATTAGTTAGATAATCAAAGTACTTAGTCATGTTGGCCAGCTTTAATATCTTGAATATTTTAATATGTAGTCACATCTTTGTTTATTACGGAGACACAAAGGTGAGACACGGAGACATGTGTCGTCTCGTCTCATTATTATAAATGAGAAGATTTATTTTAACTGTAGATGACAGTGAGTTTCTGTGAGCTGTGTTTTTCCAGCCTGACAGGAAACTAAATTTACAGATAATTTGGATAATAATGACACTAAAGTTGACATTGAGGCTTTTACTTTGAAAACAAACTGACAAATTAAAACATGCCGGTTCATTATTTTATTTCACTGCACACTGCAAATCACTGCGATCTAACCCAAAGCAGTGAGCAGCTTAAACCTCTTTAAAACCTCTTTAAAAGATCTTTTATTAACATTCAGACATTTCCTTCCTGTTTCAAACTCCTTCAGAGCGGTTCTTAATCCAGAATCAACAGGTGTTTTTCCTCTGTTGGTTTGTTGCACAGTTGCAGCACACAGCTGCAGCAGTTCCACCTCCACTCGCCATCCTGGCTGCCCAATGCTCCACCCCTCCTCCTCCACCCACACCCACACCCACACCCCTGCCTCCACTCCAAATACTGCCGCCCCTGTTGGACCAATCACAGGCTGACACAGACAGCTGAAAAACAGAAGCACAAGGGAGGCTGCACATTTTCAAAAACCAGTCACTCATGACACGTTCATGACACGCTCCATCTTTTAGCCGAGCCTCCTTTTTTTTCTTTCTGCTTCGCTGCCTCGATAAGGAGCTGCAGGACTTCAGACAAGTTTTTCTAAAAAACCTGGTTCTCCTGCCATTCTGAAGAGAAGTTTTGCTTCTCGCACACACAAATCTGCCGACATGTGTCTTCTCACAGCTGTTCTGCTGTTTTCTTTGCTGGGTGAGTGTTTGTGTCGTCTTTGACTTTTAAAAGTTCCACACAGATGTGATGACTCGTGTGTTTAACGGAGTCACTGCAGGGTCGGCCATGTGCCGGGAAGGACGGAAAAGATCTTTTCATTCATTTGTTTCTTTTCCTCTGGTGGATTTTTGTATCTATTAGCTGCTTAATTTCTCTGTTTCAGTCATTCAGTGACGTTTGATGAATGAAAGCTGGGTTTGGCTAAAACTGTTAATCTTTCTTTTTTGGGACCAGCCCCTCATAATCGTATGAATGATTCAGTTTTACTGAGGAGAGCTTAATACATCTTCTTCTGCGACTCCTCCCGATGAGGCTGGAAACTATTTAAATTACACAGTTAGAGACATGTGATTTTGTCAGCGCTCTCTGACTGTACGGCACTGTTTGTTTGTTTATTGTGGAAATTTACAGTAACTCAAAAAGAAGTGATCATTCACAGTCCACCGGTTTATACAGTCTGCAAGCAACTCGTAGCTCCAGTTTTATTCTGCACAGATGTTCAGATATTTTTAAAAATGTATGAATCACATCAGGGTTTCAGTGAGTGAGTGAGTTAAATTCAAATTCTGGGAAATCCAGGATTTTCTGTTCCTGAGGGAAAAAGGACCTCGATCTAGAGCTCAGCTTTGCTT
This sequence comes from Acanthurus tractus, assembly GCA_029783725.1. Lineage (NCBI taxonomy): Eukaryota > Metazoa > Chordata > Actinopteri > Acanthuriformes > Acanthuridae > Acanthurus > Acanthurus tractus. Next base: position 14,616,160 of record JAQNCA010000024.1, on the reverse strand, counting down.
CGGGTGTGTTTCTCTTACAATAACACACTGAAACTAATCAGCTTTATTACAGCAGCTCACGTTTTTTAAGGCTCTGCCCTGAAGAATGGAGACTGATCTGTTTTTACAACCTTTTATCTACAGAACGATTATTTTTTTCCAAAGTTCATCCTCAGGAGTCCGTCTTTACTGTTGTACAGCCAAAGTTAATATATCATTCTGAAATGTTCAGAGCATTTCTACTTTTATTAAGGTTCATAACACATTAAACTCTTTTTTAAAAACATTGTTCTGTCCTGATAATCTGCTTCAGTAGAATTAAAATGGAAAGTTGAGTTTCAGACGGTGAGTTTAGACCAGAGCTGGAGTCACTGTGAGAAGCTTAAATAAAGAAATGAAAGTGTCCACTATATATAACATAAGACCGAGAGTAGAAACTTGAAGGTGTGACCGAGCTTATTATAACAATCTTTCCACCAAATGTTCATTTCTAAATATAATGTGATTCAGCGCTTTTATACAGAACCTCGTCTCGGTGTGCGAGCCACCGCCGTAAAAAGTGTCCAGAATTGTTTGAGGTTGGAAATAAGAGGTTTTTTTTTACCAAAGCTAAACTCTGTGTAACTTAGTCAAGTCATGGTGTGTGTTGTTAGTCTGTGTTTTTCTTGGCGGTAGTGATGATGCATCACCGCTCTGTAATCTGGATTAGTCAGTGTGTTCAGAAAACCAGCATCATGTTCAGTTTTTTTAAAGCGAGCAGATTTTCATAATAAGTTCCTGTAATTGTCTAAACTCCCTTTCAGGTTCATTTTCCTGTGTTCAGTTTCTGGCACCTCTGAACATGGGAGGAGTCACGGGACAGGTGCAGTTTGACTCCGCTTCCCTGATGGCCAAGGTCAACGTGTCCGGTGCTGGATCATGTGGCCCGCTGAACTTCTCCCTCAGCGAGTTCCCCGTCATGTATGGCCATTACGCTCAGCCCTGCTCTGAAGCAAATATCGGGCCCAGCGTCTTCACCTTCTCTGCTGATCCAGCCTCAAACTTCACCGTCAACGTGTCACGCCTGTTTGAACAGAGCTCGAACCTCGACGACTTCTCGCTGACTTTGTACACCTGTAGCGGCACTCGGGTATGCACACGAGTGAGTCGAGGTCAAACGCTCTCGACCCTTCAGGCGAGGTTCACTGGACCCGTCGCTGGTAATGTTTACGTCCGCCACGACACAGCAAACACCAACTCATGGCTGCTTGCAGATCTGGTCACAATCGGTCAGGTCAGCGCCTCACAAACCAACGTCACCCTCTTTGGATCTCCGAGCACCGCTGCGAGCTGTGATGTTCTTCTGGGGAGCTTAGATCCCTCAGCTTTGAGAAATCTGGGTGTCGTAAAGGTCGGAACCCCTTCAAAGCCTGAGAAATCCCGCCTGGACCTGACCGGCGTCAACGTGAACAATAACTTCCTTCTCATTCGCATGGGGTCGAGTTACAAGTGCGCTCAGATTTACTCTGTGCCGGAGAAGAAAGTGAGCGCTGTCGTGAACATGAGAGGGATCAAAGGATACCTCAGCTTCCGCCAGGCTTCCCCGTTTGATGTCACAGAGGTAAGAGTGAACCTGACCAACCTACAGGGCAGAGTTGGCCCCTACCACGTCCACCTTTTTCCCGTCCCATCAGTCAGGTTGCCACAGTCCAGCATGTGTTCAAATGATAACGTGGCCGGTCACTGGAATCCATTTGAGGTCGACACGAGGGACCCGTCGTACCCAAGAACGCCCGGTTCGACGCATGACAGGTATGAGATGGGTGACCTCAGCGCCAAGCACATGTCCCTCACAGGCAAAAACGAGGTGGACGTGGTGTTCACAGACTTCAACCTGCCTCTGTTTGGACAGAACAGCATTGTGGGTCGTTCTGTTGTAATCCACAGGACAGATGGGGCCAGGTATGTTTGCGCCAGCATCAGTTATCCAGGTGAAGTGATCGTAGCCAGAGCCACATTTCGGAGTCCTGTGGTTGGTAACATCTGGTTCACTCAGCTGGAGAACAACCCTCTGTCTGACGTATCCATCTTCACGGATCTGTCATATGGAAATCCCACAGCAACAGCGACCAAAAACCACAACTGGCATCTTCATATGTACCCCATCAGCTCAGAGAGGGATGACGATGAAGGGCGATGCGGCACAACAGAAGGACACTGGAACCCCTATGATATCGACACAGCAGACAGCAGCTATGCCCTGCAGTGTGGCCCGTCCAGCCCCTTATCCTGCGAGGTGGGGGACCTATCCAGCAAATGCAGCAGCATCGACCTCGGGCCCACAGTGGGCGGAGTGGAGGCAAAACGCTTCTTCACCGATGTCACTTCCTGGTTGTCAGGCATTATTGGTCGTTCTGTGGTCATCCATCGAGCAGAAGGAGGAGGGGAGAGGATTGCTTGTGCCAACGTCACAATGGTGCGAGTCCCCAAAGCTAGATCAGATAACTGGAGAGCAAACAAGGTGTCCAACGGCCAGGTGCGGTTCTCCCAAACTCTCCCAAATGGCCCCACAACCATAAATGTGAGCCTTTTGAATCTGGGCTCCTTAGCTGGAGGTTACCACGTTCACAAATTGCCCATCATACGTGGCAGCGCTGAGCCCTGCTCCAACGCGAACATCCAGGGCCACTACAACCCCTTTTCCATCAACGCATCAAGCAGCCCTGAACCCGGAGCTGGTACGGTGGACCAGTATGAGATCGGAGACATCAGTGGGAAGTTCGGGATGCTGGACGGCCTCGACGAGGCTCAGGCTGTTTACATGGACTCTAACATGCCTTTAACTGGACCATACAGCATCGTGGGAAGGTCGCTGGTTATTCACTACTCCAATGGGTCAAGGTGAGAGACTGTGTGCTTTTATGTTTATGTTTATTAAAACGAAAGGAACAAACACTGTTAAAAAGATAGTAAAAGAGACAGAAAAAGGTTTCGTAACATTTTAAAATTGGAGGACCTCAGGTTCCTATTTCTGTGGAACTAGTGGAAATAGTGAGAAATGTGGCAACTGATTCTTTGTTTTTTATTGCAAAAAAAGAGAATTTGGAGAAGTCAGCAATGCCTCTGCAGCAGGAGCAGACACTTTATCCTTATTACCCCTTGTGGCCCAGACTTGGCCAGTGTATTGAGGGCAATAACAGGTATAGGATGTCAGAGACAGCGAGTCTCATCCTCGACATAATTTGTATTATAACACACAGATAATCTGCCCCATTCACTGAGAACGACCTGGCAGAATAATGCCAGGAGAATATTTCTAAAGGGTAAACCCTGTGGGATCGGTGTATGTTTTGCTCATCTTGGTTGTGTTTTTATTGTGTGTGTTTTCTGTACAGAATGCAGTGTTCTGACATCGAGGCAGACAGAGACACAGATGGACAGTGGATCATGGCTAAAGCTGTGTTCAATGGAACGGTGACTGGGACGGTCACACTGGTAAGAACCAGCATAAAACTGTTTTTCTACTGGTGCCAATTTAATTTAATATATATAGCTTAAATTAAAATACAACCTCATACAAGATTTCTACAAAAATCAATCTGTAATATGTTTTTTTCGTTTTCCCGTGATTTCATGTCTAATCTGAAAACACACGACACTAAATTCCACCACAAATATTCAAAATGTTACTTTAAAAAAGGGAACATCTTGTTAGTAAAGTCAGTTTTACTGCAAGTCATTCAGTCGGGCTAAGCTAGTATTAGCTAACGTAGCCTCAAGCCACAAGCAGAAATCTGGAGCTTGCCTCACACATGTGATGAAGTCGTCCTTCCTATAACCCTTTAAACACGCTTTGTTGTGTTAAGTTAATGTTGAGTTACAGTTTCTTTTCATCTCCCACAAAAAACCCCTTGAAAGATTGCACTTTTCTGTGGGCGTCTAATGCTAACGGATTTCAGCAATCCCAAGTCAGCTTCCTGGTTTTTATTTCTCAATGTTAAGTTGCTTAAAATTGTAAAAAGTCAAAACATAACTGAAGGAATTGAGAAAGACATGAAGTTGTTTCTGCTAGCAAAGCTTTGACTCCCTGATGCATTCAGATGCGACAGGTGTGTATTTTGCTGAATGAACAGAACTGAAATAGGATGCATTCAAAGACAGTCTTTCTCTGTACACTGACTTTTACCTTAAAAATGTCTTAACTATGTTCAAATGTCACTCTCCATGATAAAGAGGAGACTCTTAGCCACCATCTGCCTTGATGTTAATACACTCTGATACTGACTTTGTGAAATGGACAACAAAAATAAAAAATATATCATCTCTACTCTCATCAGAATTTCAGGATTCAAGGGTTTTCTTTGAACGCCACAGATCACATGTGAGGTTTTCTTTTTTTCTAGCTAACTTATCAGGAGCCGAGCTGCCACAAAAACATGACAGAGTATTTCTGCTGCACCGGACAGACAGTGAATTCATTATGTCTGGGCTTGGTTTGCAACAAGCGGCTACGGGTAGCAGGGTTAGCTCATTCGCTTATCATCCGTCTGCTCCGGCTAGTTCGACCTACAGGCTCCCTGAACTGAACTAGGAAGCTCACGGAGGGAACAGCTGCCTGTGTCAGCCGATGCTGCAGAGGCCTCACGCTGAGCTCCGCACTGCATCCACGGATAAGAGCTCGTAATGTCTCCAAAGAGGCTTTATTATCAAGGAAAAAACGTAGTCTGACAGTTTTGCTCAGGCCTTTGGAGTCACACAGAGTGCAAGAATGCCTTAGGTACAGTCGCAATTGATGCAACATCCAGAAATCCGCTGTGGTTTTTCATTTTAGTCGTCTTTATATTTCCGCAAAGCAAACTCCCAGTTCTGGTTGAACTTAACAACTATGAGAATATGACCTTTTCTTTCCCTCTTTGTCTTTGTGTCTTTCTTTAGCGCCAGCAGATGTTTCCTGACGGGAGTAGCAGTGATATCACGCTGGTGCTGTCCCTTCAGTCATCGATCACACAAAGGGTAACTGCAGAGTCATTCACTTCACACTTATTCACACTTTCCATCAGGTGCTTTCACGAGGAAGTTCCCCTCGCGGAAATTTCACATGCAAAAGACGGTCAATTAGTTTCAGGTAGCACCCATTAACTCCTGCATTAATGCACTTTTATAAAAGCTTTAGGCGGAAGTGGGAAGAAAAACCTGAGGCAGCTTGCACGGTGCATGATGAACATTGCACATTATTTAAATCTGAAAACTGACAAAACAGCGTTAGTGTTTAAAACAGTAATTAAGTTAAACTAACTAGTGTAACTGACAGAGAGGTCAGCGATGGTTAATCGACTAGCCAACTAGTGACGCACATACGTAAAGAAAACCTGGTTAAAATTAAATTAAATTAAATTGAATTAAGAGTAAATTGTTACGTAACGAGCCCCCTGTAATCTGAGGGCACGAGGTTTTGCATTAGAGTCAAAGAGGAGGAGGACCTTCTAATGAGTTTCCTGCCTTTTAATGCAGCAGGTCCAGAAAAAAAATGTTTATTATTACATGTGTGTTTTTCTCTGTATTTCTTAGATAAACTCAGATCAGTGTGTTCACACACTCACTCATATTTCCCCTTCTCTGCAGATGGCTGATGCTTCCTTGTTCATTAATCACAACAGCGCCAATAAAAGTCAGTGCAACGATGACGGAGGCGTTTTCAATCCGTGGAACATGACGTCGATGGTGAGACCAGATTTTAACTTCTGCTCTTCTTTTGAAGTCACTGAATCAGCAGCGTGAATCTGAATCACTGCACTCGTTACTCGGTTTTGCTTCTGCAGAACCATCAGGGAAGTCGTGCCGGAAAACTGTTTTAAAAAGTTTAGAAGCTTTCAGACAATCGGATGAATCATGCGTCTGTCACACTAGTTGCAACCAATCAGATCAGTGAATCAAAAAAAGTAGTAAGAGAGAGCGAACGACAGAGCCAGCTGGTAAAACAAACGGCTTAAGGTCGTCTGAAGACGAAGCACAACATCAAGAAAAACCTCCAGTTTTTTCCTCAACTAAAAAAATACTCTTCGATATAAAAGTTTCTTAGGTGACTGACTGGTTTGGACATGTAAGATAGAGATTAGCACATTTTCAGCACAAATATTTTCAATTAATAATTAATGAAGATGTTACAAGCACGCAGTCCTTCAATCGATTAGATAAATCTTTGAGGCAGTGCAGACGAGGAAGTCTTTTATTCAAGAATTTCTGTTGTTATCATCTAAAAATATGAGCATTAAAGGTCAGAAAGCTTCCATAACCAGCCGCTGTCGATTAGATTGCGATGTCATTGTGGTGTTTTAGTGTGTGAAGTGCTTCCTCCTTTCTGTTCCCCTCCAGAGCTCCAGCTGCTCACTCGACAACCCTCTGAGCTGCGTCGTGGGCGAGGTCTCTGCGAGGCAGGGCAAGGTGAGCCTGACGGAGAGACAGGTCCTCACCGACAGCATCATCCGGCTCTCCGGAGACGAGACAGGTAAACTTCAAACTAGAAAAATAGCTAAATAATAAAATAAAAACTGATGCAGATGTTCATGTTTTTCCTGCGTTATCTGTGTTCGTAGTCGTCCACGGGTCTCTGGTGCTGAAAAATGGCGACAGCGTCATCGCGTGTGCTGACATCGTCCCAGAATCCCCTTCAGCTCAGCAGATTTTTCCCAACGTGACTCGTTTCAGCCGGTGAGTGTCGCAACCAAAAACTCAAAGCGAAATTATTAACCTCCTTTTCTCACAAGTTTACTTTAAATCTCTTGGTCGATTTTCCCTGTTTGTCCTGAAGGGTCATCGGAACGTTTGTTCCTGTAAAGACCTTTTATAACGTCATAAAAGCAGATGTTTGCAGATGTGTGCAGATGTGTGCAACATTCCTCAGGTCACTGACACTTAAATTCTACATGTTTTGGGGCTGAAATCCTTTTTTGCATAACTTGCTTTATATTTTATGGCCAATGTTTTCACCTGCAATAATTGCAATTTGCATTTTGGCTTCTTTTTCATCACAAGTTTGTAAAAAAAACATCCATAGATGATTTTTATATCAGACGTAGAAAAAAAAACTGTTTAAAATCGGCGTTTCTAGCATTATATCATATAATTCATGATTATAAATAACATTTGAAGGTGTGTAATGAAACACAGCTGCACTAACACCACAACATCTGTGTGACTGCAGGAAGATGTTCTGCATTTTCTTTACGATTTTGAACTTTGCCTGCAGAACTTAACGGTCCCCATCGTAGCACCATGTAACTTCACTACTAAACAGAACACAAATGTAATCTGTTACACCTGCTGGAAGCCCACTGACCCAGAAGTGTCTGACTCTGAATCTGAAGTTTGTTTTAAGCTTTTCAAAAACACTTTGGGAGTTTTCTTGTAAGTTTCCATTTCATTTCATACGTTTCCTCATGTTCATAGTTTTAAAGAGGGTGTAGCGACCAAATGTCTTTTTATCAAACAGTTGTTTTTACATGAGTGGGTGTGTAAATATCATTCCTTCACATGAACACACCCTCATAACTCAGAAATAACGAAACAATCCAAAACAAGGAAGAACCTGTTGACAAGGTGATCGACAAGGTGTGGCGCAGATTTAGTAACTGTTAGAAGACACCTTTAATATTTAGAGTCAAAACCGAAAGAATGCCGATAATCTGAAACATGAACATTACCGGAGATTTTGGTTCGTGGCGGCTGCAGGTCACTCAGCAACAGGAAGCATCCGACAAACTGGATGTTTCTGTGCTGTTCTGCTTTCATGACCCACTTTTCCATTGCAGCTAGACTCGATTATTATTATTATTATTATTATTAATAGATGATTATTCCTGAAATTCACTGAACACTGATTGTATCTGACCAGATACGACTTCCGGACGAGGGTTGCAAACGTCCTCGGGGTCGAATGGCAACGAGTCACCATCCTGCCCGACTCTCCGAGCTCCATGGCCGACGGACGGTGCCAGCGAGTCGCCTACATGGTGTCCGGTAAGGCGGAAAAAACAAGTGTGTCAAAAAAAAGGGAAATTATATTATATTTCAACACAACAATGCCACTCAAAATGCAAGTAAGATAATCTGAGGAAGTGAACGAGTGAACAAACACTTCCTCTGTTCAAACTGGAAAACCAATCGAACGTTTAACGTTCCGACTGATGATCATGTGATTAAAACTCCAACAGCTGGTTGGTTTAATGTGTTCAGGGACAAACTGTACATGCAGATTATGTTAATGAACCTGGTGTGTCAGTGCGCTGTATGCAGCATAATCCTCACATCGTGGAGGGTCAAGGAGACCCTTAATCTACAAATACATGGTGACATAATCTCAGCATATCGGACTGTAAGTGCGGCTCGACGCGGAGCCCGTAAACACCCGAGCCGCTCCGGGCTTCCAGCGTCTGTCTGCGTGCCCGGTCTGTGTTCGCCAGGACAAAGAACAATTACAGGCATTGAAAATCTTTAGAAAAACCTGAAAAATTGCCGCGTAATCCGATGCCCGTCTCATCTTCCGTCCTTTTCCTGGGTCCCACGGGGACGACAGAGAAGCGTCTGTGCAGAGCGTTCACACAGTAAAGGCACAGGGCGGCCATTTATGTCCTCAGAAACCTGCGACGAGGCGCGGAGTTTAGTGTTGCAGCGACTCCCGAACCGGTTCACCTTCGTAGCGAAAACATGAGTGTGAATGTGATACAGCAGGAAGACGCTCATGTTTACAGACAGCAGCCAAGAATGTGTGATGATGATGATGATAACTTCATCTGATCTGTGTGAGATAGAATTATCATGAATTTATTGGCAAAGGTACAGAGTTTAAAAAAAATTCACAACCAACAGAAAGGAAAACATGACTCATCTTATGATGGAATTAAATTGTAACTTCTGGATTATTTGAAACACGTTGCAGCGTTTCTGACCCACAATCATCTGGTTTAATGATGGAAACATCCGTCCTGAGCCTCAGCTGCAGCCATGACTACGAGAAACAAATCAGCACCTGCAGCGTTTGTGTAATAAACTTTTCCCAAACTGTCTTTGTCTTGAAGGGACTGTGAGCCAAAACCTCCTGGATTCAGTGAAAACCAGCGAGGAGATGGGAATGTTCAGAGAGAACGACATGTGCAATGGTGAGTACAATCCATATGACTTCATGTGCACAATGTGAATTTAATATTTGACTTTAATTTACACAATCAACCCCCAAACAAACAGAATTAATGTTCTCCTTTTCAGAGAGCATCAATTTTGGTGGATCTCAGAGTAGATTTGTGTCATATTTTCAATATAAATGCAGTGAAAACACAACATAGTCCAACTTAAATGAAATGTAACATGAAATTTAAAGTCTGTGGGCCGTCAAAGTTAATAAAGCAAAAATCCAAGTAAAGCATAATATGCATTCCTAATGCTGTGATCATATATTACTGTTTTTCATGTTCAAGCTTAAATTCTAGTCCTCGACAGTTTGAGTTTTTGTTGATTTTCACTTGCAAGCAGCATTTTTTCATACTGAGTAACATCAGGAGGCGTGTCTGCTTATTTGAAAAGTCAGTCTCCATGTGTAAAGTCGGAGTCTGAGCCTCTTGTGACAGAGTTTTGTCCTGATGTGATGCTGTTCAGGTGCTGCAGGTCTGCTGCTGGCACCAGGAACTCTTCTTCTGGCCTTGATGTCGGCGGTCGCCTGCCTGCTGCCGTCGTCCTCGACTCTTTCATAAACTCGTCATCGTCAGTGTGAGAACGTGGACTCTCATCGTGTAAAAATTGTAAATATGTTTATGAAACTTAGCCTACCGACTGTCGTGATGATCATCTCATTAATTTTACAGCAAATAATACAACTTTTTTTTAAAATTTAAACTTTCATTTAATCCGGAGTGAATCTTTTTCATCTTTACCACCTTGGTGGCAGCAGAAAGTGTTATGAGACTCGCAACAACTCTTTAAAGACTTATTTCTGAAATAAAAATCCAATTTAAGCTTCTTATCTTTAAACAAACTGCCTGATTTGAGGCTTAAATGAGAGACAATCATCAGTTTAATCCTAACTGCACTGTGAAACCGATTTAATCTTGAAGGCCTTCAATGTACCGACACATGTGAACATCAGTGGTTTAGATTTTGCTGTTTAAAATGTCATTAGTTTTGGTTTGTTGGTGTTTTTATGTTGTTAAATCGCTCTCAGTTCTTTGTTCAGCATTGAAACCAAGCTGTGGTAGACGAAGGGCCGAGCTGACCTGGTAGACTTCCTGTCTTTGTTTATGCACAATTCATACTGAGGACAATTCTGTGTAAATATCTGGAAAAATTGTGAATAAAATACAAAAGCGTTTGTATTTTGTGCACCAATGATCTTTTTCTTTTTTTGCTGTAAATTAGAACCTGCAAAGGATAAAATGGTACAGATCATGTATGAATGGATGAATGGATGAATATAAACTCCTAAACATGTCTCAGCAAATGTAATCTGTTACACCTGCTGAAAGCCGAATCTTAAGTTTAAATTTGTCATTAAGCTTTTCCAAAACAGTTTTGAGAGTTTTCTACTAAGATTTTACACGAGTGGGTGAATAAATATAATCCCTTCACATGAACTCACAGATAACGAAACAATGCAAAACAAGGAAGAACCTGTTGACAAGGTGATCGACAAGGTGTGTCGCAGATTTGTTTCCAAGTAACTGTCAGAAGACACCTTTTAATATTTAAAGTCAAAATCAAAACAATAATGACAATGTGGAACATCGACATTACTGGAATTAATATGTGAGCTCAGAAGATTCTACAGGATGTTAATTGCATTTGAAGAGATGCAAATTCATACTTTGCGTTCTTATCGAGGACTTCATTTACTATTTATAATTATAAATAAATTAACTAAATATAATTAAATTTAAAAAATTTAATTTATATTAAATTAAATTAAATTTAAATTTATAATTAAAATTAAATTTAAAATGTATTTTTAAGGTCACTGGGAAAAAAACTGGGTACTTGGTTTCACTTACCATCTTTATAATAACCTCTGATAAAACA
>JAQNCA010000024.1:14530085-14541616 GCA_029783725.1 Acanthurus tractus | reverse complement strand
GCTACAAAGGAACATTTCGAGCTTCCTGTCCCACACGCGAGGCTCTGCTTACATCACTTCCTGTCACATGATTTCTAAATCTGAGCTGCTGAAACGTTCACGTGAACAAGTCGGCAGGTTCTGTCTCAAAAGCCCAAATGTGGTTTTGGTAAACAGGGTTTGTGTATCATCAGGAGCTTTTTATTTACAGAAAAACACAAACTTTCAATTTAAAGCTTCTTAAAGCCGAAAATTTACTTTTTATTTTCAATTTTACATCCGTTAAAAAAAACCAAAATATCCTGAATGTCGGCGTTACGGACTTAAATGTGAAAACTTCTGCTGATGTGAGGTGAATTTGGCGTTAATCTCCAGAGAGGCCGGCCTGTGATGATGAGGTCACGAGTGGGGGACCAATCAGAGCGAGCCGCGCTGCAGCAGCATCTTTCCTGCATCATCCGGACGTTTGAACACACACACACGAACACACACACACACACTGCTAAGAAACGAGCACTGATCTCATGGTGCTGCATCTTCTGTTCAGGAGGTCCGAACCTCCGGCGTGATTTTATTTCACTGTTTATTTTATGCAACGTTTAAGACGAGATGTTGTGACTTTTGTGTCTTAAATGAAACACACATATGTGCGTTCGCAGAATATTTAAAGCGCCGTCGTTCGACTCTGATGCGAAAAAGACGAAGAACAGGAGAGCCGATGTTAAACTGAGGCCACACTGTGCCGACGGAGGCGACAACACTTGCACAATGCAGCTTTTTTTATTTTTACTGATTGAACATATCAGCAGACAGAGACCAAAAATCTGTGCAGTAAAACATGCAACATGAAGAAACACGGTGACCTCAGAAAAACGCGACTTTTTGAATTTCATTTATTGTTAGAAAAACGTAGAAGATCATCATTTTAATTCTTAATTTTTTTTTTACACAGAAGTGACGAGGTAAATGTATAGCGTGCATATAAATCAGGGCTGGGTAGAGTTTAAACATGAGAACCAATGGAATCAATGTTACTTCATTTGATGCCATTTTTTAAATTTGTTAAAACTCATTATGTAAAATAATAACATGCTTTATCCTGTCACTCCTGTTCTTGTATTATCTCACAGTTTTTGCAAATTGCAGATATTTTCAGTTGCTCTTTTCCTTCTTCTTTAACTTCGCTGCTAGTTTTTAAATCTCCCACTTCTTTGTTGCACCCTCAAAAATGTTGATTTGTTGTTTCTGCATCAGCTTTTTGCAAAACAACAACAACTTCTCTAACTTTTGTGCAGAACCGTGACGTGTCCACCGCACGAAAACCCCTCATTAAAGGCTTTTGTTGTGGCATTTAGCGCAGCATTAAACTTTTTTATTCGATTCGGATCTAAAAAGAATCAAATGCAAGTTTCATTTTGCCTGAAGAAGTTTAAAAACTACTTGGTTTTTGGTTAAAAAGTGTCTCGTACTTGTACCCAGCCCTGATGTGAGCGGAGCTGCAGTATTTTCATACCAACACCTGACCTTGGTAGGAATGAAAAGCTAATAAACTGTCACATAAACAGCTGAACTGTCAGTGTCACAAAGGGAATGTTCACAGTGGCGAGAAGAAGTCTTTGATTACCCTTTTTTATATATAAATATATATATTTAAGCCACTTTATTATTATCAGATGTTTCTTTTTATTGTAATTGTTTTATTTTTCTAACGTGTATAATCTTACTAAAAAGCTTTTTAAAAATGCAAATGTACAGCAGGCAGTAGATACTAAATGAAGGCTAGTTCATAACATGTGAGAAACAGTATTAAGCTTCAGTTTTAAAGATTCACCTGCGATGCTTGCAAACGTTCACGATATGCAATACGTTCCTTCACCAAAGGAATGAAACACTGTTTTTTTTACAATGCAGATAAGAAATTTAGCCATAAAAGATCAATTATTGTCTTTCTGTTTTGTTTTTCTCTCTGTTTTAATCTGAAATATTACAAAGTTGAACTGAACTCAGCTCAGCCCACCAGCCAAACGCCTGATCTGATTTCTTTTATTTTAATGACGTGTCAATAAAGCCAAAATAGAACAAAACCCTTTGAGTTTGAGATCCGACATGTGCTTTCAATCTGGACGCTCCCAGCACCCCGCGGGGTTTCCTTTCACTTGCACTCGGCCGCCGAGTCGCAGCCTGTTTGTTTCCCATCAGTTCGGACTGAACAGAAGAGCTGGTGGTCATTTTGTTTTCAGCTGTTAATCAGATCAATTTGGAGCTAATGTTGCAATAATACCATTTAGTGTAATTCATTCCCGTCAATGTATAATAGAAGTTAATGGACATTCATTTTATATAATTATACTAATTTGTTTGAACTTGTTGCTAAATAACCTGAAATGTTTCGGTTTCCAAATGGGCTGATATGCAATGATAAAATTTCTTATGAACAATTCTGCATTTATTAACTCTGAAGTTACATTCGGAAAGAATGTTTGTTGTAAACTAAATTCACTAAACTGTTCGTTTAATCACTGATTTATGTGAATTAATGAGTTCGTTAACACTGTGACCCCTGTGGAAACATCTAACATTTCAGACCTTTAGCATCGTGCAAATAGAGTTTTAACACAAAGTTTAACTTGAAGTTTTTGTGTGTGTACATTTACACATTAAATTAACATTTACTCGCCATCAGTGTGTCAATGAACGAATCAAAGTGGGTGCATTTGTTCGACTTTGGACCCCAAAACAATGTGAAATGACTTTGTTTCTTTCGAGGCAGCTTCTGACGCATATTCTTCCTATACGTGAGATGTATCGGAGTTATTATTCTCTGTATTGACACTGTTTGTAAACCAAGAGGCAACATTTTAGCCACGATACTCAAGGCCTTTTTCAATAAAGTCTCGTAAAACTAGTTTGGTCGAATGTGTTTGTGTCTTTTAAGTGTCAGAAATGGCTTCTGGGTGGATTTGAGTGGGCGGATCTGCAGAACGAAATCAGACTTTCTTTGTTTTTTGAGCGTGACCTCAACTTTTTACGAACTTTAAACTAAGTATTTATCCACATTTAAATCACTCAGTTACATTCAGGGAAAAGCTTAAGCTTAAGCACAAGACAGGTCGTATTTATTTTAAATTTGATTAAAACAATCTGTCTCTAATTTAACCAAAGAGCTTTTGGATTTAAGACACAGATGCTCTTGAGGATTTGCAGCTCTACAAAGTCCTGGCGGCAAATCAGGAGTAAATAAATGTAATTTCTAGGAGACAGAGTTGCTACGTGAAGCATTTTTTAATTAAATAATGTGTCAACAACAGCTGAAGACCAACTTGCCACATACAGCAGCTCGGCCAGGACCTCTTGGCATCACTTTTTCACAGCATCTATTAGCAACAAACAGGCCTGAAACTACCGTGTTAGCCCGTCAACAGCAATATGATCTCATAGCAACGGTTCTACCAAAGAAATACAGACAGCAAAAACAGTCCTGAGAGGGTCTGAAGTTGGGTAAAGTTGTTCGTCAAACATCAAACTTTCAGCCCAAAGAGATGGGAGTTAAAGTCCAGGTGATAGCAAAGGTCCGTGGTATGTTTTCTTTAGCCAAATTAAAGAGTCATGGAGCCTAAATGTGAAAGCGTGGCAATTTAACGACATTAAATATGTTTGAAAAGGATCAGCAGCTGCAGATGCAAAAGGGACCTACTGCTTTACAAAATGACCGCAAGAGATCCTGAACAAGTGTCGGTCTGTGACGAGCTAACGGTGAGAACGAGATGCAGCGACACACATCTGATCAGCCGAGGGTCGATTCTTCATGGGTTCAGAAGTTCGACATGACAGCTTTAATAGAAAAACCTTAAATATCACTTAATGCGTTTTTTTTTATCGGAAAAAGCCTCGAAGAAGTGATGAGAATTTCCTCTCTTTCAAAATCTGTCATCAGGAATTATTTACTCACTTTGACGGTAATAAAAAGTGTCTCCGTTCCACCTCGGACAGGTGGGATAAGTTGTACGACCTCCATTTTTCACAGACAGAAATAAGTCACAAGAGACCAGACTTCCTGCTGCAGGATCTCCAAAATAAAACTGTTAAAATGGTTAAAAAATCAGGAGGCGACAAACTCACGCAAACAGTCTCTAATGAATTATTCAACAGGACCATCACTTGATTTTTTTCCACCTAAAAGTATTCAGCAAATCGCTTTTCATTGAATAATTGAACAGGAAAAAGCACATGTAATACTCATTAACATCCCTGCCTGATATCCGAACATTAGCACTCCGGAGGTTTCGGACGGATTCGTTTGTGCCGGTTCGTTACTCGTCCTCAGCAGCACGAAACCCGCGTAGTTTCGTAAAGCTGTCGGCTCTAATGAAGCAGAACCACGTGGAGCAGATTCATTTCACGACACCGTTTCGAACCTCCGACCGGCATGTTTGTATAGGTTAGGAACACGAGACGAGGTCCGGACCTGAACCAGGAGATCTGAGGTGGGATCCGAATGTTTGGGTCTGTCGGGCACATTCAGAGGTAATTATGGGATTTCTTCACCGTGCTTTTTCAGCTGAGGTGAATGACATATGTTAAGTTATGTTTATTAAAACATATATTTCACTCTGATCCAGTTCAGCGCAGGAATTTAGAGGCTTTAACAAGAGAACGGGGCCTACAGTCTGCATGTGAAATATTCTCAGTGAAAATAGATAAAACATTACAAGTCAGTTGTGTCTAATAAAACAAGGCCAAGCAGGCTAACGAGAGTCCGAATCTGACGTCCACCTGAGAACAATAAAATCTCAGATTGATGAGGAGACGAATCAACATGCGGAGCAACAGAGTAAATGTTGACACACATGGTACCGAACAAAAACCGGACCTCACACACAGTTCAAGGAGACAGCGGAGGATATTTGATGGCGTGCGCTGCACATCACACGCTTACTGAACTCCGCGGTGATAGTTCATACGGTGTGTGGCGTTCAGTCAGCGCAATATTGTCATAAGATGCAAACCGTGTCAGGTTCAAATGCTGCTGGAACTTTTTGGCTGATCAGAAACACAATGGATCTTTTTTTAAGGCATTTTTAACCAAAATTAAATTGGTGTTGAACTTAGATGTCATTTTTTTCTAAAACAAAGATTTTTACTCTTTAGCAAAACATTTCTACACGTTTTACTTCTGACATATCAATGCACAGCACAGTGATGCAGAATATTGTTTTTTATGTATGCATGACATTAGCAAAGATTGTTTTTATGAATCTTGATTGATCTTCGGCCTTGCTAACAGCTAGGGTTGCCAACTGTCCCTTAAAAAATGGAATCGTCCCGTATTTGGAAACAAAAGTTGGGGTCTCGTATTGAGCTGAGACAGGACGCACTTTGTCGCGTATTATCATGAGAATCAACAGTCATCTGTAAAATGTCAATGGAATTAATGAATTATGGGAACTTTGTATTAGATGTTACGGTTAGGGTTGCCCACTCCGTGATATAAAAATATGGGACCCTGACTTTTGTTTCCAAATAAAAGACGATTCCGTTTTTAAGGGACGGTTGGCAACCCTAGTTGTGTTGTGCCGGTATTTTTATCGCAAGCGACAGTAGCTGGACCAATAAGATGAGTCGGATTCTGTGTTGTCATACTCGTTTGTCAGGATGCTGTCAGCTCATTGGTCACAGAGCAGGAGAGGTTATTTACCATAACATCTAATACAAAGTGCCCATAATTTATTAATTCCATTAACATTTTACAGATTACTGTTGATTCTCACGATGATATGGGACTATCCTGTTTCAGCTCAATAAGGGACCCAAACTTTTGTTCCGTTTCCAAATTCCGTTTTTTAAGGGACGGTTAGCAACCCTAGTTACAGCAAATTTATCTTCCGCCTCTCCTGCTCTGTGACCAATGAGCTGACAGCATCCTGACAAACGAATATGACAAAACAGAATTCGACTTATCTCATTGGTCCAGCTACTGTCGCTTGTGGGAAAAAAAATGTAATTGTCCCGTATTTGGAAACAAAAGTACGGGGTCCCGTATTTTTATGTTAAGGAGTTGCTAACCCTACGAACAACAGTCTGAGGCTTAATCAATCTTTTCCCTTCAGCTAAATGCTAACAGTTTAGCACCAAGCTAATTTATAGCTGAGACTGATGAAAATGCCGTTTTGAATGTCATAAACAAAAGTATTGAAGAAACAAATAATAACTTTAACCAACATTTACAGTAAAGTCATGACTGAAGTTATAATTTATCCTGTAGGGAGCGTAAATGTGTTTTTTATTAAATCTAACATTTGATTCACTTTAGTCTGTTGGACTTTGAGGTGCTGCTAGCATGACTCAGGCTGAAGTCATCCATAACAGTTTGCTTGATATTTGAAGATGTTCCAGACCTGTTTTACTGTGCACCTGCACTGAAAATAATGGTCCTTTAAATGTAAAGAAATATTATCTTTGAATCTCCTCTCGTAGTGAATCAAACAGAAACCTCCTGAGAACGACGCTGGTTCACTCAGAGCGCAGCAGCCTTCAGCTCGAATCACCTGACACACAGATTTTAAACTGGCTGGACAACAAATCGCTCGACTGATTTGAACTTGGAGGTTGTTGGTAATTCGGTGCGATTTGAGGCTCTCGACTGCAAGACTTTGAACAACTTAATATGAAGGCAGCTGAATGGAAGTTAATGGGAAACATGCAGGCTGCAAACCACACGAACCAGCAAGTGTGTGTGTGTGTGTGTGTGTGTGTGTGTGTGTGTGTGTGTGTGTGTGTGTGTGAAAGGGGTAGTGATGTAGGATGTTCCTTTGGTTTTCCTGTGGAGATGCTAACATGACGTTTCCTGTACAGAATCTGTGACATTGAACCTGAAACTAAAGGATGGCTCACTGTATGACTAAAAGCAGCAGTAGATGAAGCATATATATCTTTTACTTGAGTAAAAGCATCATACTCTCATCCAAGTGAAAGTAATGCATTCAAAACAATGCTTTATTGATGTTATTTTATGTATAAAAAGTCATAATCTGAAAAGTAACTTGTCATTAAAGCTGACAGAGAAATGCAGCAGAGGAAAAGAATCAATAATTGGCTCTGAGATGCAGTGGAATAGATTAATAAAGTTGTATTAAATGGAAATACATAAGCAAAGTGCAAATATCTTAAATTTGCATTTAAATGCAGCACTTTAGCAAAGGTAGCTAGCTTCACCCCACCACTGCATGAAGGGAGAATATGAACATGAGCACATATTTGCACCTGCAGAAGTAGCATGAATGCGCCATTAAGAGAAAACACAGGAAACATAAAGTTGTGACTGTGATTTATGAGTCTTCATAATTAAAAATGCTCAGTATTGGATGGTCATTGGCTGCACAGAGCAGATCTGTGGAGATGCTTCATCCTCTCACGTCCGAACAGCTGCTGTCAAATCACCAGTTAGCAACCAAACACAGCCGGGCAGGACAGTCAAGCCTTGGCTTTCTCCACATGCTGAAACATCATACAAGAGTCTGTAATAAGAGTGTCACTTTAAATGATGGATTAAACTGTGTGTGTGTGTGTGTGTGTGTGTGTGTCTGCAGAGATAAGCTGCATTCATAAGTTTATGAAACATGACGCTTGTTAACCTCATTTATGAGTTTCTGACTCTGCGACCCCTTCAGGAACATGTGTTCGAGTCCCTTCCCTCTCTGACTCCGTGGTGACCCCTCCACACACATGCAAACCCTGGTTACCCCCCCGCTGACCTTTAACCTGCAGGACTAAACACACAAACTACCAACAATCACCGTCAACAAACACCCGGCTGGAAAAAGGCCGGCGAGGCTTCGAGGAATGATCACTCTTTCACATCTGAAAGAGGAGGCAGACAAAGAGAGAGCTGTCACAGAAACCACATCTCCCACAAGGCACTTCTTCTCCATCAAACTGACAGGCGTTAGCATAAACAGCTCTCGGGGGGGTTTGGAATGTCTTCAGATTCATCACGGGCGAGTATTCAATGTTTTCCTAGGCCGACGGCGGAGAAAAGGCTCATGGGTAACGGTGATCGACCTGTTTCCAATAGCACATCCCTTAAACATGAACGAGAGACGAGGCGGAGCGGAGGAGGGAGGAAAAAAGAGATGAATATCATCGTTTATCAGCAATGAGTCCCTGTTGTTCCGCGGCGGACAAAAGGATGTGATACGTCTTTGTTTATTAGCATGTTCTGAAAAACTTGTGAGGCGGAAAGAAAAGGGGATGTCATCATTCACGGCTCATTTTCAGGAGACGTCACGAACAAAAAGGCTCCCAATGATCCCAGTTTAATGAGTCATTCCAGCGATGCAGCACTGGGCCGGCTGTGTCTGCGTTGCCTGGTTATCAGACTCTCTGTTGGCATTTAACAGACAAGCATCATTAACTGAGCGCAGAGTTTGACTTCCCAGCTATTTCCGTTTGTACGGCGGCGGTGCCCTGCAGGCGAACCACCGAGTCCACTGCAAAAGGTGACAAACAGGGTCACAAATGAGTTATTACTGAAGGATAAAAGGGGAAAAAGTCTTATTTGCAACAGTTAATTTAAAAAGTTGCAAATAAATGCACAAGTTTTTCATGTTTGAAGCATTTCTTACTTATTATGTAACAAGTAACAAGCATTTAATATTATCAGTGATGTAAAGTTTTTTTTAAGAGCAGCACAAAATTTGTATCTATGTACAAATTTTGCACAATTGTATGTTACGTAAATGTTTTAATGTCTTGCCTCCTCATAGTTTTACTCCATGACAATGCAAAAGTTATTATTTTGCACTTCTTGTAACTAAAAACAATAAAACATGCACATTAATGAGTCAGTACGTATAACTCAAAGCAGAAAAAACTGCAAAAGGAGTCGTTTTCCATTACTTTTACTTTTGATACCTTGTTTATTAGAGCTTACAAAACTGACGTCCTTTTACTTGTGTAATTTTTTAATACAGGTCTTGTACTTTAAATGAAGCATTTTTTACATTGCAAAAATGCTTCTTTAATGACAAAAAAATTGGTTTAAATGTGCCAAAAAAGGCCCAAATAATCAGGTTCATCAGTAATGAGATTCTCTGGTTCTTTTAAATAAGTGGAAAAAACTCCTTTAGTGCTGAGAAAATTACAGTGTGTTTACTATTTTACTCCAACATCTAATTTTTTCTATATTTAAATAATTGAAATAATGAAAATACTCACCTTTCTTTGAGATAGTGTTACCTAAAATGTATTTAAAACAAAATAAGAACATTTTTCCTTCCTGAGTATTTGACTGAAGCTCAAATATCAGATGATTGACAGACATTTTTTACAGCGGGTCTGAGTTTTTGGAGTCTGGTGTTTGAAAGCGACGTCTCTCTGAAGTCTGATGAACCGAACAGAGACGAGTTCAGGCGAATCCGCCGACATTCGTCCGACGCACATCATGATTCACTCCTCTGGTCTGAAACAGCATCAGTCAGGGCTGCTGCTTTCGCTCAGCAACCTCATTGTTTACAATTTTTCTTAGTGTATTATTGCTTCTACTGTCTGCTGTGTCATTTGTTGAGTTTTTTTCTTCTTCACACTTCTTGTGACGGATGACACGAGGTGGATTTTCTCCATGCGGACGTCCTCCATCACAGAGAAACAAAAACACAGAAAATAAAGTCCTTTTTCTGTTCAGCTGGATGAAGAAACACAAGCGTGTTTGAAAATTTGTGGTCATCAACTTCATATTTTTAGACTGAAATCAAAACAAACCTTGTGTAACGCAAAACTAACGTGGAAACATTGAATGCCCTTCACTCAGCAGGTGATGCAGGAAACTGATATTATACAAACTTTAATGCAACATGTGAAGCTTTTCCCTTCCAGAAAGTCTTCAGGTAAAGCTTTTAGTGGTTTGGACTCGACTTAAAGCCAACGTAAATGAATGCTTATATTACAAAATGTGTCAGTTCCTGTCAAAACCGCCGATGCGAGCGAGGTACCGACAAGCCCCGGTCCCTCCTTTGGCCCCCGAGCAGAACACAAACAAGCTCCCAACATTTTCCCTTTCAGTGTGGTTATTGGAGTGAGACGTCAGATTATATTGGACTGGACTTTCCTGGCTGACCCTCGAGAGGTTAAGCTTTTCTCAGACCCGGAATGGGAGTCCGGATCGTGAACTCGCTCTACTTGGGAAAAAGGGCAAAGTGAAATCCTCATATGTGTTCCATAAGTTCCCGTCTCATATGGCCTCATTTCGTAGGTGTGATGTTAAATACGGTGCACGGACACATGGGCCGAAACGCAAACACGGCGGTGACCACGTGTAAACACGCAGAGCTGCACTCCCACTGGGAAATAAGCTGCAGGCATTTTGAAATATAGCAGCCATTTAATCTTGTCAAATGGAAGTTGAGCACATGTGATTCCGGCTCGTTTCAGTCCAGTCAGGACCGTTTTTTTGGACCGTTGCAGTGAAATTCTCATGGCTCGTTCGGGAGGCGGGGTCACTCGCTGCATTTGCCAAGAAATCCGGACGCATCTTGACCGCTTGTTCCTGTGTGAACGCCGACGATAATTATGCAAATGTGAATGCACCACTGTCGTGCTGATTCCTCTGGTTTCTGCAGATCTATTAAAAGGACATGGCTTCGTTAACTTGTGGGGTCGTCGGTTCAAATGTGCAGACTGGCTGAGAATTCCCTGTCCAACGACACTCCAAACCCCCGTTAACCCAAACAGAGCTGAGCAGTGGCCTCCAGGTGTGCATGTGCTGCATTAATGACAGTGAATGCATCACAAGAAATTACTCCAAATGTAAAGGTTTACAAAGGTCCTGTTGAAGGTGTTTTTATGAGTTAAATTGAACAAAAAACTGCCAATTCTGTTACAAAAGTGAGAAAAATGCACACTCCACGAATTACAGGCTGAACATTAAAGGTTTTTATCTCAGTTTACTGACAATAAAAGAATATAAATAGAATTACTGAAGCTTTGGATGAACATGCAGCTTTCACACGTGTGTTAGCATGAGACACCTGACAATCCGGTGTGCACTTTCTCCAAACACACACAAACTAAGTCTGTTTTTTATTTAAAGAATATGTTTCCATATTCTCTTTAAGTCACAACATCTTCAGACAAAATACTGACTGTGATGTTGGTGGTTTTCTTGGTCACGAGCTCAAAGCTTTTTCTGAAGCTAATTGATCTCAGTTTCAGGGCATAGCCTGCGGCCATCTCAGTGTTATCGTTAGCGTCAGCCGTTCTGTCGTCTGATAGCTTTGTTCTGAATAACACACGGCTGAATTATTGTTTTATTGATGCACAGTGTTTGTATGAACATGTCGAACTTCTGGCGTTGCTACGCTAACGTTAGCTCAAAGATAATCCTAAAAATGAAAATATTCAGGTCAAACTCAAACTTTGAAGTCTGTATTTTTATCTTGTAGCTTCGTAAAAGTAGATTAAATTTGTTTCCTTCAGTTTGCGATCAAACTCTCTCTGTTGGTCGTCCTCACAGTGTTCACATCATGCCACCTGCACGGTGAGGTTAGCATCACTGCTCA
>JAQNCA010000024.1:14436135-14446567 GCA_029783725.1 Acanthurus tractus | reverse complement strand
ATCTTTCAACGAGTTTCCTTTTGCCTTCATTTACAAAGAGCGGTGAAGAAAGCCAGATGTAAATGCCAGGATCTGAGTTTTCATCACAACACTATATGACTGCTGTGTTACATGTATGCCAGATTATGAGAGCGCACGCGGCCGTGCTGCCTTCAGTTAAAGAAACGCAGTGTTTCACTGAAAACGCTCCTTTAAAAACAGAGTCGAATGCAGTGCTTCACTCTAAATGACACACACCAGAGCTACAGCACTCCATCACTTTAGAAAATTTCATGAAAAATAATGGGCGAAATAGCATCGGCTTTGGGAAAATTCTTTGGTCCAGCTCAGCTAAAATTACAAAAACATCAAATTTGTTGGCATATTAGCATCTCGATGTCAGTTAATAACTTTTACCCACAGCATTATCTTAACTTCACTTGTCTGTCCCACAGAGTTCAGCCAGTCAGTGGGAGTATGGTCTTGCTTCTGTCCTCCCTACTACAGTTAAGTCTAACAATATTTTTCCATTAAAATACATTGTTTTTAACTCAATGACTATTCTGGTTCAAACCCACCAGCGTGGCAAACAGCTTTGATTCTTACTGCTACTCGTCCAACAGAAAACCTTCTTGCATTATTGTCCATCGTTTCAAACCCCGATAACATAAATGGAGAATTCACTGTGTATTACAAATGTTGATTTAAACTGCAAAAACTACGTCACTTAAAATTGGCGAGTGAAATCTACTTTTTCCAGTTCAACAGTGAAAAATCTTATTTTCTGCCCAGTTTGTTCCTCTGACTGATTGTAAAGAGCTGCACTCATGCTGTTATTTAATGGTCATGACTTTGCGAGAGACTAACATTTTTATAACTGCGGCAGGCCACGATTTTAAAATATATTTAACGGAAACACTGTAACATATGGCCTGAAGAGAAAAGGGGGCCCATCTTTGCAGTCTGCCACTGCAATAAAACGAAACCTCCCTGAATGCACACAAAATTTAAATGCATAAAAGCATCACAAGTACAGACACTGCAAGCATATATGCTTCATCCCACATTTACAATTATGCAAACGCTCCCCATGGGCCAAATTTCACCCGAAAAAAAAAAGGGAATTGCTGCAAATGGCAAAGGGCAAATGTCAGTGCAGAGGGGCACCGCTAACAAAGCTCCAGACATGACAGTCATTTAAGAACGAATGCCTGCTCTTTGTTTGCAGTAGTTTACAGCTGATAATAGCGTCGCCCATTGCTGTCCCAAGGGGTCTGTTAGGTCTCGATTGTAACTCATGAAAACTGAAAAGAGTAGGCAGGGCAGGTTTAATGATTAATCACTGCAGACATTTGGTGCCTCTGCCATGTGTGATGGGCGTTGTAATTCATTGTTCTTGTGACAGCTGCTTTTGCTGAAAGGCTGTCCGACTTATTTTTCTTTAAGGCTTAACATAATCAAACTCTAGGAAAATCATGGGCCATTTCAATGACATGACACTTTAAAAACCCATTTCTGTTTTATTTCTATTCCTGTTTGGATCGTGAAGGTCTTATTATATTTGCAGTCTATAACCTCTATAACCTATATTTACAAAAGCAGACAGAGTAAGTGCACTTGTGTTCCAGAGTCACATTGAAGCTGCATTAAACATGTTTTATCCAGAAGGGATCACACCAAGTTGACCAATAGACAGCCATTACATATTGCTGGACAAAATTAATCTTTATGGTAAATATTTTAGAAAGCAATGGAGTGCTGACAGATCGAGCTACAGAATCATTTATTTGGATTCATGTTAGCTCTTTAGCACTCTTTCAGTTTCCCCCAATTCCTGAAAAAACTTCTCTCACCAGCCACTTTTGGAAAGTTTGCCAGTTGTTCAAAGATGTGCACAGTGAGTATTACCAACTTCATTTTTTGAAGACAACTGTCTGCGGGTTTTAATGATACCAGCTTATAATCAATGTACAGGTCCCAAAATAGAGTGATGCCTGCAATACCTTACGATTACAAGCTATTTTACACCAAATACTGATTGATGATGATTTCATGGAGTGCTGTAACATGGGTTAATTATGGGCTTAAATTTGCTTCACAAGCAGGTTTTTACCGGGAAGTTACTTACACCCATGTCTGCTGTTAAAAAAACATTCCCAAGAGTGTCTTGTGAACCCAGTTCAGCCTACAAGTGGGTCTGCAAGCTAATGTTACATGTTTTGCTGCTGCTGAAGAAACTAATTACTTTCACCTCTTTACTTCACAAATGGATCATAGAGTCATCTGTCGAGCGGCCAAGAAAACAGTATCACAGTATATCGTCTTTACAAAGAAAATTACAAAGCTGAACAGACTTTTGAAGTGTTTGAAAAAAGTTAAAGGAATTTTTTCCCCTTTCTGAAATCAACTGACAGAAGATGGTTAGAAGCCATGAGGTTTCTGATGTTTACTAAACAAGCAACTATTATTGGATTTTTTACATTTTCCTCTGTTAATATAAATTAAACAATAAATGTAAAAGGTTTTTATGAAATTATGACATGGCAAGTATTATTTAGTGCTGATTTACCTTCAAACTGTGTAAGAGCACAAACAAGCGTTTAGAAACAGGGTTGGTAGTTTTCCAATCAGGCTCACCAGATTTTTGTAGTCAGACACTTTTAACTGCAGTATCTCTTCAAAGTAAAACGACTGTGGTCAAGATAAACAGACAGCCGTTTCCTACTTCCAATCACTTTCAAAGTACACATCCAGATTTCTATTATGCACTGCATTACACATGCTGATGTGTTCGGCACATGGGGACCTCACACAAGGTGGAACACAAGTCCTGTGAAATACCATACAATCAAAGACAGTCCCATCACGTCCACTTCAGTGTGTAGATTCAAATGCAGCTTAGTGGTTCATTCCCCAAGGACAAGACTGTGTTTACGTATCTGTTAATTAATGTTCTTTATACTCGGTAGCACCAGTTTAAAAAATTGGTTGTCTGTCACTCTTTTATTCCTCACAGACATGCCTCATTATTGCACAATACAGACCTAAACACTGAAGGCAACAAATAAGATGAAACCTCTCTTCAAATGAAAAGAACTGCTTTAGAAGGCTCATACTGCAAATGTGATTAGCTCTATTACATTAACTTCTGATTGACTGTGAGCCACAAATCCAATGGCATTTTGGAAATAGGCATGTGTGTTTTAAGTGAACCCTGCACTGTGTAAGACAATCTAGGTGCAAGATGTTATAGTGTCTATATTGTGTTACCAGATTTTAAGCTGAAAAAGTCTTTCTCCCATTACAACTTTCTGAAATGTTTACATGCAAATGCTCCATGCTGACATATGTTCAGTGTCCAGTGTGCTGCACCCAGTCAGTCAAATGCAAACACTGCAAAGCATCCAACTCTACTGTATTCAACAATACTAGTTTTTGCTCTACACGTCTTAGAGATTTCGCTTTACAACTGTGGTCATTTTAAAGGCTGAGCTGTTTCTTGCAGTAGTAAACTCATTTCAGACCATAACTATGACTGCAGTTACACATGGCAAGTGTACCTGATAAACTGGCATGCAACTACAGAGAGAAGGCCCGTCCTTTTACACGCTCACCACAGAACTTAACCACAACACTGCAGTACATGCAGTAAAACCACAGTAACTACGACCTGCAAATAGCTCAGCACACCTTGCTGACATGATGACTTAACCTGCACTATGTAGGTGCTCAATAAACCTAATTAGCAACATCACACGGGGATGAAAGTAACATTGGATCATAATGACAATGGTGTTTACATGTGTAGACAGTGTCGAGGCCTGTACCTGGTCCATCAGACGCTGACAGGGCAGGTGAATTCAGCTTCGGCCGCTTTGAGTTGGGAGGTCCGACGTCCAGCAGGTTTTCAGCCATAGTTCTTGTCTGGTCCAAATGGCTACTGAAGTTGTTAAATTATGATTGCCTTATGACAGGGAAGTTGTTCTGTTAGCCCGAAGCTTCCCGGTTAGCACATTAGCAAGCTTGTAGCCTGCTAACGTAAGCTAACTGGCTAATAGCTAGCTAATTGCTGCTACCAGCTAAGTTAACTGTTAGCGTTAGCTACTCCTTGCTGTGTGAGTCAATGTCTTTCAAAAGAGATGCAATAGCGCCCCGCTTCGCCACCGCCATTCACCCCATGATAATCCAACACCCAACACCCACATTATCATCGTTAAATAACCCAAAATAAAATATTACCCATGTAAAAATCAAACTTCAGAATGACAATCCAATTAAATCAGTCGGACTGCAGCATTCCGGGGGAAAGGTCGTAATTACTAGATGTTCGAAGTACCCATTTTGCGTGACGTCAAATTTCTTCATGCAACAATCACGCGAAGCTCCGCAAAAATGCACGATTGCATTTAAAATCTTTTATTTTTGCAGATCACCTCGAAAGTCACGATCTGGTCTCCAGTTGCCTACGGTAAACAATACTGCTCCCGAACGGCGACAGGGGCTGAATCGCCGCACTCTGAAGGGGAAATCAGATGTACGGAGCTTTTTTGCCCGACGACCACCGATCCAATTCCCGTTTTTTCGCACAAAATGTCTCCGAGACGATGTTAAGATGTCGTTTTCGGGAGAAGGACGCTGTCATATCGCGGTTAGGATGATCGATTTCTACGTTAAAACCAGTGTTGTACCGAAATCCTAATTCCGAGCCACGACAAGATGGCGGCTGTTGATTCCTTCGATACAAAAAAGTTTTTTTTTTCTTTTCCAGATCGGCTATGGAGGGGGAGGGGCCGCGCAATCACGCCCTACGTGAAAACACCGCTCCCGTCGGCCACTGGGGGCGCTACGACACCGCCAGAGATACAATATAGCATTTTTAAAGTCAGTTCTTTCATTATTTATACATTTTTTTAATGTTGCATTACTTGTCAAATCATGTATGAAATAGTATATTATAATAATTGTAATTATAATATATTTATTACATATCAACGTTAGTTTATTATAGTTTAAGTTTTTACCAAATTATTCTGCACATTAATTATAGACCTGTGTCGCATTTTTGGTTATTTTTATGAGAAAAAACTACTTAAATTCTACATTTTTAATATGACTTAGAAAAAAAAATCACTTTAATTATTACCTAGGTAGAGTGGCGGTGTGGTTGCCTATCCTTTTAAAGTAAACATTAAAAATATCACATGGAATCACTTTGTGTATTCATAAGTTTCAGTATGATGAAAGTAAAGCAAATGTTTCTGCATGTTAGTCCACAATACAGATGAGCACAGCTACAACAACAAAAAATGTAAAAAAAAAAAAAAAATACAAAAAATCAGTTGGTGGCTATGAAGTTTTTTGGTTGCCTTTATGATCTGATTTTACTTTTTTTGACTTTTTCTATTTCATGGACAGTCATTAGATTTCTATTTGCACTTTACTTTTGCTGCTAAGAGTAAAGAACTACTAAAGTCAAATGTAAATTAATAACAAATACAGGTTATGTAGTGATTGTACTGTGCATACACGCTGTACACACATTTCAGTTATCAACTGGTCAATAATATTTCCACCTTATGGACAATGTTGAGATTCTCTGGATGCCTCCTGAAAAACCAACCTGGAATGCGCAAAAAGCCTCTTTCAACACCTTAAATGTGATTTACTTAACAATTATTTAACAAACACAAAATAATAATTGTACTAAGGTGCATATGGTTTGACAGGAAGTCATCTTCACTTCATACGTCACAGTGCACTCATCTGATCACTGCTCGGAGGTTTATTTCTCTCACACTGGAAAAAAAGAGAAATAAAGTCATAACACTCACACTTACTCAAATAGACACACATTGTATCAATTTGATAATACGTGTCAATTTTTCATTGTTTTCTGGCAAAATCCGACACATGCACATGTATAAAAAAAATCAAATGTGACATAAAATAACTGCATATGTACAAACACTGAGTGCTTTGTGCAAATGTGTACAGATTACGATCATGTGTTGATAAATGATACATGAGTAATGTGCATAAAACATACATAGTACATATCATTCATGAACATAAAACCAATACACAAAGATTTTTAAATCAAACAATTCAATCTAATTTTGTCCCAGTGTAATAAAAAACACATATGGGTTGAATTTATTAGGAAATTTATACTGAAAAGGTGTGAAGCTGTCACCATTTAAATGAGTGATTTGGCAATGCTATTTTGCTGTGATTATTTTAATAAGTGTTGATTAAACAGACTTTTATGCCTCTCCTTCGTTTTCTGTCACAATTCAGAATCACACTTTTTTAAACAAAAAGGGCCTCAAAGTTCGGCTTGATGCACTCGGCTGTTTTCTCGATTGCATTGTTTAAGTGAAGCTCAGGACATCTAGTGATGTTTTTTCCCCTTTGCCAAAATTAAAACAAATCAAATGAACAAACCATCGGAGGACAAAATCCAAGAAACCTTAAATGAGCAAAGCTTAGTGATTTGGAGAATCCTGTGCGTTTGCAACATATGCTTAATGTTCGATAAATACTGTAGAAAGAATGGAAAAACGAAAGTAAAGGATGGTAGAATGATGCAGAATCCAAACTACAAGAAAACTGCTGATTCATTCACATGCAAATAAGACACACACACACACACACACACACTTTTCCCTTCACTGTATCACAGACCACAGAGCCGGCAGTGTTCGCTTTAATATTTTATTCATACGTGTACAGATTCGCTCGACTGGAAAGGTGGTGTTGCCCATCAACCTGTGGAGTTTAAACACCTCAGATCTGCTGTGGCTAGTTTCCGTCACCGCTGTGCATGCTGGGTACTACAGCGACATGGCGTTAAGATCACCAAGGATGACCTGGCAGCGTACGGGAGCAGAGGAAATCTGGGAAATGTGGAGAAAAAAGGAGAATTTCCCTTCAAAATTAATATGTGACGTTCTGGTCTGTTTTCGTAACTAAGTTCGGTTTGGTTTATTAAGTTTGGCTAACTTGAGCGTCATGAGAACAAGACTGTTGAACCAACGGAGCAGATCCTGCGTTACTCCTCTGCTAGCTTCTGGATGAACTTCTCCGGATGTTCGTGGTACACGTACTACTTGTGTTATCATGATTATTTGATACAAATAATCACCTCTTACAAACATGATTTGACATGTTATTTCAAAAAGGCACTGGTTGTGTATGTTCTTATGCTACAGATGAAGACAGCTGATCAAATATAGGAACTCTAAAATGTATGTTTTCAGAATTATTATACGGACTTTAAACTTTAGGGCTTTTTGTCCGCCATTGTAATGAATGTTACTCTGTGCAGGTGATTCCTCTACGGAAAAGGCAGCGAAAGCAAAGTAACAGTCAAACAGCGTCTTTGTTACAGTGATCTTGTCCGCGTTATTGACTCAGAGTAAATATTAAATATTTTTCTCACACCAACACACACACGCAAAGAATAAGGTGGAAACAAATGCTGACGGGAGAAAAGACGAAGCATGTAAAGAGCAAAGAACAGAGCAGAGAGGTGCCAGCTGTTGGAATGGGAACACCACCACCACCACCACCACACCGTCCGAAACCTCCGGTCAACGACAGAATGAAGGGACCGGAAGAAAAGAGCACAACAAAACAAAAAAAAAGAGAGAAGAAGGAGATAGAAGCTGTCAAAAAACAACTGCAGCAAAACCTGAAAAACAGGCATAATTTTCTCAAACATACAATCATTATCTATCCTCATTATGAAAACAGCATGATAAAAAAAAAAAACTTTCTGAAAACCAAAAATACTCCAAAAAAAAAAAAGTCGATTGTAGGCACCACAAACAATCAGCTAGTTTAGGTTGCACTGCACCTATAGATCACTCAATTAAAGTGGCACAATTTAAGTATATGGATACAGTAGAGGGCTCCCTCCATTAAAAAAAAGGCTGTGATGGGATAAAGTTGAAAGTCCCACTCCTTCAACAGTAAATCACACAGCTAAAGGCAGACAGAAACTTATCTACTGAATAAATCTATAGTGACAGACTGACCGGCGGTTGTTTTTGTTTTTTTTTATCGTGGCAATGAAGGCAATGGATGGAAACGTCACAAAATCTGAGTCTGAGGTTTGAGGTTCCTACAGAACTGTGGAGATCGCAGCTGATCTGACAGCATCGTGGACCATCCCATCATCTACCGAGAACTACGCAGTGATTGTCCCTCACAGTCTCACTTCAAGTGACACTCCACTTAAAATGTTCGGGTTCAGAGTTTCACCCCCCTGTAGACCTTTAAGGAGCAAATCTGACGACAAAACCGAAACCAACTATAAAATGAACCAAATAAAAAGAACTTTCTGTGTGTTAAAAACCTTTGGTGCTTTAGAGCTTCCCTGTTGTCCAAAAACTAATGAAAAACGTATAAGTGAGCAACATCTTTGCACAAGCTGACACTTTATTTTAACCTACGTGGGCTCCGTAGGTTTCTCCGTAGTCATTCCTGCATACAAAGTCCTTTTATTGTAGGCTACACATTCACCGTCACACCAAACCAGCTACCTCCAATATCTCCAACCAATCCACCAGTTACCCCTGTTTGACAGAAAGTTTGCTGTAAAACTACAGCGGCCGGACGTGGCCGAGGGCTGAAGGTGCAATCATGACCCACTTGCCCTTTATTTCGTGAATTGCCCATCAATGTAATTCACCCCATCTCTCTCTCCCTCTTTATTTAGGGTCATCACTCTATTGCTGCTGTAATTTAAAAAAAAAATGTAATATGTTGGTTTGAGCCTTTTCACAGGACACGCTGACAACTAAAATATTATGAGTGAGTGTACGAAGTTTATAGGTGTCTTTTATGCATCGCAGCAGGTTATAGTGGAGTTTATGACTGAGCTCCAGGTCGTTCTGACCAATGTGCAGATGGACAGCAAAGAAGTGGATTATGCTGCAGGATGGTAACCAACTTCACCTAATCTGATCGCATTCGTCCTGCTTCATTTACAATCAAACTAAAACCGTTTGTACACCAACCTCTCAGGTCTACAGGGGGGTTTAAACTCAGAGGTCACATCTTGGGTGGAGTATCACTTCAAGTATATTTAAAGTGCCTTCCTGCTTTTGTGATGATCTCACTATTTTTTTTTAAAAAACCACCAGTTCTTCAAAAACCTGTTGTCCCTTATCTGGATTGCTTTTGTGCTTTTGATTGTATTTGTTGTGACAGACATGAGTTTTGTTTAAAATTTTCCCTAAAAGCTTTTTTTTTTTTTTTTTCAACGGTAAAAACTACCAAAATACAAGTGGTCGAGAAAAAACACTGTGCAAGAGCTGTGCTTAAAATGTGCATTTAGCTGCTACACAAGCTAAAAAAAATCTACGGAGAAACTGCTTCGTAGCACGTCCCCTTTTACCGAGACTCGAGCACAAACGAATACTGTATCAAGCCCTCATGTTAAAGCAGAATACATACATTAACACTGCTTCATGTGATTCCCTCATTCTTCCCATAGTTCCCTGCTCTGCCCATCACGCTGCACTGGCACTTTACATAGAAACTAAAGTAATTTTCCCTTAAGAAAAGGTCAAGGATTTGATCGAGTCAAAACAATGATATGGCACAACAACGATGATTTTTTTTTTTGTAAGAAAAAACACTTGCATTGAAAATAAAAAGCATGGAGTAAGAAACCACAGCATGTTCCATCATCTACGATTGTTGACTTTGTTCAGTATTCATGTGTTTGTTCGCTGTTCTAGTCCTGAAGGCACTTAATAAGAAAAAAAAACGAATAAGAAAAAACATTAAGAACGACACCAGCATCACTTCCTCCCCTCTGAACCCCTTTTCAGCCCCCCCATACACACTGCTGTGCTCAACACAGGTCTCGCCCCCCCCCCAGCACCCAAAAACATCCCGTCAAAGACAGTGGTGGCCACTTCAACAGCCACTCTAGTCACTGTTTGTGTTGAAGTGACCGACTTCCTCTTCTTCATCCGTGCAAAATGACACACTTCACCCCCACCTGAACGGAGGGACGTCCTGCCGACACCTGAAATCAGTCCTGGGGGGGCAGAAGCTTTGGGGTGGGGGGGCAGCAGGGGGCTAGAAGACTGGGGGAGGAGGAGGGGAGGGATCAGAGACGAGCGTAAAACTCCTCGTTCAGTTTCGTGAGCTCGTCGGCCTCCTCTTCTTCATCCTCCTCTTCTTCTTCTTGAATTGTCAGAGGGGCAGGCTGCACCTGCTGGGGGGGCACCTGTGCAGCGCCGGGCTCGGGGCCCAGTTCAGGGTGGGGGGGGGGGTGTGCAGCGTCCCTGTATCCCTCCTCCCTCACCTCTGTGGAATTCACCTGGACAGGCCCTGCTTTCGAAGGCTTTACAGCACTTTGTGGTTGAGGAGGGAGGGAGGAAAGAGGGGAGGAAGGAGGAGGAGCTGCAGCCATGGCAACAGATCCTAAAGTCTT
>JAQNCA010000024.1:14244028-14255779 GCA_029783725.1 Acanthurus tractus | reverse complement strand
CCTGCAGTGATTGAAAAATGACTAACGTGTTGCAGAAAGTTTGGAGACGGTGAGGAGCAGTGCAGATGCAGTGCAGATGCAGTGCAGATGCAGTGCAGACGCAGTGCAGACGCAGTGCAGACGCAGTGCAGATGCAGTGCAGATGCAGTGCAGATGCAGTGCATGGCCTGCTGCGAGGAGGTAACACCTCTTATTTTCGCTTTCCGCCTCCTTCCTCGTCTTCACGCCCACTGCCTCGCTGTGAGGTGACTTCACCTCAGATTTCTGTCGTCCTCTTTCTTTTTTATTCAGCGGATGATTCATCCACAGTTTGTCCTTTTCCTCACATCATCATCACAGCTCACAACTTCCCTCAGATCAGATTCAACCCGACAAACATCTGAGCAGAAGCAGAGAGATGGATGCAACCAGACTGGATTTTTAAATCACAAAACTAGTTTTTTTTGGTTTCTTTATCAAACCAGTCGTTCCTCCTCTTCCTCCCTTTTCGTTAACGGAGCTGTAACTCCGTCGCAGCTTAAAGAAAAGCATCTCAGTCACAAGAAGAGAAAACTCACTTTGATCGAAGTGAAACTCAGACTGAGTTTGTCGTAGGAGGGGGCAGCTTGAAATGAAAGAGTCCATATGTTGAAACTTCACGACACACACTTTGACTTACTTTCCTGTCCGCCCACTCACTTACAAACACACACACACACACACACACACGCCAACGCACACAGACACACACACACACACACACACGCTCAGATGAGATGTGCGGTGAAGATGATTGGTGGAGATAAAGACTGATGCAAGTCTGCAGCCGTAAAAAAAGAAAAAGAGAAGAAACCCAGAAGTTTCTGTCACATTAAATCTTCACGATTTCCCATTTTTACCGGCTTTCTCATTTTCTCTCTTTACTATCACTTGTAAAAAATCTTCTAGTTCCTGTTTTTGCCCAACAAAGGTACTTTCTTCATGATGCTCTTATGATATTTTTACACAACAAACCACTGATGCCTTCTGTTCTTCTCATCCCCAGTTCTCTTTGTTTCTTGCTGATGACAAGACAAGTGTTTGTTTCAGGCTTCAGGTGTTAAACTTTCACACACACACACTTTCACACTTTTTTCAGGTGATCTGCTTTGCTTTCACCTGGTCTGAATCTGCAGTCATGTGGAGATAAAATCCGCTCAGGATCTGAACAGACTAACGGCGGTCCTGATGACGTGGTTCCCTTTCGGCGCCACTCAGCCACGAATGCACATTCGATTGATGCCAAACTGACAGTTTTTATTACACTTCACCTGTAAGCGACGATGCGAAGCCATGATGCTTCACTGAAGGCCATTTTCTCTCTCTGTTACAGAGTTCAGTTTCCTTCTTCTTGGACGTTTTCACTTAAAACCAACTGAGAGGTTTGGTTTCATTTAGCTGCTTCAGTTTCTGGCTCCACGTTGACTCATCGTCACACCGTCGTGGCTGACTGGACACTCAAACCAGAACAGAGACTTTTTTTTTTTTTTTTACAGCTTTTGTAATTTTTTGACGTAATGAAAAGTCAAAGTGTCCGCTGTGGAAGAAACCTGATGAATGTGTTTTATGTAGGCAGCAGAAAATGAGTGAAAGAGGGAGAGATTTCAAGCACAACCTCAAAAAACACAAACACGCTGCTTCCAAACAAGGAAGATTATTCATTTCTTCCCCTCTCATTTGCACTTCCTGCATAGAAATGATGCAAGCAAGTCGATTTAACTGTAATTAGACATCAATATTAAAGCTGCATGATTCATAGAAAATGAATAGACGGTGCAAACTCAGTATTTTCTGACAGGATCTTTTCTCAGCTGCTGCAGCGACGCCGACTTAAGGCTCAGTTTGCTTTTGGTTTAGGTTTTTTTTAGTGATAAGCTTTAATATCGAACTGTTAAACGTCAGAGTCGGCGCCTGCCAGCTGACGCCAGAGTGAAACCAACCCATTGTTAAGTTTATTACTCGCAGATGTGTCGGCCCTGCTGTGACCTGCGAAAACGAACTGATGGATTAGTGCTTCAGAGAGTGTAATATTAACAGTTTAGCTTCAATATGTGTCTGTGACAAAACGCGACAATTAAAAAGTGTTAAATCAACTCTAACGACTGTTACATCCTTTAGTTTGTGTCTATAAAGTCTTTAGTTTCTAGTTAACTGCTGATTCCAGCTGTTCCGCTGTGGGAGGACCAGTGTCGTTAGGCAGATTTTAATAATGCCAACGCCATTTGCCAAAGCAATAACTTCTTACAGCCTGCAGACCCCAGACTGAAAGTTCTCCACTTTCGTTGGATTCATTTATTAATATTTATATTATGTTATGTATATATTAATAAATATATGTAACTTGCACTTTGCTACTGCTTCATTATTCTAATGATTCAGGTCATGACCTCAGGGGCCATAACCTACAGCCTGAAACAGTTATTGTAACATTATTTAGAATTTTTTTTTTCATTATTTATCTCTTTTTTTTATCATTTGCACAGATGTGGCTATTGTTAATAATATCGCATATAATGATGAGCAAGTTATTAGCTAATAATACCCACAACTAACTAGCATATGATTATAGAAGGTTCTGTCATCAAAATCATTAATATTATTGATGTTTTTGATCATAATATCATCTGTATTGTTGTGTTTGATAGTATTATTATTACATTTCTGTATTTTTTTAAGTAGTTGGCCGCATTTTTCACTCTAATTTGACATTTTTTCCTGTTTTTTCGGACCATACGCGGAGAAGATGTAACTCCTCGGTGAAACCTGATGCGGGAGAAGCTCAGCCCCGCGCTGATTGGACGACGACTGCTACTCTTCCTTCTCTGATTGGTCGGCGGCGCTGCCCTCGTTCTGAGGGGCTCTCGTCCAATCAGAACGCCGCAAAAAAGTTCTGCTACGGAAGAAGGGATGCGAGGGAGATGGCCGAACTTAGATAGCCGTGTGTTTGAAAATATCTTCGCCATGGGGCTTCTCCGGAGGACCGAGGGGAGGACCGGGGCCCGTGTGCTCATGCTCGCGGCGGTGTTCGGGTGGTGCTTCGGGCGGGTGGCCGGTTTCGGGCAGAATTTAGACAGCGAGTTCACGTTCCTCCTGCCCGCCGGAAGATCCGAGTGTTTCTTCCAAGCGGCGGTGAAGGATGGGTCGATGGAGGTTGAATATCAGGTAACTGCGCGAGTGTGTGTGCGGAAATAAACCCTCAAAAGTGTGTGTGAGCGTGTTGGAGAGTGTGTGTGTGTTCACATTTACGCGCTAAGCTGCGCGTTAAAGCCTCACACCGAACACCGATGCTGGCTAACAGTCGGTAACCGTTATCCGTTAAGCT
Organism: Acanthurus tractus; assembly: GCA_029783725.1. Taxonomy (NCBI): domain Eukaryota; kingdom Metazoa; phylum Chordata; class Actinopteri; order Acanthuriformes; family Acanthuridae; genus Acanthurus; species Acanthurus tractus. The sequence goes on along the minus strand of JAQNCA010000024.1, from coordinate 14,252,439 downwards.
AGCTGACCCCCCGCTAATGTCTCCGCACACTTGGAGCTGCAGGTTTTCTTTTCATTAGTCAGCACTTAGCTGCAGCTGGAAGCTAATGACAGCTTCCTGCAGCCCCTGTGTGTGTGTGTGTATGTGTGTGTGTGTGTTGTGGGAGTAAACACACACACACACACACACACACGGACGGTGGTAAAGTCCCCTCACATCAGACCGAAACTCTGAAATTATCTACCAGATCAAAAAAAAAAAAGTGCTTTCCTAAAGAGAGATGAAAAGCCCATCGCTTTGCAAGATGTAGCGATAACAAAACAGTAAACAGGAAGTGAGAAAATGCATCTGCACACAGGCTAAATAAGTCCCTTTGTTCATGTGAGAAGTGTGAGATGTTGGTGGTTTCTGATCCTCCACCAGGTTCATCTTCACGGAGGCCCTCAGGTCTATGAAAGGCTTATTGTCTGACATCATATCTGGGAGAAAGTTTAGCTATTTAAGGTCAACATCAAGCTCATACGAGCAGTCGAAGTGTTGATTAACAGGATAATTATTCATCGGGATTAATTAAAGACTTTGATGAGGCTTGAGCAGCTGCCACAGAGCCACAGGAGCTCACAGTTTAAAAACAACAAAAATCTAGTTTAGTGCTGCAACAAACAATTATTTCCTTAAATCATCCGCTAAGTATTTTCTCTTGGGATAATTTAGTCTAGAAAATGCAGAAAACCATGAAAAATAGTGTAAAAATGTCACAAGAGAGACTCATTTGCATATTCTTCCTTATAAATTACTGAAATAATCAATCATTTATCAAATATGTTGCTGATTAACTTGTAAAATGTCAGCTGCACTGCTGTCCGGACTCATGAATGGTGTGTATTCTTGTAGGTAGCCTGTTTGTTTTGTGGGAGAGTCTCAGTTGAAGTGAGGATAGCAGCCTCTCTCAAGAAAAAAGCGCATGTAATCTCTCTTGGAAAAACGTGGCCTGAAGCGTCCTGGTGACCTAGTTGTTAAGATTCACACCGAAAAAGCTCCAACCTGCATGATTTACTCAATATTTTCTGTATTTTTATTGTCGCCATCTGATCAGTTTCTCTAAACGCTCACAGAGACGAAAGACAGACATGAAAACATAATTTGTGGCTTGTTTCTTGATGTGTGTTTGTGTTTTTTGTCCAGGTGATAGCAGGTGCTGGTATGGACGTGGACTTCAGCATCGTCTCTCCGGAGGGCGTCCGCCTCGTCATCGAGTCCCGCCGCTCCGACGGCGTCCATGTGTAAGCGCTCCGTCGCACATTTGACGTTGCTGACTCAGCGGTGTCGAAGCCGTCTGTTTACCTTTGACTTCCCCTCGTTGTTGTTCCAGGGTGGAGCCGACGCTGGAGGGCGACTACGAAATCTGCTTCGACAACAGCTTCAGCAGGTTCTCGGAGAAGGTGGTGTTCTTCGAGATCATCAACGAGGGCCAAGGAGGCGACGTGGGTGGAGATGAGGAGTGGGCGGGACTGGAGGAGCCTGACGGGAGCCTTCTGGAGTACAAGCTGGAGGACATCCGGGTGAGAAGTTTGAGTTTTTTTGGTGTTGGGAGCTGAATTCAAAGAGGAATTCTGGGAATTCTGGCCGACCTCGTAGTTAACAGCTGTTGTTGACACAGATTCGCTCCACCAGTGTCAACACGACGCAACGCAACACCCAGACGAGGAGGAGAGAGAAGTTGTTCAGGAGGTCAAACCAGGGTCAGATATTTCAGTCGTGAAGAAAGTGAAGACTTCTTCTAATCTGAAGTCAATCTGATCTCTTCTCTGAACAAAAATACTCGTAAACTTTTTGAACTTTTAACCTTCCGCAATGAGATTAAAAGATAAAACTCATGTTCGGCTTCTTTCTTACTGTAAAAAAAAACCCCATGAAAGCACCGAAGCCAACAATTAGCTGATTCTCCAGAAGCGTTCGTTCTGTCTGCGTCCTCAGCCTGATGGATCTCCTCCATCTGTGCCCGTTTGCTCCATTAATGTCCAAAAAAGTTAAAAAACACATCATCGGTCACACTGTCGCGCAGGCTGATGTTTTCTCTCATTATGATAAATGCTGTCATTTATTTCACCCTCCCGCTGCAGGAAAAAAACCCACCGAAAGTAACAATCCATGACACAAAACAAAAAACACAATTTAATGCGTTTCGGTGCTTTTTGTTAAAAGCACACGGCGTCCAGCTGTTTGCTGAAATTATTCTGACCTGTTTTTTGTTTTGTTTTCAGCAGGAATAAATGAAGTTCCAGGCTCGGGGGCCGAGGGAAGTGGGAAAGTTTGAAAAGCAGACCGATGCAGGCTTGGTGTTTTTTGGTTTTGTTCTGCTGACAATATGGAAACTATAGAATAACGTCAGAGTTGACCTTTAGCTGCTGCACGTTTTCTTAAAGCTGCGATAACAGAGTGTGGAAGGAGGACGCCATTTTTCTCCTGAGACTTCCTCCTCAAACACATCGTTTTGTTTTCCGATCGTTCGCTCTTAAATCTGTCAATATGTCTGCTTAATTCACCAGTTGTAGCTAACAGGCTAACAGGCTAGCATTGACACGACCAGCTGTTGTTGTCGTTTCTTACCTGACAGGCGCTCGTTAGCGCCGTTTCAGACCAAATGAGACACTTTACTGAAAACACAAGTTCTCAAATTATTTCTAATTTCTGAAATAAACTATGGTTGGTGGGGGTTTGTGGGAAAAATTCAGCCGCCCTGCAGCAAGAAGAGCTGCAGAGGCGAAGTCAACGTTCGGAGGACAGAACCTGAAGGTGACATGTCTCAGAGCCCAGCAGAGGACGTGTTTACAACCATCTGAAACTTTGTACTTTTCAGACCTTCGCGTCCCTCCGTCACCGACTTCCACTTCTCCTCACAGTCGTCACTCGTGTTAAATTTCTGAAACTTTCCCCTCGTCGTCCTCAGGAGTCCATGGACTCTCTGCACAGACGTCTGGAACGCAGCCGGCAGATGCAGACGGTGTTGCGGGCCTTCGAGGCGCGCGACCGAAACCTGCTGGAGGACAACTTGTGGAGGGTTTCGTTCTGGTCGTGTGCCAGCGTGCTGGTGATGCTGTGCGTGGCCCTCACACAGGTAAACAGCACCCACAAACCAGAGCAGCACACTTTCACTGATTTTTACCCTCAAGATCGGCCAAAACTAATACAGATAATTTTTTAAAAAGAGGAAAACGTGAGCTCGTCTCTACAATGGTATCAGTGCTGTCTGATATGCTAAGTGACCCAATTTGAATTTGATAACCTTTGTTTTTAATAAAAGAAGATGTCAAAGAGGCTCGTAGGTTAAACACAGTACAAACCATCTTTCCGTAAACCTGAAGTTTACAGTAAAATAAGCAGAAATTGGTATTTTCCAAGTGTAACAAAACACACCTGTATTTTCTGATCTGAACTACAGCCCCATTATAATTAAACTCTAAATTCAACATTCACAGAAGGTGTATCAAAATAAAACAGGTGTAATCTGACTCTGAAGCTCAGCACAGTCTTACAGTAAACTACATTACAAAGATTTCTCCTTCGCAGTGTAAAACAGCCCAAAAGACGACATTGTGCATGTGTTTCTTCTTTTTTTAGGCTTTAATGCTTTTATTTTGAAAGGACAGCTGACGAAAGGGTGCCGTACAGAGCAATCCCTTATAAAAACTGCACATTAATTTGGACATAAACGGCGCAGCTTCCTCTTAACAGATCCTTTTTTCTTTTTGCCAGGTAATTTAGCAACTGAAAATTGAGTCATTCTGAGTAAAAATCACCAGATTTTAAATAGACGTTCGATGGATCGGAGCATCGCTGGTTTTTATGACTGCTGGGAGTGAGGTCATGAGTGAGGTCATCGTGTATGTGGAGGATGGAGGAAGGAATGAGGTCATGTTTCCTGTGACACAGTTTGATAACAGACCGCGTTTCTCTCTCTCAGGTCTACACTGTTCGAAAGCTGTTCGACGACAAGCGGAGGGTCTGCACATAGAGGCGCCAACACGGGAAGGAAAACGGTCCGACACGAGACGTCCAGCTGGTTACCCGCCCAGATGTTTCCCCCCCTTGTTTTTATATTTTACGTGCATCAAAACCAAGTTTCAACATCAATCCGACTTCAACTCCAACAGGTCTCTTTATGGATCAATCTGTGAGCAATAATCAAATATTAACACGAAGGGTGAACCAAAAGAGGAAGAAAACGAGGAAGTCATTTCATGTCATCCAGTGCCTTTAATGTCAAATCTTATCACGAACCGACGAGGAACAACAGCGGCTGCTTCACCGACAGACACAGCGAACAATAACGGTTTTGGTTTTACGGCTGGCCTGCGAGGGTTCGGGGGGGGTTTTTCCAGAAAAGGTGACATTAACCTGAAGGTTAAAGGTCGGTTGTGCGACTCCCCACAGAGCTGGTTCACAAGGGAAAACAATGTGCAATAGTGATGTTGGTATTTGTTCTTCCTGGCGGTTGAAGGTCTTCCTTAAAATGTTGGTGTTTTCTTTTATGTTGTCGTCCAGCTGACCAGGTGTTTCGTCGGTCGCGGCCTCATCGATGCGTAGTTTCTATCTGAGATGTTACTGATTTTCTTTTTGTTTTTTAATATATCACGTGCCAGTTTAAGTTCACGCTGACGAATAAGAATGTAGATCGAGACGGACAGATGTGTTTGATTGCCAATGAAATTAATGTCAGTGCTGGGATTGATTTGCAGTAAAGGGTTTGTGTGTGTGTGTGTGTGTGACGGGTCGGCGTGGACGAGCCGACTCTCACACTGATTGTGTGTGTTTACTTTCTTGTTTCTGGTTTCTGTTTTCGTTTTGTTGTGTAATCAGATTTGCTTCTTCACTCCAGATGTGTGTGTGTGTGTGTGTGTTTGTGACATTTCGATTCAGCTCAGCCGCCAAGTGTTTTTTGTTTCTGATTTTATTAAGAATTTGCATCATGTATGCTACGGAATAAATAAAAATCAGGTTTTAATGGGAGTCATCGATATCAATAAATGCATTTTTTACACAGGAGATACTCGTGTTGATTGTTTTTTTTCCTGACTTGCATATTTATTGAACTTCTTATTGACTTAAACAGATTTAACACAACAACAAAGCAAAAACCCAAAAACACAACGTCCGTCTGAAAGGCAGTTTTCTGCCTCTTTGTGCGTATTGATGGTGAGAAACCTCAGTGCTGTTAAAACCGACGCGTTTAATGATCAGATGATGGTTTGTTCGATCAATAGCAGAGCTCTCACCCCCCCAACAAAACAGTTTTTATCCTTATTTTAGTTATTTTTACAAAACACTGCTTTTCATTAGGCTGTTTTTCTCCCAGAGCCACTAAAAAGGAACCAAACATGTATGAAGACTCTTCATTTCTGCTGATATAGCGCCCCCTACAGCTCAACATTGGGAACTTAAAATAACATCTTTGACATTTTCAAACACTGAGCTAAAATTAAGGTAAAATACCAAGTAATGTTTAATGAGATACTTCAAGAATCAGCATGAATTAACTCCAATCAGTGAGACGTAATCTGTGAAAAACACTGAATTTGTTAAAAAGAATAAATTCTCAAAGTTACAGCGACAAATCTGGCTTCTATAGAGAAACATATGATTTATTATTTAATCTGAATTTAAATTTGCTATGCACATTGTTTGAGAACCCAGTAATAAAAGAGAAGAAGCAGGAGTGTAAAACAGTTTATTCTCCAGTCTTAAAGGACGTTAAGTTGGAATCAGATGAAGTTTCTTGAGGTTTCAGGTTCGCACACACAGATTTTATACGTCTGTTAAGTTCATCATTCATTCTCAGGTTCAACAGAGGAAATTACTGAAAAGTATCCCAGTAGAAATATTCGTAGTAAGATAACAAATAACCTGTATGTACAGAGGTAATCAGTACTTGTGTGTTATTTCGTTTATCTGCTGTGAGATGGTTTTTCAGCTCACACCGCCTCAGATACGCCTGCTGCACATGTCAAACATTTGGACCAATCGTTTCTGCATCTGTCTCCTTTCATAAAACACCTATAAATGCATTAACGGTTACAGGAATGTACACGGAAAGCAGCTGCAGAGACACTTTGCTGCCCCTGAACGCCTCGTGCCGAGAACACCCGAGTCCCCCGTCACCAGTGGTTGGGACGAGACGGGACATGTGGAGGTCGCCTGCGAGAAAAGAGACCGTGAGAGGAGAGGATGATGGAGAGATTTTTTTTTTGTTTTCGGTGTGTTTCGGGATCAGAAAAGGATCAATGAGTCACACAGCCGACAGACAGCAGAGGAGCAGAGGAGGAGGAGGAGATCTGGAGGAGACAGACAGGTGGGATTTCATACCTTCATTCATTCCTGCTCGGCTCTGCAAAGCCCCGAAGCAACGCTTGTGGATGCTGCGTGTTGCCACTGGCAACCACGGTTACCCTGGTAACCCACAGTCCCATCACACAGGAAGGAAGGAAGGAAGGAAGGAAGGAAGGATGGACATGCAGACAGAAAAGTGAAACATCTCCGTTTGACCTGGACGCCCTGAACTGAGCGCTCAGCGTCGAGCGGCGACAGGAAGTGCTTGTACGACACGTTCGCTGTCCGAGCGAGGAGACGGCAGAAACAAAAAAACAAAGCAGAGGAAGGCTGGTGATGCGAGAGAGTGTGAAGAGCAAGAACGAGCAGCAGCCACCACACCCCTTTTTTTATTCAGTCCGTCACTTCACACACCTGAAACAAAGGCCTGGACTCTCACACGAGCGTCGCTTCGTTATGGCTTCAAGAGGTGGAAGTGTTTTTATGCTCAAGGCACTGAGATTATTTTAATCCAGGCTGAGCGGCGTCCAAAGGCCACTCACACCTCCGTTATACTCCGCTTTTATAAGAAAGTAATTAGCTCTCTTGTTAAATCTCATATCGAAAAATGTGACAAAACCAACAAAGAAAAGAGAGACTTCATCAGAAAGTGCTGTTTACTTCTTGAGGTGCTCCGTGTGTGAGAACGTTAGCAAGTTTACGACTGCGGGAAATTATTCCGACAAAGTGTTTTTGTTTACATCTGCAGGATTTCATGGCTGCAAACTGCATCAAAACAACAGACAACAATCTGTTTTTACAGCTAAATATGTAATTAAACGGAACTGATTATGTTTTTGTTATAATGTAAAAATTATTCAAAATATTTATATTCAAATTCAGAGAAATCTGTCATTTTTTTAAGCTAGTTTATTTGCTTTTTCAGTTTGTTTGCTGTCGCTCCGTTCACTCAAACATTAAACTACGTTGTTTTGTTTTTATGGTTTTAATAAAAAGATCTTTAGTGGCTGAAGTTACATTTTGTGCATTTAAACGACTTATTCTTCAGGTTTTTTTTTGTTTTGCTAACGCAGCTACTTGGTCAGGTTTCAGGACACGAACGTCCCGGATGCTGTTAGCGTTGTTGGCACCTGAGTGCAAAAAGCATCTGTCTTCTATAAAAGTTATAAATCACAAAAAAGGTTTAAGACACATTTTCATTTTAAAAGAAGAAAAAAATTCAAGATGACTTGCTGGTTCGTGAACCAAAACAAGTCTGTAAAATCATCAAATTTATCCCTTTTTCATCGTCGTTACGTCACTAAAAACAGAAAGTTTCACCGTTTGTTTTGTTAAAAAAGGCGACACAAGAGACCAGAACAGCATCAGATTACCAGTTACAGTCGCACAAAGGTCGAAGTTACGGGATTACACAGGAAACAACAGAATGAAGAGAGAAAAACATAAAGGTGTAAACAAAAGGACAGGTGTGTCTTCTCCTGTGTGTGTGTGTGTGTGTGCTGCTAGTCGAGCAGGGAGGGCTCTGAAGGACGAATGATAGTGGGTCGGTTGGGAGCAGCCGGAGGTCTTCTGCTGCAGGAACAGACAGGAGGAGGAGGTGTTTTTAGGGGGGGGGGAAGGGGGGAGGAAGGGGGGAGAGAAGAAAACATGCGAGGCAAAATATGATCAGACCGTCACGCACCAACGATTCCCCAAAACCACCACAAGCAAGAACCCACAACCCGACACCCGCAGTTTGAACCCAGTCCCAGCTACCCCGACCAGTACAGAGTGTGTGTGTGTGAGTGTGTGTGTGTGTGTGTGTGATTGTACCTGGGGATGCCGGGCGGCAGTGCAGGTGGAACCCGTGCCGGCCTGGAGGGGACGAGAGGCACCGAGTTCGGGTCTCCGCCGGGTCGGGAGGGCACGGGCGGAGCCGCGAACGCCGCTGTGGGGTTGAGGGGGGCCGGAGGACCCGGGGTGGGGCCCCTCACCGCCGGGGGTCGGCTGGGTGGAGGAGCCGTCGCCGAGGCGGGGCGGGACGCCGGCGGAGGACTGAAAACGAGGAGACGGGAGGAGGAGTTAGACTTTGAATTCACAAAACAAATGAAACCATGATGTAAATT
>JAQNCA010000024.1:14162125-14174836 GCA_029783725.1 Acanthurus tractus | reverse complement strand
CCCCCCCCCCCCCCCCCCCCCCCCCCCCCCCCCCCCCCCCCCCCCCCCCCCCCCCCCCCCCCCCCCCCCCCAAAACTGGTTAGAAAACACAAACATAAAACGTGAACTACATGAGCAAACATGATGCTCGGCCGCCCTGCGCGACGGACCGCCGCGCCGTGCCGCGCCGCGCCGCTCGCAGAGGAGCGCGGCAGCGGCGCGTCTCAACTTTAGACAGACACCGCCTAGTGCGCGGCAGGCCCCGCACGCTCCGCGGCTCCGCTCGCGCCGCTAAAGTTCCTCCAGAGAGCCGAGATGAGATGTTCACTGACCCCGGAGAGAGAGAGAGGAGGCGGAGGGGAGCGGAAACCGACCGCGACCGCGGCGAGAAGGGGCGCTCTTACGGGGAAGCCGCTCCGGAGCTGTCTGCTCCTGTGCGTGTGTGCGTGTGTGTGTGTGTGAGTGTGTGCGTGTGTGCTCCGCACCTTTTGTGCAGGAAGCTGAGCCACACACACACACACACACACTTACAGAGGACAAACGCAGCGCAGAGAAACAACACATCGTCCTCATTGTGGGAAAATCTCCCGAAACACTTCAGCGGTGAAAAACATCGCGGTTACACACGAAACAAACATCACGGGGAGGGGGGGGAAGGGGGGGAGCGCGTCCCGGTGCCGTGCGAGCGGTTTGAACCGGTAATAATTAATTTATCAGCGAGCCATCAAGCCGGCGCTGCCCGGTACCGCCGGGACGTGTCGGAAATATTAAGTTCGCAGCGCCCACCTTGCTCTCCGTGCGCCGCTCCTGCAGTGCGCTCTTTGCGGGTCTGTCGGCGGACGCGGTCCTCGGCGGCGGCTCCTCCGCCACCATCCCCCTCAGAGGAAGAGTGATGTTCCCGCAGCGGGTCCTGCGCAGCCGGCCCCTCGCCACCTCTCTCTCCATGACCACTTTGACTTTGCCTCGGGTCAGCTTCTCCTCCGACAGCCGCTCCTGGCTGCTCAGATAGCCCAGGATCTCCTTCAGCCCCAGCGGCTTCATGTGGCCTCTGGTGGCGGCGGCGGCGGCGGCGGCGGAGGAGGAGCCCCCCCGGAGGCTCCGCTCGGACAGGCTGCGCACAGAAGCCACCAGTCTGTCGCCCAGGTCCGAGTTGGCGCGGCTCCCCGCCGCTCTGCTGCCCCCCCCTCCTCCTCCTCCTCCTCCTCCGACTCGAAGTTTGGGCTTGGGGGGCGCAGTCTGCCGCTGGGGCAGTCTGTCCGCCGTCCCCGAGCAAGTTTTGTTCTGGGTGTCTGCCCCGGACGAACCCGGCTCCTTCCCGGCGTGAGCCGCGTCGCCTCCGCTCGGTGTCATCCTGCCGGCATCGCCGCCGTCGTGAGCGCCCGTTCCGTGGCCGTGGCCGGTGGCCGGGCTGTCCCCGGCTCCCTGCGGTCCTGATCTGTCTCTCGGTGCACTTGCTTTCTCCTCTTTACAGCCGCTCCCGACATCGCAGCCCGTTGTTGCGCCACCGCCGAGGCACCCGTTTCCGCTACCGGAGCCGGAGGCAGGCTTGACTTTCCTGCCAGAGGCGCCGTCTGGTGCGTGAGTGCGGGGGTCTGGGCTGGGCTGCGGGTCCTCCTCCGCCTCCTCCGGGTCGGTGAAGCTGTGCGCACTGTCGCCGTTGTTGTTCAGATGGTCGTGTTTGGTCCGCTCCCTCGCTGCCTCCGCGCCGCCGCCGCCGCCGCCGCCGCCGCCGCCGCCGCTGCTGCCGCCAGCGGCCGTAAACTCACTCTTCTTTCTGCTTTTCCGCTGCACCTTCGCCGCGTTTCGGTACGATATGGACCCCTTGTAGCTAACTTTGAGCACCGTCTGCTCTTGGATCAGTTTTTCCAGTTCCGTCCGGGTTCGGTCCGGGTCTGACCCGTGTCGTCTCCGGACCATTCGACAAATCCTCTCCAGATCGGGACGGGCTTTCCTCGAGCGGAGCGAGTCGATCGTCTCCAGGATCCACTCTCGGTACTTATTGGGCTCGGACATCTTCTCCTGCCGGTGCGGATGGTTGCGGGCTGGGGGGGGGCGGTGTGGGGGGGTCGGCCCGTGCGTGTCTCTCTTCCCCCTCTGTTGTCTCACAAGTGACGCTGTGTCAAAGCCGTGAAGCCGGAGTGCGATCCCCCGGCTGGAGGACGGAAGCCTGCCTGGTACACTCTGCGTTCGTTGGCCACATTGTGCGCTTAAGGTGGACCGAAGATGGCGCCCGGCTCTCGTTCAACCGCGGACGCAAAATGAGCATTTAAGGTGGAATTGTCCGCCTCTCCTCCGCGCGTCGGAGCGGTGCTCTTTGTTCGCGGTGTCGCCTTGCGGTTTAAAACATCGCATATTTGTTTAAAAAATGCAGACAAAAGAAGACAAAGAGCGACGGAGGAGACGGAGGAGTCACAGAGGCTCGTGTTTTATTTTTTATAAAAACCGGGATGGAGAACCGGAGCCGCGCGGTCAACAGATGGGTGGATGACGGCTCCGTTCCGCATCAGGCGGCGCTGATGGACGTCCGAACCACCGGGCGACAACAAACCGACCACCGGGCGGAAACATCTCAAACAAACACCTCAACATCTGCAAACAGCACCGCTGTCCGCACGCGCAGCGGCAGCGGCAGCAGCGGCAGCCGCGCGAGCGAATAAACACACACACACACACACACACACACACACTCAGGAAGCAAAAAACAAAACAACAAAAAACAAAACAACCAAAAAACGAGTTCAGTAGAATTTTACAAGTAAAACTTTATTGGAATGATACTCATGTTGCAAAATATTACACTTCGTGTTTTTTATGCCACTGCTCCCGTGACTTTAGACGCTTCCCTTTGCAGTGTGTGTGTGAGTGTGAGTGTGTGTGTGTGTGTGTGTGTGTGAGTGTGTGTGTGTGTGTGTGTTAACATGGTTTTACACTGGGGTCTCGTTTCCCTAAAAAGTGCGACAGTATGTACCAGCATTGTGCCTGCATCACTGCAAAAAACATCGAGGAGACACAGAATAATATTGTTTCATAACTTCAAACATGTCGTCCATGATGATATAGTCAACATTAAACCTGACATGAGGGAAATACAACGAATGTGAAGTCTCTACAAGTGGCAAACAACCTCATAATAATAATAATAATAATAATAATAATAATAATAATAATAATAATCCACCTTGCATCTACCTTTATCTGTTTGCTAATGTCAAATCACTTCAGATTTAAACAATTGATTGTTTGTAGCTGTTTCACCTGTCAAAAAGGTGAAATCTGAGTTAATCTGACTCATGAGAAGTCGTGAGACGTGGAGGAGGAGTTGGTCACATTTACCTCGTGGTGTGTGACGCGTTTTCTTTGACAGTAAACAAATCAAAAGCCTCTTTTATTCGACACCGGTGAAGCTGAATTACGGACCCAGGTGGGCAGTTAATCCAGGGGGCCCCAGACCCCCGAGGGGCCCCCCCACAGGAGCCCCAGATTCACTGCTGCGATCGATGTGGTATATACGCATACACTGACACACACGCACGCACACACACACATGGTCTGATAATCCAAACTGAGAGCTGCTGAGTGTGAAGTGTGATGTGTTTGCTTGGGAGGGTTGGATGAAACCAGATTGGTAAATCGCGTTCAAGCCGACTTTCGAGACGTAAAAACGACTCAGATTTTCCTCAAAGCTACTTGACACTTAAAAAGACAGAAGTGCCTAAAGGAAACATAAAAACAAACATGGCCGCCTCACGTCACCTGAAGTCCTTTGTTCAGTGTAATCAAGCAAATTTAATGGCTGCAATTTTCATTCCAAACCACAAAGGAGCCAAATTAGTTTTTAATCGACCTCCTCGAGTTTTCAGATTAGGCTTTTAAATCTGCAACAACTTTTCCATCTCATCCAGATCTGAACAGGGAATAACGGTCAGGGGATTTGAGCCTCGGCTGCAAATCCTATGAAGGTTTTGTGGATGTGAATTACCGGAGTGGCCCTTTAAATCCTTTACGAATTCAGATAATATCTGAAATTAGTGTTTGAATCAGATTACCACGTAGTAATCCTGGGGTCGTGCATCATAACGCACTGGACACAGACTTCAAAAAGGATGTGAAACGGTTCAGTTAATCTACCTTAAAATAATCCCTAATGGTCATTTTAAATACCACTCCATAGGACTGGTATGACTGGGATGTTTTATTTCATTTGTGTGTATAATTAACATTACAGATTGCTGAGAAAACTGATATTTGTAATATTGTAATATTTACTTCTGATATTTTTTCATCTCTGTTCATTAAGACGAGGACTCGTGAGTCAAAAGTGTGTTGGATTTTGAAACAGTCTGAGAAAAAAGGATGCCAGTATGAGCCAGATTAGACTACCTTTATTTTGGCGGGACAGAATGTTTGAAACAGACATACGTGTCCTGTTGTTTTTCACAATAAATCCTAAAAGTCCAAATCCTACAGTGGCCTTGTTTTTAGAGTTGGTCTTGATTGTACAGGAGGTTCAGGAGGCATCAGACACCTCAAGTGTGAAGTATGACGTAAGTTAAACAGGCAGGTTGTAAAACTGTGCAGTCAGACGGTCATTTGTCTTCACCTCCAGGTGCTCCACCTTTCCCTAACTTGTTCAACGGACGTCTTTACGTCATCACCACGTGGACAAAGTAAATTAAACAAAAACCAGGGTGTAAACAGACAGAGGGGCCGTCACATGTAAGACTGTCGATGGTCCGAACTCTGCGAGCGACAAGACGAGACGGCTGAGTGCTGCAGAGACGAGCACGAAGACACGGGTTTTCCGTAAAGACCGTGAAGCGACCGGTCATGCGACCACCAGCCAGAGGCAATGTGAGGCGGTTGGCAAAGGCTAAAAGAACGATTTTTGAGTGTGAAAACAGCTTGAATAGCATGTAAGCTTTGAGAGGAGAAAGCGAAAACCAAATCTGCTGGAAGGGGAAACTGCAGAATAACTGGAAGTCTTCATATTCCCTTATGTTCCTCTTAGTTGGACAAGTTAAACTCCCTTTTCTACAAGCAAACGTCCTCACACGTCTTTCCCGCCCTGCTGATCCTGAAGCTCTACGTTGATAAAATGTCTATTAAGTGATATGTTCAAACCTGAGATACCATTATGTCATGAAGATCCTTCACAACACCATTTAAAAACTGAGATATATTTCCGTTCCCTTATCCACATTTCCTGGTTAGCTAGCATGACGTGATATGAGGAGCCGCTAAGTATTTAGTTACGTTTAAAAAATCGAGTGCTGTAGATTTACACAAACGCCCGGCTAACGCTAACAACGACGATGAGGAGTTCAGATGGAGTTACACAGTAAACATAACTGACTTTTTACCCCGAAGTGTCGTCCGTCTCTGACCGGATTCGGTTTGACGACGTGATGCAGCGCCCTCTTCTGGCCAAAGTCTGCTGTCGACGATAAGAAACAGTTGTGGTTTAAATTTTGTTTTTTTCAAGCAAAAGTCATGACTGCAAAAACATAAACCACTGAAGTGCATACGCGTAGGATTATTTAATCGTTCACTTTAATACTCTTCTTGCTCGCCGGGGGGGGGGGGATTGAGGAGCAAGTTTGTCGTTTTATACATTTTTTAGATTCGAGAAGCTTGTTGTGCAGACTGAAATCTCAATGAGCTTCGTGTTAATGACGTCCAGACTGCAGCGAAACCAGAACGAACCCGCCGACTTTTCTACGATGTCGTCCGAACGTGACGAAATGATAGAATGAAACAATCAAAGAAGAGGGAGGTTAGGGGGGTAAATCTGGGGTTCAAATGTGCAGAGGCAACTCTAAATAAGTGTTTCGAGGGGGGGTGTGTGTGGGGTGGTGGTGGGGGGGTGTTTCCCAACATCCATGAATCTGATGCACACCTTCAATATAAAGGGATCCATAAATAAGACAGAATAATAAATAAAATACAACAGAAAACGCAACAGAAAAGGCAACACTGCTGGTTATCAGTCTCCTTGCTCTTCCTTTTTCCTTCTCCATCCCATTTTTTTTCCTCTTTGTGTAGCTGGTGCTTGTGATTGGACAGGAGACAGTACTCTCTCCTTACGTCTCCCACTCGACCAGCCTACCTTTGACTCTCCCTACCGCTTCCTTCTTTCTTCCCCTCTTGCTCTCTAACTCTAGAACTCTGCGAACTCCTTGGCACATTTCTCCGTGAAGGAGACGCGGATCTCCTCCTCCTCGTAGTCGTCGAAGTTGCTGGTGTCGCCTGGTCCTTTGAACTTGGGGATGAAAGGAGCTTCGACCTGAAGACGAGCAAAAGCACCGGTTGAGAAGCTAAATGTACAGAAGGGAAGGTCACACCTAAACACACACACACACACTTACCTTTTTCTGATAGATGGCAATCCAGTCGGTGGTTGCGAACCACTTGTGTCCTTTGATGTCGTTGACCCCGTTCTTGAGGTTCCCGTAACGTTTTGTGAGATCCACCTGAAGATGAAGCCAGTTTTTCCTCCGTTTTTTTACTGATGCAAAGTTTGAATTCACAGCAAAATAAGTGTAACCCTGAAATCAGAGTGAGATATTTCCTCTTTTTTTTTTTTTACCTGTAACAGGTTCCTCAGGAGGTCCTTTAGGTCTGAACTGAAGTGAGAAGGGAAACGAACCTGAGACAGAAGACCAGAGAAACAGTGAAGTTTGGAGACGCAGCAGCAGTGTGACCAGATGTTTGTCTTTATGAATTCCTCACTATCTGTCTTTGCAGAAAGCGGAGGTTACTAATGCGTAACCCTCATCAACTCGCCACTTCTTAGATGTGATTGTGTGACATGAAAAATGGAAAGTGTTGTGATAAAGAAAGTCATCGGATCTGGTTGTAAGTGTGTAAGTGGGTTCTCCAGATGTTACAAACAGATGCTGAATGTGGAACATAATCAGACGGTCGGACTCACCTTCCCTGATACGATCTTTTCGTAGATCTGAATGGGCTGGTCAGCGAAGAAAGGCGGGTACCCTGCTGCCATCTCATAGACCAGTACGCCCAGCGCCCACCAGTCCACGGCCTTGTTATAACCCTGGTGGAAGCAACCAGGAAGCAACCAGGAAGGAGGGGAGAAAAAGAAACAGCATTACAGACACTTAATCCTCACTACCGTTGTTTTTGTTTTTTTAAAAATGTTTTAGTGTTATTTAATATAATTTTTCTTGCACTCCACTTTATGTTTTCCATTCGGATTCAGAGGGAAGAGACACGGATGCTGCATCCATCATGTCACCGCAGGGAAGATTTAGTCAAATATCATTGAGCTAAGAGCTAACAGCTCATTTGAACATCTCCTAGCTAAAAGAGGGTTTAGCTTTGACTGCTGCTGCTCGACACATTGTGTAACATTTATCCACATTTGTTCACAACCAACTGAAGACCATCCAGTAAGAAAACAGCTTTAACTTTGTGAAACAGGCTGAATGCGTCATTAAAAATAAACAAAACACAGGTGACATATTCAGAAGATATAAAAGGGGAACACTGGTGGCTCACCTTGCTGAGAATAATCTCTGGGGCCAGATATTCTGGGGTGCCACACAGTGTCCAGGTCCGACCCTTAACACGTTTGGCAAAGCCAAAATCTGTCACCTGGAGGAGGAGGAGGAGCAGAGAGAAGGATGACAAATGATGGAGAACAGAGTTGAGAGGACAAACAGAAGAGAAATCAGCAGACGTACAGTCAGAGGGCCGGCCGAGTGGATCCACAGAGCAGGCAGGGAATTATTTACTGACTGTTGTTTCACTGGTTAACACTAGAGGGCAGCACGTTCTGTGCTACAACACAGTCCTGAATCTGCCACCAAACAAAGATGATTGCACATCACACCGTCATGACGGCTGCACTCGGAAACTCTCTGGGTGTTTTTTTAAAACATTCAGAACCTCGATGGAGATTTTTAAAATAATCTCTGCACGTCTGTTGTCACGTTTTATGATTTCATCTCAGTAAAATAAAGCTGATTGTCACTTTGCACTACTCTCGTAAGTTTGGATCATTTCTGTTTATTTGGCTCATTGAAACACAAACTGCACAGTAACACACACTCTCTTCCTTCTGTCTTTTTCTCCTCCTCCTCTCCTTTCATGTGTCCTCGGTGATCCGATCACAGGTGGACACCTCCAAGTACAGGTGTGGCCATATGGTCACCTCCTTTCAACAGCCTGTATGCAAATGCGTTCTGGGTCACATTGTAAGCAAACCTACTCGACAGACGTCCTGTGTAGGTCAACACACAACACACAGTCTGATGTTTGCGAACAAGCTGTCTGGCTCAACTAACCTCACCAACACCAGACTCCCTTCAAAATCCTGCAGGTTTTAGAGCTGCGACAAAAAGTTTGGAAATGAGTGAAGGCAAATTTGCCATTTATTCCTTTTTTTTAATTAAATTGGCATTAAAATGCATTAAATTATGTTGTTTATTTTGTCACAAACACGAGTGTGTTGCCTGTCGGATAAACTCCACCTGTGTTTAAAAGTGAGGTTACATTCTGACATCCAACACTCTGATGTTCCAACTGCTTTGACCATGTAACAACAAGTCAAATTTCACAAATAAAGTGAACAGTTTCTGATATAAGCTACAACTTGGCTGTCAGCAGGAACGTCGGAGGAGCAATCTGCCTCTCCAAACCAATTTTGTGACAACACGTGGGATTTTAAATCAGAAAGTAATCTATTATCAGCTTTTGTTTGTTATTTGCATCAGGTGTTACTTACCTGTATGTAGCCCTGTTGGTCTATGAGCAGGTTTTCAGGTTTCAGGTCTCTGTAGATCAGGTCCAAAGCATGCAGGTACTCAAACGTCAGGACGATCTGAGCAGCGTAGAACCGAGCGTGAGGCTCACTGTGAACACACACACACAGAAAACCAGGGTTGTTTAGTGAAATGAGAACTGAGAACAGAGAACAGAGAGCAGAGAACAGAGAACAGAGGGCTGAGCTGAGCTCCACAGTTTAAACTCTTCGTGTCTGTAAACATGTCGGTTAAACTCCGTCACACACACGGACACTAACCTAAATCTGCCAATTCTCCGTAGATGGGAGAACATCTCTCCACCTGGTACATATTCCATCACCATGTAGAGGTTAGTGTTGTCCTGGGGGAGGGAAGACAAAGGACATATTAGTGACACTCACTCAGGTTCGCACTCCTATTAAGTTACAACACACACACACACACACACACACACAAACACACAGGATGGGCAGCAGGGCTATTTGGAAACAGTATTTAGTGTGTGATATTACTGTGTAAAGTTACTGATGAGAAATTGCCTGTAATTTAATCTGATTCCCTCCATCAGAGCCACATAACAGAAACTTGATATCCTGCAGGAGGATTTCACTCTGAACCTGCGTCTCAAACACGACTTACTGCCACAAACCGAGCCGGGTTAAAAAACGTCCTGGTTGTGGACTCTTGCATCTGTGTGCAGGACGAGACACGTGGACGGGAATATTCTGTTAATAGGTTTATTTGAGGAATCAAGGATGCTCAAACGCCGGGCATCCAAGGTGCATCTAAACAGCTTAACCTGAATAAGGCTTTAATTGGAGCATGGTTATCCGCTGGGTTAGTCTGCATGGGCACAAACAGCCACTTAGAGAGCTTTGGTGGTGAAAAAAGTTGAAGAGGAGATGGAAGGTGTTTTTGTGTTTGTCGTCACACATGAAGAAGACCGAGCTCCTTTCGGTCTGCGACGGGATTAATGCTCAGACGGATGAGATCGGTGAATTCACAGACTCTTGTTAGTGGGACAGAAGCTGAAGTGTGATGATGCAGAGTTTTGTCGATCGTTATAAATACTTGAAAGGTTTACTTTTTTCAATTTGAGGTAAATTAAATGAGTCATTTTGTGGTATTAAAGGGGATCTCTTGTGCTTTTCCATGTTTTCTGTCACATATATGATGTTTCAAAGACATCATAGATTCAAAACAATGAGCTCAGAGGATCTAAAATGGATCCTTACGAGCAAAAACCTCAGGTTTCAGACTTCTCTGAACACGTTTCTGACATTTTATTTTTAGTTTTGTTTCCGACACCCTGATGTTGTTTTGTTTTCAGCTTGTTTGTTGGTCATCTGTAGCAAAAATAACCCCAAAAAGTGAAAGAAAGCATCCACCCACCCGCTCTGTCTGCCTGTCTGATCCCACAGAGTCGATCTACAGCAACCAGGACCCGGATCTGGATCAGTTTCTATGGACAAGATTTCCTGTTTTTTCCTCTGATCCTCTCAGTCTTTTCTGCCTAAACTCTTTGTTAGTGGCCCTGTTAGCTGATTCAGAGACATTTTAAGAGAGACATGATGAACCACTTAGAGCCTTTTGTAGAGAAAAGTCCGGAACGAAATCCCGTTTCCACACAAAAGCCAACTGTTGCTTTACAACAGCTGAACACATTCAGCCAGTCATGTTGGCTGAGAGAGAAAGTGAAGAAGAAGGTGTGTGAAACCCTGAATAACTTGTACCAGAGGGAAAACGTGCATGGAAAGAGGCGTAATGAGCTGAACTGAGGCAAAGTCGTCATACTTTTTCAGCTTTTGTGAATATATGCAGTTTTTGAGCCCCGGCGAACATTGAAAACAAAGTTATGGCTCTTTCTCTCTTTATTGAAATAAGGCCTGGCCTTGTTAGCCTAAAACAACTGGCCAGGATTGTTGCCAAGATGGCTGCTAAGTGGCGGGCCATCTTGGCCGACCCAAACCTACAAAACCTCTTTGGAATGGTAAGTCAGGCCAGCGTCAGATCGCTTAAAAAATGGTCGTTGTAGCTGCTAACTGAGCTAACTAGCTATACAGCTACTTGTGCCTAAAAAATAAAGAAGCCAGTTTATCTTTTGTCCATAAAAATATGATCCATTTTCACCAAAACCAGTGAATGAAGCAGTGAAGTTGTTGTCATATGCAGTAAAAACTGATCAAAACTCGGCGGCCCTCACAGCTAGCAGCACACCAGGCTGAGAATGAGGCTGTGATCATGTTTGTCTGATCCGCAAGTGCTGCCCCCTTCAGGAAGTTTGTCTAATCAGAGCAAAGCAGCCTCAAAGGGAGAGACCGGAACTGAAGTATTTTAGACTGAGAACGAACTAAAGGGGTGTTTAAAGTAACAGTATGAGATAGAGAATTAACTTTTTCATGATCGAGCACGCACAGGTAGACACACACACACACACACACACTCCTCACCTTGAACGAGTACTCTAACTGCACCAGGAAAGGAAAGCTGACGGCCTGGAGGATCCTCTTCTCATTCAGAGTGTGCTCTATCTGCTTGAGCTTCACCACCTGAGAGCCGGAGAAAGACAGAAAGTACAGAAAGTTATGTCGAAGTAAAACAACACTGAAATAACACCTCAAAATAAATTCATAAAACTTTTTTCTGCGTCTGTGTATATTTACGTCTTAAGAATCTGATGATGCATCAAGCAGTTTAATAGAAAAAAAGACGCCTAGAAAAGCCTGAATGTTCTGATTTTGGTCTAAATAGGCCTTTTTTTACAAAGACATACACTATATAAAACTATAGTGTCACATGTCTGTAATCATTCATTTTATTTTACTACAAACTTGGAAATCACGTTTAATTTGCTGAGTTTTTCATAAATGTTAAAGACATTTGACATAAGTGTTAATTTCCTCGTTTTCTTCCAATTTTATTGCATCAGTGGTTTACAGACGCTCTCTCATCACAGCCTCGGCACAACGCACTGTACTTTTATTGTATTGTGTTGAATTCAGCGTAAAGTATAACATTTATTAAAATGCCAACATTTGCCAGCATCCACATTCAAATGACCTGTTTTTGAAAGAATGTCTCAGTCAGGTGCCTGTTCTGGTTGTTCACTACTTATTTAAATAATTCTTTTATATTAATGTAACATAACAAATGTTCAGTCTTCATATTAGATACTTGAATATCTCAAGATTGAAATTTAGACAGATATTTTTAAAATTTTCAAACATTTAATATTTTGGTTTTTGGCAACCAGACCAACAGACATACAGTATCCATGATGCAGCTAAGCATTAAAAACTTGGCTATTGGCCTGAATGGGATGCAGGAAGAACATAGATAAAGCAGTTGGCATCAAAAATGGCCAATCAGATCGGCTGCTTTCGACCAGCAGACAGCAGCTTCATGATTCTCTCCTTAAGAAAAATCTGCATTTAAAACACAGAAATATAAAGAAAATACAGGGTTGCCTGCACCTGAACCTGCCTCTCCATTTCTATACCTGTGTATCATTGCTAGGGTTGTTGAGGGCTGGAGCCAATCCCAGCATGCATCTGGTCACATGGTTTGAGAGGCTGCCATCGTGAGTGCAGAGAATTCACTCGTTATTGACACTTACCAGCAATATAGTGATCAGTGCACCTTTTCATGGCAGTGTTGGAATTAAAGGATATTTGCATCAATGTGATGAAGAAGTGAGTCTTTAGAGGCCAGTTCACACCAAAGATTCACGATGCAAACTGGTCCATCTCAGCAAGACTCAAGCCGGCTGCCGGTGTCGCCAGTTTTAGAACAAAGGGCTCGTCACTTGTTTCAGATTGTTGCACATTGGCGCACTGCAAGCAGTTGCAAGTGTCAAGTCGCCTCGTCACAAATCTTTGGTATAAACTGCCCTTTAGGTATTAAAATCACTGTTCTGTTAGCCGATCAGCCAGAAACAGACATGCCTATATATTTGTTTCATCTATAA
>JAQNCA010000024.1:14125519-14138737 GCA_029783725.1 Acanthurus tractus | reverse complement strand
TTATCTTATTATAAATAAAGGAGCAAGGAACTGCTCAGCGCCTCTCTGCCACAGAGCTGTCTGAGCAGGGTGCCCTTAGTTCCCAACCAAAAGTAAAAGTAAAAAGGGTCTCGGCTCATTTTTGTCTTACCTTCAAAGCATGGCCATGTCAACTACTTGTAAAGTCAGTAACGCTTAAACATTGAAGAAACAACTGGAGAGTCTAAACTGTGTAGCAGATGATTACTGAATATGTGGTTGCTGGGTAGTTTAGAGCTGTACTTCTTACCTAAGCTCGTTATGACGTCCATTATAGTAGTGGGGCTTCGTTTCCTTCTGCTGGCAGCCTCACATTTCAGTTCTGGAAATGCAACATATACTAGATATTTAACCAAACCCAAAAAGGTTGGACTTTTTGAACTATATTTTACATGATATAACTGTTTTGATTCCCTTAAAATCAAATTCATTTAATTTTTCTGATTGAATACATAGCAGAGCTTTGGGTGTGAGAAGAATGACATTGAAGAACAATAAACAAATGTGCTGTTGAGAAAGAAAAGCAAAAGCTTTGCAATTTCATCAATGTCCTGTCCACTAGATACTCAGCCCCCCAAAAAAGAAACAAAAACACAAACACAAAAAAACTTAAATAATGAGTGTGAACATGAAAACTTTTACTTCTTTTATGTTTAATTATAACAGGCCTGAAGAGGGGTATATTTAAGAAATAAAAAAATGTTTCACCTTGTCTGTAAGCAGTACCAGAATTCCCAGAAGGCGTGTTGGCCTCAAACAACAGCCCAGCATCATAGAACACCTTTATACTGTCTGCGCCTCCACCTGGTGTGCAGCCTGTGTCGTACTTCTCGACAATATCCCATACCTGGGTGGAAGTCAGACACACACATAAACATGAAGAGACAAGACATAAGGTTACATTGTTAAAGCCATAAGGACGTACCTGTAAACTCACATGACAATTTTCAAATTGTGCTAGGAACATTCTCCTCACAAAATCAGTTAACATTAAAAGCAACAAGCGACCAAATTTGAAAGTTAATAAACAGTTTTTGTGTAGCTTTTTCATTTAGACTGGTTGGAAATATTTTCAAAAGTCCATATGACATAAAAAAATTGCCTTTTTTTGGGTGAGGCGGTGCTTGTTGTTCAGGACATAAACGCCTTCATCAACTGCTACCAGCCCCACTGTTGCTCCTGGATCTCCTGTGACCTTCAGACCAAACATTCTGCGAGGTTCATATGATAAAGTGGGTTTCCTGGGTTCCAGCTTCAGCTAAATGTGAAGGGAAGATTAGTGAGCAAGATATGCAGGTTTATATTTGATTAGGCTGTTTCGTGCATTCAAATTCTGTACTAAAAATATACAAAAACCTTATCCTTTTCTGCAATCATTTTGTTTGCCCACTTAGCCTTTGCAACTCTTTGTTGTATGTCTCACCGAGCCCATGCAGGAGTCTTTAACATCCACCCAAACAGAGTCTGCTACAACTTCATTTTCACTTGTATGGAAGTAGGCTATGATGCGGAATGATGGCAGCATGTTTTGGGTGATGGGAACTATCAGTGAGATCAGTACTTGACCTTTTGTTTTGTAACGACCACTTTTGATCAGTTGACCTCTGCTCAGGATCTGAGGACATAGAATTACTCATCAGCACTTATCTGACAATGAGTTCTTATATCACGGTAATGCTGGGGCACAAAGAAAACAATCGGGTACTATGTGTGCAGGTATATAAAGGTGTAAAACACTTCTCACCAGGTATGTGATCTCATTGTTCTGATTTAGCTGTCTGTTTAGGTTCAGGTTTATTTTCAGGTTTTCTCCCAGTTCCAGCTCAACTGCGTCCACACCTGCATAAAATACACATTGTGATGAGTGTGAGACACTGAAATCATTTACTGAACATACTTTACCACTCAAAATCAGGACCACAGTTGTCTACCATCTGCTGTTGTTTTAGGGATTTCCTCACCTATGTGGATGTAATTTCCACTGTTGCTTCTATATGGCTGTGCTTCCATGGTGGCTGAAGCTTGCCTTTCAGGTGTAAGACGAGGGTCGTTAGTCTTTGCCTTCATTTGGAGACACACAGACATGGATATATTTAGACAGTTAAATACAGTCTTGAGTGTATCCTACTAAAGCCTTGTCAGCTGAAGCTTAGTTAGTATCATAAATTTCTCAATGTGATAATGAAAAGAAATTTATCCTGACAACCAGTGACAAGTATTCTAAAACACGATAAATTGACGTAGTGTAACAAAGAGCTTGCTGTCACTGCCAAATAAAAAGTTTATAGTCTGCATGTGGTATGCTGAATTCTTTCATATTATATCAAATAATGGCTGTGTTGCAGAAGAGGTAGAAAAAAATCAGAGACTTACAGTGATTGACAGTTGTTCAGTTCCAACTACTGTATTAATGGTAAGTCTTGCCATGCCATTGGCTGCAGTGAAGCCGTTTACTCCTCCTGGATTGACCACAACTGCAACACTTTGAGCAGGAGTGTCATCAGGATTGACAACTTCAACCTTCCAGCAAAAACACAAGTAGCTGAACTATGAGAAATCATCTAACTTTCTTTGCATTATGGTAGAAACATTGTACAATTCAATTATAGTTACTGAAGGAGCTTTAAACAACATGAGTTTAACATTTGCTAAAATATATTGTCATCCGTATATTTAATGGTGACTTTATTTTAATAAAATGTTTTTTGTAAAGTTTTTTTCACTTTGAGTTTATGACTGCAGTTGTTGTTTGATTTTTTTCGTAATCTATGCTAGAAGTTAGCATCAAGGGGAGCACATCATTTGGATGATAAATTATTAAGATAGATGAACTTAGATGTTTTAGGCTTCCAAATTGATGTCATCTCTGACTTACTATTTCCAAGGCAGTTTACAGCCCCTTGTTGTCACATTTTCTACAAGTTTTTCATTAAAAGATATGTGTATTCTATTTTTCTACATTAAATATATAGAATGTAGGTTTGTCCGAAAAAAAAGTTCAAGTAAAAGTTAATAAACCATAACAGAAGACTCTGAAGCAAAAGTGACTTCAATAGTTCAAATAAGAAAGGCAAACAGTAGAAATGATGAAAACCATTTTAACATAAGTAAATAACACAGCAATACTATAATTGCAGCAAAAGAAAAATATTCCAAAAGATCTTTACAAACTATTCAGATTTGAAATAAAGCTAGTCATGTGATACCAGTAAAAAGCTTTTTACTACTTTACTTAGCTTTTAAAACCCTGTAAATTAAGATTTTGTTTCTGTTTAAGAATTTAAGAAAGAAAATTAGCAAATTTTTTAGCTGTTTAGTTCCATATCGGAAAGCAGGAATAAAAGACAGAGTTTTTCTCTTACTTTATTTGCATATTAATTTATACTTTACCGTAACATCAAAGGACATTCCCGGTTTGTAATATTTGGGTGTCCTCTTGAAGTGGATGGTGTACGGTGATGTGACAATCTGGATATTTCTTAACTCGGCCTCCACTATTTCACCACCTAGAAAATACACGCCAAGTTATTAAATAAAAATTGAGTTTGCTAAATTTTTTCAAATCACACCTGAATAAATAGACAGATGTTCTCTGTCTTACCGCTCTCTGCCAGCACACTGACAGCTATATAGATGGGACTCCCCACCAGATTAATGATGTTTGGGAAGGTGTCTGTGATGTGCTTTCTCTTCAGTGTGACCACTCCTTCACCACTGTCAATCTAATGTAACATAATGCAAAACAGTGCCTTAAAATACAGTCTGAACAATCTGATTTATTTTATTGAAAAGACATTGTGTTCATTCTGGTTTTACTAAGCAAGTGGCAAAGAAATAGACAGAAGTATAAGTATGTGATTACCTGTACTCTCTGAAGAGAACTTGGAAAGCTCTTTTTTTGACCTTCTTGTATAATCCCAAATACCACATAGGCCATCCCATCCACCTCTTTACCAAATAGATACCTAAAACCAAAAGAAAATGACATGTGTAAGCTCACAAAAGTAAACCAGGATCCAGATTCTCTTAAACCACAAAGCAAACACTTTCACATACGTAGCTTTGATGTTGAAGGTCAGCTCTTTGCTGTCCACGTAGAAGAAGGGACTCACAGGCATCAGTTTCACCTCAAAACTGGGCAGCACTGAAAAATTAAATAATTTTTATCTTGTGTCTATTGTTCTTGTGTCTAATGTTATCGAGTTTAAAGGTCCCATATTTTGCCCTTTTTTGACAGTGTTCATAGGTCTCAGAGATCCTCAAAATAAAGTAACCAGTTTTCAGAATTAAATATCAGTGACATTTCCCTTTCAGTGGTCAATATACCATTAAAATATTATCTAGGAAAGAAAAAAAGGGAACAACTGTTGCATGTATTTTGACCATGGTAAGTGTTGGGCAAATGAGCTGATGAAAGTGGCCATGAACTATTAACTTTAATGAACTAACCTTTTAGAAAAAAGGGGATAATTTAATCCTTTTCATTTTAAATCACAAAGCCTATAAATTCAATTCCCCACAGCACAGCCCCACATATTCGTACTAGACACTCTCTCTTACAAATAGATTTTTATCTCATTGTGTCAGTGTGTTTAGAGACAGAGCATACTTGTAACCATAGTGACTTCTGGGTGTGCCAAAGAGAGAGAGGTCCCGACAGATGAGCCATCCAGGTAGCTAGCGTCATTGTGTAGAAAAGTTTGCTATGGCCCTGTTCCCACCTGCTATAAAAATCTGTCCTGAGTGATCTGATCACACACAGTGGACGGCGATAAATACAGGTGGGAATGCACCCAAGACGCATTGAGGATGCATGCAAGATCCGATCACTCTAACCACATTCAGAGGTGGTCTGAGCCACATGTGGTCGCATTCTTTTAGCAGTGGGAACATCAATCCATCCTGGCAGACCGCCAACTCAACTGACGTCTTCTGTGTAAGTGGTAGTAGTACTCGCACAACAGTCGCATCATAAAAGTGCAAGACAACAGACAGTAGCTGTAACAACTCTCAATAACAACTCTACAAACAACATTTAGAGAATTTCGAAGAGCCCATGGAGATACACAAAAAATACCTCAGACATCTTTGGCATCTTTGTGTTTTTTTGATTTTCACTCTAAAAATCTTCTGTCACTTTTAATATCCTGCAGACAGGAAGAGCGCTCTTCTTATTCATTTTTTAACAGTCAGCAAGCCGTGGTTTGATGCATTCCTGCCTCCCACAGGTAAAAAACAACAACACAGTTGATTGCTAGAAGTGGAAATTATGCCTGGGGAGTAAGATCTGATTACAAGCGATCACTGGAGATGTGTTTGGTGACGCATGTTGATACCAGGTGGAAACGTGATTAGCACTGTTTACTTTTGATCAGATCACTCAGGACAGATTGAAAAACCAGGTGGAAACCAGTTCTCTGTTCCAAGATTGTGTGGTAGACTACTTCTAAGCAGTTGGTGACTGTGTGCCAGTGTTACTTTGAAGTTTGGTAGTAACACCCCCTTCCTATTCCTGGTGTTCCAACTTTGCATCCAACGTTAAACTTGCATCAGGTCTATCTAAAATTTACCATGACAACTAACATTAAAACTGTCATAGTAACAAAGAAATTGAATTCTTTATGGCTGAGTTAAATATCCATGGTGGAGTTTAAGATACTTGCTGGCAACTAGCCGAGCTTGCACAGCAGTTTTTTTTTTTTTTAGCAAGTAAATTATTAGTGGTGAAAGTGATGTGCTTGGTGGCAGGAGGACTCAGTAGAGCCCCTCTCTGTCGACCAAACCAGTGGAACTTGATTTAAATGTTAACTTGACTCCAGTCGTTCCTGCCATGTAAATTATTATTTACATATGTGCTATGCAGTGTGTTTTAACCACACATTAAAAAATTTGTGACATATCCAGGAACAGAGTTTTGGAGTGACTTCTACCTCTATGTCTTTCTATATTGTGTGCCTCGTGGTGCCAGAATGTATTTAATTTATGTGAATAGATGTTCAGGAGTGCTGACTTAGTTTGGTCCCACTGAGTGACCTCAGATAACATATACTCCAGCACAACTGAGTCCACAACAGATGCTACCAACATTAGAAATAGTGCAAATGCCAGGTTGAATAAAGCAATAAAGTAGCTTATACCTGGTAAAACTTGTTGCTCTTGAGACTGAAGTCAGGTCACAATAGTCCGTACTGATCCATCCTTTGGCTAGTTTATGTTAGAAGGTAGGTGACCAGTTATGATCTACATGCTTACCTTCAGAATTATAGTTATGGAATGTGGGTGGAGTTAGCAAAATAAGGATGTGGTGCTGTACAATGAACCAATGACGGAGTTCCTCAGCTCACGAGGAACTGACTAGACATCCTTATTTATACATTTACAAGTTAGTAGACAGTCTACTCACCCAACTATAGCACCAAAAAGTTTGAAAAGTGATTTTACACAATATGGCCATTTAGTAGGTTTAAACATCACTGTAGGTAATGTGGGACTTGCCATATTCTTTGACCTCGAAATCTGCAGAAAAGGTCTGTTGTGGGTTGCTGTGGAACTTGGCCACCACCTTCCACAGTCCAGGACTACAAGAACACACACACAAGAACTTTTATTTAAGTAACAAAACAACTACAACTCTTTAACATTTAGACTGAAGATGGATGCATGCCTCCTGCCTCATGCCATTATATGATTAACTGGGAGTTTGCCAAAAGTATAAATTTTTTTAAATTACAGATTATATATTCACCTTATAAAAAAGGCAGCTAAATTCACCTCAAAACATACCAGCCACCATCTTCCCAGACAAACTTTAATCAGACATCACTGTCATTCTCTCGCTCTGACATGAACAGCAGGAGCCTCAGTAATTCAGAGAACCTTGAGCTCAAAAATATTTTACCAACTAATATTACTGGTAAACTGGTTGATAATACATAGCGAGCCACACTGCTGTCTCCAGTTCTATACAGTTTTGCTTAACATATACTAATCAATTAATCTGTAAGCCTGAGTTTGTCAGGTGCAATATGTCTGTATGTGGTGTCTCCACACTTCCAAATAAGCAAATGAACACAGACATGTTGAAATCCACTTTGCATAATCTAATTTCATCTATTAATGTTTTGAACTGAATTGGCCCTTTATTCATGTAAAATTTTAAATTCACCTGTAAACAAAGGCATTTATAGTAATGTAACTTGAAAAATGTCTAAAGAATAAAACCAAGTACTCACCTGACAATATCACCAAGTTGGTAATCTCCAGAGTGGAGGCCTGACTTCAGAGAGACTGTATCAAGTGGGAAAACTATGCCTTCAGGGGTCTAAAAGTAAACAGATTGATTAACCATCAACAGAGACCTGGGCCAGTTTACCAACTGATTCAATAAATCCATGCTTTTATTTTGCTATATATAATGAGCCAATATCAGTGTCTAGACTAAGAAGTTTTGATCTCTTCCTTAAATTTCTGTCTTTCCCTCAAAGGAAAGGCTGCATTTAAGAGTCAAACCAATTGCCAGAGGGAGATGCATATAAATTCTTACAGTGGAAGATAAGACAGGTGTTACTGGAGATAGACAGGACACAAAAAGCATTTTACCTAGGACTTTTTTGGCATCGTGTCATCAAGACACATCTCACAGTTACAGCTGATAATATTATATTCACTTCTGTATACATAAAAAATATTAAAAAAAACAATACCACAATCTCAATGGCAATAGAGGCATCTCTTTGGGTGCTTTCATCCCTCTCTACGGGCTCCATGTTGGGTGTCAGTGCAAACATTCTGTAATAAACTAACACAGAGAAAGAACTTTTTTTTTTTAACATGATGGCTGTAAACAGTGCATCTATTTTGTCTCATGTGTATTTTTATGGCCTTTTGTCTTTTCCGTTCCTCTCATGTCAAAGAAGATTCTTTGTATTATATAAATAATAGTCTAATACACTGAAAAATATAGTGTGGTATATTTTTGTGGCCGTATATTACTCTATGTAATCTGAGATGTTTTCAAAGATTGTGTGTTTTTCAGCACTTATGGAGTACTAAGCTCACCTTTACTGTTGGGGGTGTAGAGGGTCTTGTCAGTCTGAATGAAGATATACCCAGACTGGAAGGAAACCAAGACAACTTTCTCCAGTGTTTGGTCAGGGAACTGAGCTTGCAGGTAAACATACTGCTTCACGTTGGGATCCCTATCAAAGCCAGCAGTAGGGATCTGAAAACAGTATATAGAGACAAAAGCAGTGTGTGAGGAGCATGACAGTGCACTTTATTTTCATTTCTTTTTTCTCAACCTATTATTTATTGACATCATAGAAAAATAAAGTCAAGTAACAACATAGAAAATGCAGTGACAGTATTTTATGTACCGTTAGTTCTCCTAGCCCCTGAAAGTTTTCTGAGCTCCTGAGTGTCACAGGTGTAGATGTCAGCCTTGTATTTTTAGTTGGATGGTTCATCACATTGATAGTGACTGGAATATCATCTCCTGTGCAGTCCTGACACTCCACAAAGATGTTTTCTTTTGTTCCTACCCTCAACAAGTTTGGGGCAGACATCACCTTCCTGCGGAGAAGTGGAGAGGAAGAAAAAGAATATTCTCTGGCAACTGTATAGAAAGAACTACATGCTGTTTAGGATGTACTCACTTGTCCTTATTACACAAATACAGTGTTTAAAGCTACAAACATGATAGCAATAACTTCAGAATGGTGGTTTTTTTAAGAGAAGTTATAAGCATTTCCATTTCACCAAAATAAAGCAATGATGTTACTAAATAAAAAGAAAGAAAATTAAGGAGAGTTTTTCTGAACAGAAATGTTTGGTCTCTCTTTTATTTTTTAATCATCTTGTGACAAAATTAAACAAACCAGTTTGCTCAAATAGGACAATGAACTCTTGCATGGACTTCACACACAATGAGTGATCTAACATCCAGCGCTGGATCGATACAGCATTGCTCTATGGCTCCATGGCTCTGGGTTTTGTTTGCTGTGTCTGGTGAAATGCAAACTCTTACCACAATTTACGGTCATCAGTTGGCAGATCAAATTACCATTACTAGTAACTAAAACTGCAAACTGAACTGCAGTTTGTCTAATGTAAGAAACAGGTACAGGTAAAATGGGACTATATGTCAGTGGTGTGCTATCAGGACAAGCAAGACAAGAATCCCCTGTTCATTAAAGCTTAAAAAGACAGCAATTAGATTAGAAACAGAAAAACAGAAAGCAGAAAAAGGATCTGCACACTGTGCCGAAAGCTCCCACGTACTTAAGTGAGCAATTTATTGGATTGTATGATCTGTTTTCAAGCAATGATAAACTGATCAGTGAATTGATCATTGCCTGAAGATCATTCGATCATGGTGCTGCTATTCCTATTTCTTCTTTTTGATTTCTGCCTCCATTTTAGATCCAGTACCTGTGAAAGTTTTTGGATGTGTGTAAATTCCGCTTTTTACAACTACAGCAGAAACAATTTCTCTCTACATTTAAAAGCACCTCTGGGATTGTCTGTTTGCATAAATCTTGTAATTAACTGCCTTGTTTTGCCTGAAAAGGGCTGCTGTATTTGGAAACTGGGTTGACGACGAGAAGATGTTACTCATCATCTGTCTCATTTTGGTATCTGACTGTGCTCCAAAGTTAAAGGCTGCTGCTGGTCAAGTAGAGGAGAGAAAAGCATGTTATGGATGTTTGCAAATGTCCTACCCTATATTTAAACTTGGAGATCAGCCATAATCTTGTCTTCCTGATACCCCTACAGCTTCTTCTGTACCACTCGTCAAAATGTAGTGGTTTTCTGTAAACAATGGTGGTTCATGTTTCTTTAACATTCAAATGTCTTCAAGGGTATTCATTTCAATTTTGTCCTCATGAAACCTCTGAATTACACACATCGTAATATTAGAATGATGAAAATCAATTATTTGTAGTTTAATTAGAACATAGCTAAATAGTCAGAATTAGCAAGCTAATTAATCCAGTAAATCATCAAATAATAAATGTTTTATTTGACTATTTACTCGGGGGACTGGGGGAATTCCAGTCGCTATGATTTAACTAGGTAAAATTTTTCAAGTCATCTCAAGGCAAATGACGTTTTTCCTAATCCACTTGGTCATCCTGTATCAATGAGGTTTTGATGGGGCAGTTTTTAATAATGATTGCATCCAGGATTTTGAACACATCAAAGATAGCAAGAGGAATTCATGAAATGATTTGTTTAAATCTGCTTGATGTCATAGACAGCTCAATCAAACAAATTTATTTGACTCAGTGTGAAGCCACGGCACACCACTGCTATACCTGTATTTATATCTATACAATTTTTAGGTTGATTCCTGATATTGTTGTTGCTTGCATTGCAGTTATAGAATTGAAATGTGACTGTTTGAAAGCTTAACAAAGAAAAAAACTGTAGGTCTTTGATTATTGTTATGTTTTTCAGAAATTACTTCAAATTTAGGGAAAATGTGTTAAGGTAATACTGGTTTACTTACATTGGAGCTCCATCAGCCAGAAAAGTAAGCAAGGAAAAGGCCAGAAAGGCCACCGACCAAAGCAGCGTCCTCATCCTCCTACCTGATCCTGGTCTGCTGTCAGTGTTTTCTCTGGCTCTCAAGCACTCTCCTTTTATGTATTCTGATCCCTCCTTCTCCACTTCAATTTTACATCACAACTATCTCGCCCACCCTCGGGGGTGGATCTAGAGAAATTTTCAGTGGGTGGCAAGAGGGTGCCATGGTTACTTAAAGGGGTGGCGCAGTAGAAAAATGCGTAAATATTTTTATTAACATATATACATTTATATCTATATGCATACATGTATACGCTGCTATCATTGTAAACAATTACAAATAATAGTATTTGCATGGAACAGCCTTCAAATAAAAAGCATGACTGAAACTATTGCATTTTGGCACAAGTACAGCATCTAATGGTAATCCAAAGATAATATAAGAAATTAGATTATTTAAAAATTACTCCAAATACATATATGCATTTCCTCAAATCTTTTCTTTCAACACAAGCCCCTTTGACCCTAAGAGG
Organism: Acanthurus tractus; assembly: GCA_029783725.1. NCBI lineage: Eukaryota > Metazoa > Chordata > Actinopteri > Acanthuriformes > Acanthuridae > Acanthurus > Acanthurus tractus. The sequence goes on along the minus strand of JAQNCA010000024.1, from coordinate 14,127,659 downwards.
TGTGACTGATAACCATAACCAAAGAAACCAAGATATTGTGCTGCCATTACCCAAAAATTGTATTCTTCAGACTTAGTACAAACTTTAAACATGTTAATTCAACTTGTTAAATTAAACCACTTTAACATGTTTGTTCCGGGCACACCCAAGAAAAAGCATAATTTCATTACCATTTAACAGGTCAGTGATGTCGAATCTGATGTCAGAATATACGACTGAAAGCTAACAGCTGTTTTTTCTAAAGAAGGCTACTGCACTATTTAAGAAGCTTTGAACTGGATCCTAATCAATCGTTGTATTAGCACAATTAAAAACCACTGAATATGAAGTACTAATTCCCATTCCTTTAGCTGTTGAGTCCAAGACTCCATCTGCTTTTTCTTAACCATAGCTGTGGCCTACTGGCTGTAGTGCTCTTAATTGCATGAAAAGAGCACACAAACAGAGGAACATATGAAGAGAAAAAGGCAATAACTAAGTCAGAGAGGATTGTAAATGACACACTGGCTTTCAGTGGTATGCCAAAACTAAAAAATAGGCACCAAGGCTGAACCTGAAGTGGAAGTCTTACTGCTGGACAAGTAAGTTATATTCCCTGGCTTGCTAAGTTATGTTGTATATTTTGCACTTGCTTTATGATTGGCTGTGTTAGCAACCCTGTCAACTTGTTTGTTTTTCAGCTTTATTGTAACCACGTTGCAAACTACTGCACAATGCGTTCAAGTTTCTGTTAATGATGTAAATTAAAAAAAATGTGACTTGGTTAAAAACAGACAGCAGAGAGAAAATAACATGAAGCTAAAAAGTGTAAAAAAGGTTAAGAGATTCATAATAAATATTAAATCAATTGCATGTGTAAATTAAGAAAGGTAAAATCTAAATTATGGGTTTAGAAAGATACAAAGGTATTGCTGAGAAGCTGTTTCATTTGACAGAAAAAGTAAAATGTAAACATCTTAAAAGACACAGAGGTATTCATTTAAATATTTTGTTTTACTTTGAAGAGTTCATGGTTGAAAAAGGCAGTAGTATGTGTAATACTATTCATTCATCAGTCAGGTGTTTGATTTACAGAAACAGGAATCTTAGCTAATTTTTGATCACTTATTTGACAGAGTTGTGACGGAAGGACAATGCTCATGTAAGATGATAAGATGATTTCTGCTTACTTGAGTGAATTCACTGTATGTTTTTGGGTCAAAAGCTTTACTATTTTTGTTTGAATTTTGGCTGTAGTGTATTTTAGTCTTGAAAATATGTGACATATGAATTTTTTAAAAAATTTAAAAAGTAAAAAAGACATTAAAAGTGTGTAAAAACAAAAGAGAGTTTCAACAACATGGCTGTTTTGTTCATTAATTTTTTATTTAAATTAAGCTAAGTGATTCAACAAATGCAAGGCCCTTTTGTGAATAAAATAAGATTTAGTGGGCTTCGTAATTGAGAATAGAAAAATGCGTAAATATTTATATTAACATAAGTGATTTAAGTGATTTTTCTTGTAATTGTAAGTCAAATCAGCTCATTTGGACAGAGTTTATGATTATTATAGCGCACTGTTTTCAGCATATTATTTCTGGTTTAGGTTTCATTTGTAGTCAGCCAGACATTGTTTTTATTTATTATTCTCTACCAAATTTAGATAACAAAACTAGTCATGGAAAACACAAAAACACTGTTGATTCTCTGAGTTTTTAGAGCATGCTCCTGGGTTTGTCTGTAAGGTGACAGAATTTTAGTCACATCCTTGCATTATCAGACCCTCATGGATCTTGTCAAAAATGGAATTTGTTTTGTTGGCTTTAATGTTTATCATGGGATAAAAACTAGGAAGATTCTAAATTCAGTATACCAACATAACATTTTGTTAGATACCATAAGTATATGTTAAAACTGGTTAATGGCTAGAAATCTGAAATTTTACTTAAAGACTAATTTCGCATTCATTGGAATATGTTGTTTGTGTGTTATTGGATTTTCTCTTTATGTTGGCACCTGAGCTGTTAAGACCAGATTACTATCCCTGGTTACAATGTATTGAAGCTCACTGAACCTTGATGTTGTGGCTAGCTAGCATCAAACAAGGTTGGTTAATGCAGTCATGAAACACATAATTGATCAATATGATTATAGGAAGGCA
>JAQNCA010000024.1:14103788-14121717 GCA_029783725.1 Acanthurus tractus | reverse complement strand
TGCTCTTCTTGTGAAAAAAAAAAAAATATATATATATATATATATATATATATGTGTGTGTGTGTGTGTGTGTGTGTGTGTACACACGTACACACACACACACACACACAAAGGAATTTACAGGAAATTATTTGAGGGTTTTAAATGCAGCTCAAGTGTAACAAATCTTACTGCATTTTTTCAATCACCTACTAACGCTGTGCCATTATCAAAGGTCACATTATAAGTGAGACTGGAACATTTGCCAAATCTGTGAAGACAGAACACAATACCACGGTTGTCACTTTATCAAGTCTCCTTTCAATATAACAACGAAGAAATACTCTGTTACGGGTGAGTGAATTTCCCGGACTCAAAAGTGTTTTTGAATACAAAACAAAAATATTTGCATTAAAATAAACTTAATTTAAAATAATGAAGTAAAATATTGATATTATGTTAACGATACAGTTATGATAATATTGTGTAAATAATGCCTTCTTGCTGTTCTGCTGTTTTGCTTTGTCACAGTAGTAGTTGGCATTTAAACACCATAACAATGTTGTCATCTGCCATGAAATTCCAAAATTGATTCTACCTTGCGATTTCCTGCCATTTGACAGATAATTATAGATATAATGATAACATCAGTATTGTGTATTCTTTAGAACTAGATATCTGTGTTGCAAAAATCTCAGCAATTTAACATCAGACCGGTTTAAAAATCAGCTTATTGGTTAAAACTGGCACATTTACACCAGAAATACACTAGATTGAAGATGCATGAAGAAAAATTTGTAAATCCTCTGCAAACTACCAATGATCCATGTTTGAATTCACTATACTTTGGATGCTATCAGACCTGCACTTATTTCTTGCACTATTTTTTTTTCCAAAACATCTCATGAATATGTTTTTTCTACTTATAGCAAAATTCCTTGTCATGGCATTAGATTTTAGTAGCAGCTATACTTTTTGTTTAAATGCAGTCCTGACCAGAAAGGTAGTTTTTAAAAAGCATTAAGTAGAATCAGGATTCATCTTTACAAATTCCTGTGAGACACCTGTTGGTTGGAAATGACTTATTTTAATCTGACAGCAGAAACTTGTAGACTTCAATGCTGTGATGTGATTTGTGGGAATTTACACTTTTTGAGTCTGGAGGACTTTGAGGGTGTTGTTCTGGATGGATGCAGTGATGTCCAACCACACACTTGAGGTCAGGTAGATCATGGGGCCTTCAATGCTCCCCCCGATGTGCAACCACCTCCCCAACATCTAGTGCACACAAACAAAGCCCAGACTCTGTGTCAATGCTTGTCAGCTGTTGGTAGGGGGGCATTTAAGGCTCATTGAAATTTGTTTGATACTCTATATTAAATATCCTTGTAATATGACATCAGTGTTATATAACACATTTGCTGTTTTCTTTAAGCTCTTGATCCCAGCATTTTTTTTCAAAGTTTTTTGAAGTGTGGACTGAATATTGTGTTAAACTGGTTAAAATCAATATAAATGCAAGTAAAGAACTTACGTCTTCATTGCTGGTAGTTGTTGGTTTTACCAGATTATCACAGCTGCTCGGGGGTGCTGAGTGTCCAAGTGAGAGAAGATTCAGCAACACGGCTACAGCAACACACTTCATCCTCTCTGTGGCTCTTTTCTTGTTTCTCTCAAGCCCTTTGTTCGAGCCTCCCAGTTAGTCTTCCGCACTCAGCTTTTATTTTGTTGTTAGCTGTATTCCTTTATTGCCTGCCTTTTTATGGACAGTCTTCTCTCAATGCATCCCACCAGTATATATTTACTGATCTGAGAGCTGATAAAATCAAATCAAACAGCCTATAGGAGGACGAGAAAGGGGAGACTTTGAACTTTTTAAGAAGGCTGTTGTATCTGCTGATGGTCTTAGTCCTCCCTCCTCATTAGGTTTGCTTCTGGCCTGTGAAACCTCCAGAATCTCTGAACTTTTAATCATCCTGAAGTCAGAACAAAAAATTAAGTTTACTTCTACTAGGTATAGCATCTGCCTTGACAATGCATTTATTAAAGCCAAGATTTCATTACTAGCTTTGCCATCTTTGAAATGTACATATTCAAACACATATGAAAATAAATAAGACCGTACTTGTTTTTGTCTTAAAGGTATTTGTATATTTCTCTATCATTATTCAATTGAGGAGCAATCACTTGAAGATGTCACTTATACGTGCGAAAGACTGTTTACCACTTTTAAATGCAAATGATAAGGTTATTCACCCCACCTTCTGGTGCCACTAGCCCCTGACACGCAACAGCTGCAGCCAGCAGACACATGCAATGATGCTCTGTAGGTACAAAGGGTTATGTACACATATATACACATGATCATTCTGAAAACATGCCATAATTCAAACTTAGTGTTTCATTTGAATTTTTTTAAATGGTGAAACTGTAAAATTGTAGTTTTATAGTCATAGGGCCTGTTGGCCTAAGTGTTTAGAGATCAAAACTTAATTCTAATGGAAATATAATAACTGTTGTTTTTAAGGCCTAGAATACAAATTCATGCTTACGTTTATAAAACAGACATAACTCATTGTTTATGCTTTTACATCACTGAACATTTAACATCACACATTTAAAAGTTTATTCTTTTAAATAAAAATACTAAAACTGAGACACTTAATCAAACCAGTTATTTGCGACAGTGGGCTATAAAATACAAATAGTCCTAATTTATCAGGAAAAAAAGATTTAGTAAGCAGATTTTACCAAATCAATGTTTATTTGAAGACCACTTGAACTTCACCCTCCCCGACTGATAAACCCAGCTGTACCCTGCATATCAATCCCTACAGACAAGAAAACACAAAACAGTTCTCATGGTGTGCACGTGCACAGGAAATACTGTGGGATTTTTAAACAAAATGTCCATTTTCTTAAATTAAATATGTCACTTTTACAGAAGCACAGTTACTAATAAAAATGTACATTTAAAAGCCATTTGCAAAGAAAAATATATTCATGCAGTCTTGAGTGGGATTTTCTTTTGGACAACTTGTTTTGGGACATAACTGTCTCTGTTTTTAGTTTTTTTTTAAATAATAGGTCAATAACCTCAAATAAAACTGTAAAACTAACATGTAGTTCTTCTTCCTCTTTGCTGAATATTAAAATATGCAAATCTTTTTCATTTCAAATCTCAAGTGCTGGACAGCAAGTCTCCTACTCAGTGTACCTGCACTCTGGAGGTTTTAAGCTTCTCTTATGAGCATGTCTTAAATGTCCAACAATGTTTGAGTGGAGGGTTGCATTATTGCATTATTTCAGACCCTGAAAGTGAATTTAAAAAATGAATAAAGAGTAACACCTTTACGGCTGTGTGTGCTACAAATGCCTGTAAAAGATTAATAATACTTTCAATTGGGAAAAGAATATAACTAAAAGAAAAAAATCTCTTTAAAAATAAATAATTAAATAAATCACGAAGCATGTCTTACCAAAAGTGTTTTTTTTAATTGAACTTAATGAACTGAGAGCTCTCTACAGATGTCTTCAAACATGACAAGAACAAAAGGACAAAGAACAAACAAACAAATGACAAAAGAGGAAAAATATCTGCTGATCCTTCTGACTGTACAGCTAATCTCTGAGCATGACCTAACTGTTACAGCTCTGCTCTGACAGGAGGGAGAGCAGAGGAGACAGAGAGAGAGAGGAAAGGGTTAAAGACTAATTGATGCCCTGTCTGGTGTCAGCTAATGATGGCAAGACAACTGAACAAACAAGATGGCTGTCCCTCCTTCACCACTGGAATGACAGCAGGAAGGAGGAGAACTGAGATTAATGGGAAGAGAAGTGACAGGCGGCATCGATCACTCTCCAATATGCTGGTCTTCTTGGTCTCGTCCTGGCCCTTTGCTTCTTTCCTGTCTTGGTGGTGGAAGACAAGGAGGGACAGAAAGGATCAGAGGCAGATGGAGCAGAAACAGGAGCTGGTGATTAGGGATGGGTCATGATTTTTTGAATTTCTAATAGTTGTTTAATTTATAAAAATCAGATATTTTATGCAACAACTGTCTTGTCTTTAAAAAATTCCTGTTTCTTTTTTGATGCCTGGTAATGATGCGATACTTTGTAGTTTTACTTTATTACCAAGCATCAGTGAAACAAACATTGATGCCAAATAACAATTTTCAAATAATGGTTGAACTCAGTGACTATCTACTCAATGCCCATCCCTAGTGGTGATCACTACTCCATGGCCTCCTGGTTTTCCTGGTCTGCACTGATCTCCTCACTAGCATCTTTGCCCTCCTTGCTCCTTTTGCTCTTCTTGTGTTTGTGCCTCCGGTGGCTGTCACCCTCCTCGCTGTCGTGCCTCCTCCTGCTACTGCTACTAATGGAAGGAGACAGACGAAGGTGTACAAAGGGCAGAGGAGGTAGAGGGGGGGGATTCAGAGGTGGAGGAATGACATCAGTGTGTCAGACAAGGGGCAGGGAGGGAAGGGAGATAAAAAGGTGAGGCAGGAGGAGAGGGATAAAGAAAGACAGGAAGATCAATGGATGATGGAAAGAAAAGGTGAAGTGAAACAGAGAGGCAGTGTGAGAGGCAGTGAGCTGTCTGTCAGTCCTTCTGTTTTCACAGGGTACGTATGTAGTTTACAATAACAGTAGCAGACTTTCCATCCAAATTCTTGATCATTTTTAAGTGATGGACTCTGGATGGCACAGACAAAAGCAGCCATAAAATGGTGGGAGAAAAAATCTCTCCAGCTGACATTTTGGTGTTTTTGGTTAATTTGTTACACAATGAGATTATTAAAAAAATGTTTTAGATGTACGACAATTGCTACATACGTGATGTCAAGCTAAAAAAAGGATAAAGCTAAGAGGCAAACAACATCTGCACCAAAAAATTCATGTAAAAAGTGAGAAATTAATAATCAGCAGCATCATTCTTGCATTGCATTGCTACTTGCTCAAGAATAACAAGGAAAAATTAGGAGGGGGCTTTTTCTTCAGCTGCTTTGATCACATTTAGTCAAGTCACAACACAAGTTGTCTTAGAACGGTTCACATACAGAGCAGCTTTTGGCCACATCACATGGTGTTGATATTTCTGACTGTTTGTTTTCACTCTCAGTTTTGCAAGAGAAGAAGTATTGAGGCATGTGTTTGGCTACAGTGGGAAGTTTAATACTAAAAGGTGGATGTGCGAGCAGTGAATGTGGTTATTCTGAAACGACCTTTTGAACTCCTTTCAGTGTCACTACACACTCGATGAGACAGGTTGTTTGTGTGTGTATTTCTGTACCTGCGTGAGGATTTGTGGCGTCCTTCCTCTTTCTCTCGGTGCCGCCTCTCTCTGTGCCTTTCCTCTTTCTCTCTGCTCGACCGATCGCGATGTCGCTCTCCATAACCGCGCTCCTGGTACTCACGGTAACGATACCGCTCCTCGTCACTATGGATGTTCATAGAAGAGGAGCCTTCACTTTATTGTGCTACGTTTTTTATAAATGATGATATTGATTATGAACCCATGGCCATATGTATATACACAATTATAACTTACAAACAACTATTAACCTTAAAATTTTGAAGACAAAAAAAGGGACGATCAATCAAACCTTTTCTCTCATGGCTCCTATTTAAATATTACAACTCAGTATATTTAACATTATTTATCACTTTTGATGAATTGCAAATGTCAATGACTGTTTGTATGAATGGCTGTTTTTGTCCCTCTCACCTGGTGTAGCTCATAGCTGATGGGCTGTGCTCCCTCTCCCTCTCCCGCTCATGTGTCCTCTCCCGGGGCCGGTCTCTTTCCTTGTCTCTCTTGTCGTCTCGCCGGGGATAGTACTCCCAGGGTTTGGAGTTTTCCATCATTGGGGGCCATGGCGGAGGCACAGCTCCAGCCATTGGTGGAGGGTATGCACCTGAGAAACATAAAGAGCATGAGAGCTTCAGACTTGTTTATTGCATTATGTTCAACTGTTTTGTTGATATGAAACTTTGTTCAAATCCTGCTAGCTGTCCGTCCAATGATATAAAAATAGCACTCTGACATTACATTCTGTATTCAAGTCGGAAATCCTACCACACTAAAACATATGATATTTTTAGTAGGAAATATACATATGCTTAATCTGTCAGATCTTTTAGCTATTAACTGAAAAAAATTGCTGATGTTTGTTGTGCTGCTGAGGTTTGAAAACAGTTAATTTAGTAAAGCTTCCTACTTTGAGGGAATGGGTAGGAAGGAACAGAGCGCCCATCATAACCTCCAGGGTGGCCGCTGCGGAAACATAAAGAACACAGCATGTTACAGTGTGTGTGAGAATTGATCTAGTCAGTTACAGGCTGCAGTCCTGCCTGAATATGACAGGCTGCACTGTTTCACTACAAATACACCGCTGCTGTTTGTGTGAGCACCACTAGTCTGACCTATATTTACCCTCATCCACTTCTTTTGCACTTTGCATTGCTGAAGCAACAACATGAACCAAAATATGCTTGGAGACACCCACGCAGTCTGTTCACCCAAAACCTTCTGCTTTGCATGTTACTTTGCTTGTGCAAATAAAAAAAGGCCTTCATAGTGTGTACATGTGTGTTTAGATGTGGGTTACCTGTCCATAGTGGGGATGATAGCAGGGGGGGGCCCACTAGGTGGAGGAGGAAAACCAGGAGGAGGGACAGTAATGGGCAACCCTATAAGGAGGAGAGAGGAGAGAAAATATGTATTAACAACAGACAGAGCAAATACAGAGTAAGATTGGATGATGTTGATGATGAACTTACTGGGCGGAGGGATGAGTGGGGGTGCAGCGCTGACACTGGGTGGTGGTGGAAGGAACGGGGGTGGCGGTATGTTTGGAGGAAGTGGTCCGGGAGGGAAGAAGGTGGGTATCTTAGCTGGAGTCGGCTCAGCATCTGATTGTTCCGCAATCACCTACACAACAGCCGACAGGGCAAGTTTAGTTTGCAAACTAAACTAAACTAAAGCTGTTTTTTTTTTTTTTGAAATGAGTCCAGACATCCCTCTAAACGGCTGTCTGCGTTGCTTCTGTGTACCTGGATATTGTTGCCATCTAAATTGTGTCTGCGTCGCCCTTCAACCCTGCTAATGGTGGCCGTTTGCCCACCAATCACATCTATTGTACCGCTCGTCTTCCTGGGGGGAAAAAAAGGAAAAAAATAAAACATCAAGGCGCAGTATTCAAAACAAATGACAAATTTTCACATACACACCATCAACACCATACACACGAAAAGCAATGCATGTAGACTACACAGTGTATCTAAGCTGAATAAAAGAAAGGCTATGTGGTCCTCTGTCTTTTTAGTAGACTGCATCCTTTGACAAACATGTAATGGCAACTACATCCTGATACTGGATTTTGAGGCTGATTCTCATTTGAATTTTTTGAAAAAGCTGACTGTATTTTTTAAACATAAGAACATAAATAAGGGCTTTGATCAACCAAAAAAAAAAAAACCTTGTTTCACTGAGATTTCATAAATTCTGTGTTTCATAAAAACACATAAAAATGTGCTAGTTAGGCTCTGATGAGGCTGCTACTCTCTCGCACAACACTGAAGACATATTCAAACATGCACTGCAACCCTGAACTTATCGAGACATTACCCAGAGGAGCTGTTGGTGAGAATGAAATGTCTAAACCAGTTGGAACAGACATTAAGAAGCCTTTACCCTGCCAGTTCCCTAGCACAACGGAAGTGTAACAGCCGATGTGTAAAAAGAGCAGCACAGCAAGCAAGTGGACTTGTGACACTGAGTGTGCCTCAACAAAACTTCAACAAAACTCAAGAGAACTTCTAGTCGGTAAACGTTGTGCCTGACACAGATAATCGCCTGTTGTTTGCTTGATGTTTGAAGGGGCACCTCCAGAAAACACCTGATTCTCTGCACACTGTTCAGGGTTTGTATGAGAAAACAGCTTCTGTCTGTAATAACAGACGATCCTGTAGCACTTTCTGATTGGCTGTAAGTCACAGGTAATAGCCTGTAAACACTGAGGGTTTCTTTACCATGAACACCTCAATGAAAACCAGATTTTTTTCGTTAGTGCCAGAAACAACTGTGCTCCTAAAAAATAAATGTAATATCCCATTAAACGGGGACTTGAGAAAACTATGCATCTTCACAGGGACCTGATGTTCCACTAGTCAGTGTTTCTAAACAGTTAATTCAATAAAACCAATATGACTTATGTTTGACTTTGAACTGCTCCAATGTTTTATCCCTCGCCTTTCTGCAAGTCCTTTAAATCAAACCACCTCTTGCCTTCAAACAAAGGTCCTTCACTGTATCACGTCCTATCTGAACATCCTGTACTGATTTAAGATACATCTTATTAAAGAGGAATGGCAAAGGTCTTTAAAAAAGGTTTTTATCATACACAAGCCCATTAGCACAATGTTTTTATGGTTGTTGCTTTTATAAAGAAAAAGTTAAAAACATTAATCAGTTATTTTGTCTATTTAAAACAAAATACTTCTTTAATTTAAAGCAAGTAATTCTCATATTTATCAGTGGGCAGCCAAAACAGTGACCGGTGGATTCACCTACAATGGCAATATGCTTTGTCTTTTCCCTTCTTTTTTTTAAATCCTAACTAAAGTATACATTTTTGGTTATGACATATGCACATCAATCATACAAAAAAAAAGAAACATGGGTAAAAAGAGAGAAGCTTTGAGGTCTTTGAAGTGGCTCTTGGAGTTTTTCTGTGGTCACATTTCATGGTCAAGAAAAACACAAGGCCCCTTGTTCCAGCATGTACACATTTCCCCATCAGGCCCATTTAATCTTGTAGGGAAAAGGCCATGCCCACTTACGTATAATAGGACATGTCCTGAACAGGCGGGCCAGTCCACTGAGGGGGAGAGATCCTACCATTTTGAAACAAAGGACAGGGGTAAAGGAGATGAGAGCAACATTGGCCAATTGGCCCACACAAACACTCACATAAAGCCCGTGGGGTTTTGACCTATCTTAACCACAGGGACAATGAGAGACCTGAAGGAGACCAGGTGTGTTTCATGTGAGTCAAAAATGCTGTCTTGGCATGTTATATTGAACATGCCATATTTTATATTGTATTAGCAAAAAAGAAAAGGTTTTAACTGTGCAGTTCCTATTAATACAAAAAACAAATCATTGCTGCCTCACAGAGCAGCCTGATCGTTTCAAGTTATTCTTCTTATCGCTCAGATCTGATGTTTTTCTCTGCCACTATTATTAGTCTGTGCTATGAGCACAAGTTTCTGTGGATATTCAAGCTATGTGTATGTCATGATTCATCTATTACAGATATACAATGTTTCCACCTCAATAAATCCTAATGCAATATTTAGATTTTTGTCTCAACTTTGCAAAGTCTCCATTATTTTTCTGAATGACAAAATGAAAAAAATAAAATAAAAACAGATGGATGGAAACTCACCTATAGTTAGCTTAATTCTTGTGAAAAGTTTATGTGTGTTATTTAACCAAGTATCTTTAACATGTAAAAATGGAAGCAGAAGTATTACCTGGTGACCTGAGTGATGGCTGACTTGTACAAGCTGACAGGAGATGTGAAGTCTGGCTTTGAGGTGTGAACAGGCAAACTGGATATGTCCTTCTCATTGCCTGTCCTGCCTTGCTGAACCTAAGAGAGAGGCAAAGAAGGCTTGTTTACATATTTCATATGCTAATAAGGAAGAGATCAGGAATCGCATGAGTTGAATATTTTTGGCTGTCCATCATTTTGACAGATCAGAATGCTGAGGGAAATCTACCGCAACGTTTAGTTATTGACACAACTGTCAATAACCACCTCTCTGTCTTTGATTTCACATGCATAACTTTTTGTCCAGCTATCTTTAAGCATCACATATACCAGCTATTGCACTTCAAAGCCTATCTGTAACAAAATGTCACAGCAGCTGAGTGTCTAAAGTTTCAGTAGAAAACTCAATTATTGTAATTTAGCCGATAAACAAGGTGAAACAGGGTTACTGGCGCTGTGGAGGATGAGGGACAGGCAAATAACACTGATAAAGTTTATCAGTCAGCAGCAGAAAATGTTATGGGTCAAGCAGGTGGCAGTAAGAAGGTGAATCTCGTGCTACAACAGGAAAAAAGACCTTTATGTTTGACGTTGTGTTGACATTAAATGTGACCACAGTCAGTGTGTGAGCAAAACGATGAGCAACAAAAAATTTTGACAGAAGTTTTACAACTCTGTCCAACAAAGTGACGGACAATGAAAAAGTCTACTGCAAACTCTCACAGAGAAAATGATTCTTGATTTTAAAGTTAATACTAAAAATGTAGTTAAACAAGGTTATTCATTATAGAGGCAGTCTGTTATGGGGAATGTAGAAATACAAGGGAGAGATGCAGGAGACAGAACTAAAAATACTTTCAGGAGCTTAGCAGCAACCTGATGAGAAGGAGAGCAAACAGACAAGGTGGTGAAATGCAAAGACCAGACAAACAAGGACAGATGAACCCTTCGTCACTCACAGTGATCTTGCTCGTCACAGAGCCGACAGTGGAGACCTCCAGACCCATGCGGAGCTTCTTCTGTTTTTCACAGTAAGCCTTCCACGTGTCTTCATTGAAGCCATAGTTAAAGTAGTCTGACAGATCCGCTCCTGAATACACACACAAACACAAAACTTGTAATTCACTATACACGCCTTACAGAGCAGGTACACATTTTTTTAACTGTTGAGTGGCTACACTCACACACACGCACACACACAAACTGACCTGGCTTCCTCCAGGGCTTCTCTTCAAACGATTCCATTTCCACCTCCAGTACTGGAACTCCATTAATGTTTCCAGGAGCATCCAGATCTACTCCCTTTAGCTTGGTGGCTAATTAACACAAAAAATTCAAAATTAACAACTCACTGTACATTGAATCTTATGTTTTGATTCTTTTGAACAGAACAGTTCAGAATAAGAAAAGAAAAGGCAGTTTTTATACAGTCAAATAGAAAAAAAAATGATACCTTGTCCATAAGGTCTGGAGCCTGTTGTCTTTATGTTGAGATTGACAGGTGGAGCTCCATAAGGTCTGACAGAAAATAAAACATAAAAAATAATTAATAAAAAATAAACAAAACCATTTACCAGATATATTACAAGGTCTTCCGTGACATTTACCACATGTACTACAACAAAGAATGTGATTTTTAGGGTTAATCTGTTAATAGTGTGCAATTAAAAGACCAACACTACTTTCACTTACTTTTAGAAGCTGCACTCCAAATTTAATCATGCTAAATTGTTATGACAAGATATTTTAGCATTAGGTCAAAGCACTAAAAAATTCATTGTGTTTTAGAAATCAAAACCATTATTGAGACTAAGAGCTTAGCTGCATGAGCATCTGGCTGAAACAAAACATTTCTCTTTGTTTGTAACTTATAACAAAGCATTAGATTCGCTCATTTAAATTATCCAATGTGCCCACATAAATGATGCAACACTTTTTGACTAAAACCTACGTATACTGTGGTGCTCCAGTTTTTATGTCTCCAATGGTAACACGGACATCATCGTCGTCGTCATCACTGTCGCTGTCACTGTCAACATCCTCTCCTGCAGCTTCACCTGTCGCCTAAAAGATGAGAAAGACAAAAAGAGTCAAAAATGAAAAGCTATGAGAGAAATTAAGCTGGACAGTAGACATAGTAAAGTATGTTGCAACACACACTATGACTCTGTGCATGCAAGTGGCCTACCTCAGATGCCACGCCATTGCCTGTGGCGTGTGCAGCGGCATCCTCTGTTGAAGCATCAGCAGGTGCACTGCAGATGAAATGAAAAATTAGACTACAATTAAACAAGCAGAAGATAAAACCATCTTTTCATTTAAACAATAAACAGGGAAGAACTGGGATAAACCAGGAGCCAGGATTAAAAGAATCAGTTTGTAAACAAGAAAGCTTAATTTATTTGTTAAATTTTATTCAGTTATTTTATTCTGTTGGTGTTAAAAGTGTTAAAGTCTTGCATTATCTGTAGCATGGCAAAACAGGGAATTCAGTTGAATAATAATGTTGAATGTTGATTAACTTGTCATTCAATGCCAACTTTTCATCCATATTACCTACATATTGAAAACAGCCTGCCTTGCCAAACAAATGGTCTGTTTTGAATATTACTTGAAACTCTATAACGTGTGCTAAAAATTTCTTTATGTCTCTTCTTTCTTAAGGCAAATCCAAGGTGTTAATTAAGTGAATACAGATTCAGTACCCGACAGCAGCATTCAGTTTGGCTTCTTCGTCTTCATCTTTGCTCTCAGACTCATCTGAAAGTTAAAAAATGCAAAATAGTTCTTGTCACCATTACAACACCCGAAGACTACTTATGTATTACATTTTTCACAAAATCTACAGAGAGAAAATGAAGTGGTATTTAAAACATTTTAAAGTCGAATACTTAAATAAATGTCGCATTTTAAATGTTTATTTTCCTCATGTCAAACGGCTGCAAAGGCCGACAGAATCAAGTCAAGCAGGCGCGGCTAGCTTAGCTTCTATGCTAACTCTTAAGCCATTCTTCACATAATAGCAGTCAGTATTGTTTGTTCAACAGTTCATTAGTTCAACAGAGGAGCACACACGCTAGTACATGTCTCTGACGATCAAGAGGAGTCATATTTACGGTCATTAGCGTTTTTTTTACCTCCATACAGCCATTCTTCCTCCTCATCCCCAGCACTTGCGTCTGTGGTGGTTGTTTTGTCCGCCTCCTCAGCAGACATGTTTAGCTAACAAGGAGCGCTAAACAAACAGCAGCCTCACGAAAACAATGTGTAATAAAAATTTCTTAATTCGAAAATACGAGTACAGTTTCTTCCTTTATCAAGGAAACGTAGTTTTGCATAAAAATTATGCCTTCATAGGTACATGTTCAACCTCTGCGATATAGTGTTACCCCGGAAGAGATTCCGCAATTTCTTCTTCTTCTTGTTCGATGTTTTACGGCAGCAGGCATCCCAAATGTTGCATTACTGCCACCGTCAGGCTGTATTCTCCGTCAGTCTCAGGGATGTATGGCCCGTCCATGGACGTATAACGTTTGAAAGTAGTCTTATTCACGGAGGAGGTTACTGATGTCCTGCTCAAGTCAAAATGTTGTTACGGAAAACTCAACGCCCCCGGCGGACAAGACACATCACGATTAATTACGGTTGTACTTATTGGCTTCCATGTATAAAACGTTATAAAGAGTGTGGTAAACAAAAATGGAATAAAAAAACCTTTTTAATTATATGAGTGTACCTGTCGTTGTAGCATATAGTATCTATAGTATACACATGATTTTATTCACAGTCTAAGGAGAACTTGGCTGTTGCAATTCTTCAAAGAAAAGATGATTTTCAGAAGGAATTGTACCAAATCCTCTGATTCTCCTACAAAGAAAGCTCCTTATCATAATTATATGACACTGAGGCTTTGAGCACCCTTTACTGTAGGAAATATCATGTCAATCTTCTCTATAGTTATTTAGAAAACTCAGACTGGGTTCTCGCTATGCTGGGAATGAAGATATCTTCAATTCAAATTTAAACAACAACAACAACAAATAAAACACAGACCATTAGAATGCAGGCAAAGTGAAAATTGCAGGTTCTTTTATTCACTGCTCTGCAAAAAAAAAAAGAAAAAAAAAATATTGATGCACTCCACCCATAATTGTTCCTGATGCAGCATAAAGACTGCGGTGGATTTACTGAGCAGCTACAAGATATAATAGTCTGCATACTATGATTTGTTAGTAATAACAGTGTACATATGGCAGGCTAGTGCTGCAAACAGAGAAAATATTGTGCAGCTTTTAATGACATTATTTGTATGCCACTTCTCTAACAAAAACTCACTGCTTATGCAGTGTACATAACAAACAGTAATAAGATTATACAATTTAAAAACATGAATAAATAATTCTAGGCATTAAATAACAGTGTTTTAGAATCTAAAAGATCTACGGCAATGCATCATGTCAACTAAATGCTGTGAAGTAGGTGCAATAACAGCAAATCAAGGTCACCTTTGGTCATATAAGACTAAAAAATGTTAGAAAAGCTAATTCTACTGACCTATGCATGCACCCTTTGCATGTATCAGCTCAGTAGGTCATTGGTGCTCGGAGTCAAATCCATTTAATACCCTAAAGGCGATTCTCAGATTAATTTCTCAAAAAAAGCTGTTGCTATAACAGGTATCATTTAAAATCCAGCTTTTCCCAATCGCATCAACCGCAAATATTAGCAATTATCATTCATATACTCATAATACACAGATTACAGTTGTATTTTTTCCTCACTTGCAGAGAGCTGCATCCTTTCAGAAGTTCATGAAATGAAGCAGCAGCTGCAGGCTCACCATCAGTGAAACGAATCTCATGGTTGGTGTTGTGGTTCTGTTTGCACAAGAAGTTGTCCAGTTAATGCAAGACGATTGTTGATGCATTAATGGCCTTTGACCAGTTAAGTGGAGGCCACTTTAGCTTTGAAAGTAATTGACAAGGAAATGTATGGATTCTCTCACTCTCTCTGTTTTTTTAAAGATAGTTAGCTTTTATCACTTCTATAGAGTGGTTATATAGCAGTGTGGACAACATTCGTACATACTTTGATGCATTGACGGCTAAAATGAAATTAAAAAGAATTTACATGAACACACACAGAGAAACAGAATGGTAATTTTACATTTTTAAGTAAAATAATTTATTTGTTCACAATACATACACACTTACAAACAAACACGCATACAGAGGGAGGCAGTGCAGAGAGGAGGATGCAAGTGGTCTCTGATCAAACTGATTGATTTGATATTGCCTTTCTGATTGCAGTTTCTCCTTCTTTTTTTCTGACTCTTTTCCCCTATTTGATGCTTTTTCTTCGATCTATCTATTTAATCAATTGTAACACTCCTGTACACTCAAATTTTTCTAATTGAATTTTGCTTGGTTCACTTGACCTGAATTAGATGAAGGTTTGGTAAAGCATCTTGTAACCTGTTGTAAATCCTACCTTTACGTTCATTTTTGTTGAAACTGTTCAAGGGAGACAGTTCTGTCTTTCCAACCGATTGATACCAATGAGGAAGGACTACGAAGCAGAAACAAGTCTCTGTTGTATAATTTAATACAAATCATCCAAATTCCAAAAATATTTTTCCAAAATGGCCATCAACATCTCTCTCAAACAGATATGGTAATAACTGAACATTTGACCACCATGAGAGCAGCACTAATACAGAACTAATGTGTAAGAGTTTATTGATGTTACTTGGGTGGACATCATAAATTGCCAGCTGAGTGCACAACACAGCAAAGAGGTACAATTCAGTACAACAAGTGAATGTATTAAGGTGAGAACCAAACAAGAAAACAGACTTTTGAAAAAAATTTAAGGAGGGAGACCTTGTTAGAGGAGTTTGGAACGGTTTTATGGGTTGTTGTCTGGGTTTGTGACCTGCTCTGCTCTGATGTGATTTGCTGCTTCACTTGCCTTTTTTCCATGACCTGTTCTTCCTTTTCCTCCCTTCTTTCATTTTGGATCCCTTTTGTTTTTTAAACTCCTCTGCTCTGCATCCTCTACTTACTTCCCGCTCCTCATTTACCCTCCCCTTCACCCTCTGCATCATACCGTCTCTCTCTGTTTGGCTCCATGCTCCCTCCCTCTGTCCATCCCTCTCTCCTTACGGTGGATTAGGGCGGTTTACAGCCCAGTCGATGCTAATCGGGTTTATCCAGACAGAGGGCGATCATTGGGCTATCAGTAATTACACACGCTGATATTAGCTTACACAGTGCTCTGGCACATTTTCAATCCACATCATCTCTTTGGACCAACCAGGTTATCTCAACAGCGTGATGCCATACATGACAGCTTAACAAGGCAGCTTCTCGTCTTTTGTTTTGCAACACAAAGATCCATCTGTTGTGAAAATGAATGCATGCATATCAAGCTAAAGACTCAGAAAATGAGACGAACTGTTTCAAATCTGATTAGAAATCTTTTTTTTTCTACTGATGTGCAATTAAGATTTAAGATTAGAGATGATTTACTTTGCCATTATGCTTTGCATCAGAGGTTCACTGCAAAACTGTGTACAACTAACAGAATTCCCCTCTATTTTAATGTTCCAACAGAATACTGAACATCTGAAATGCAATTATTTCCTCTCACTCCGAAAGTTGGAGGAGAAGACGGACGCCACTCTTATACAATACAGCCACTGCCAGTTAGCTTAGCTAAGAACAAAAAGAACAAAAACTGGAAACGGGGGGGAACAGCTAGCATGACTCTGCCCAAAAATAACAATAACCCACCTTCCAGCATCTCAAAAGCTTATTAATAAACAACATATTTGTTGTTTTTTATTTGAAAAATAAAAAATGTAGTACAAAAAATTAAACTTGAGTTCGTTTTTTTTTTTTTTAGGATAACCGTCTAAAAAATTCCACTTTTTTTGCACTTAAAGTTTTGTATGGATTACAAAAAGATAAATAACAATGGTATCTTTTAGGTGTTAAGCAGTTAAGTAACTATTTTTTAGAAGGCTGCAAGTGAGAAAAATGAGAACTCTCATCTATGACATACATCATAGGATTCAATCAAAGTAAATCACATCAAAGTGAATCTTCAGCTTTACCTCGTTTCTCTGAGGAAATGTTCTTTTTTTTAATTTTATTTTTTAAACCCACCTCTTAGTCCAAACTGTTCAATGGGTCATAATTGATAAATGAAACACCACAATTGAACCATGGATGAACACTTAACAACCGCACAGAGTGGTTGCAAAAAAACCTCCACTGCACCGACTGTATTAAAGGAAAGACAAATGGACCAAGATATCAGGTTTATAATGTCCAGTCAGCAGACGGAGAACGGTGTTGAATTGCATAAGAAAAAAAAAGTAATGCTGAGCTTTTGGCCAATCATTGACTGAAGAAATGATGAGGTATTCCTCAAGCTAAAATGTGTGTGTGTCCAAGTGTGTCTCTCATGTTAGTCTCGTGCAAGTTTTGTGCAAACAGGCAGAAAAATGGTGTGTGCATGCGCCTCCCTGAGGGTGTGAAGATAGCTCCATTTGTAGGTGATTGAGTTAGGACATGTGTGTGCGTCACAATAAGGCAGAACGGAATGAGAGAGAGAGGGAGAGAGAGTTAGAGGGAACAGAGGGGGGAGAAGGGGGAAGGTGAAAGAGAATAAGAGAGAGGGACCGGGGAGAGAGAGGAATGTTTTTCATTACGTAATCTAATTTAAGTGGCTATTTTTCTTGTATAAAACCTCTGTTGCCCTCTGCTAGACCGCTGTCCTCATCTGTCTAAAAGCACTGAGTGAGTCATGCTGTGGGTCTACACACACACACACACCAAGTCATAGTGAGTCAGCCAAGATCTGCTATAGATGCTCACTTCAACGATGAATAATGTAAAAGGTAAATGCAAATAAACCGCTCAAATGACATGTGAACTCAATGGACAAGCAGACACATGGATGATCCTGATAGATACATGATTACGGCCAAACACACACAGTGACATCTTCATAAAGCATACGGACAGCTGGACTATGGGCTTAGGAGCAGGTGGATTGTTCTTTGACACCTTGAGGTGCAGGTTTCCTATTGTCTGAATGCAGATTATTCAGCAGAGGGTCTCCAGCTGGACAGAGACAAGTTGAGTGAATATGGCATTGATGAAAAAGTTTTGGTAAAATGGGCTTAAATAGGTGAGTCAGAGAGGTAGGCAATACAACTGTCATGTTAAAAAAGCTTCATCCTGCAGGTGATAAACTTATCTTAGTTTAGCTAACCCTATCAAAAAGACTAAAAACAAGGGGAAACAGCTTGGCTCTGTCTGATAGTAACAAAATAGGCAACACCCACTCGCACCTCTAAAAGTCACTCCCTAACACTT
>JAQNCA010000024.1:14078903-14096218 GCA_029783725.1 Acanthurus tractus | reverse complement strand
AAGCAAACACACTTCTAAAGGACTGTTATAGTGGTATACAGCTAAGGCATGTTTTGTCATGTTTTTAAGAGTGTAAAATCTCCAAATTCATTTTCAGCAGCATTTAAAATATTTCAGAGTAACACTGATGCTAACATTCTTGTAGAGTCATGATTCAGACAAAGAGCCACACTCAATCCAGAGTGATTTGCAATGTTGTATATTGTACAAGGAAATAATTGTAAACTCATAACTATTGTGTAGGATTAGAACATAATGACTTAAGATTCCTTTTAGCTCTTAGTTATGGTTAAATACAATGGGAGTAAATATAAAAAGAAGGTGTGGGAGTTATTTTACTGTGCTTGTGTAAATAAGCTACCAGTTATGATATCATCGCTTTTGCATTTCTTGATTCAGTTCCAGCCGTGCCTCCAGTGGTGAAACTGTCCCATAAAGGCACTGTTATCCTGAGAAAGGGAGAGCAGTTTGAGATTACCTGCAGCTCCACCAACGTCAACCCAGAATTCAGTCTTAAGTGGGATTTCCCTTCAGCAGCGGTGAGATTAATGCAGGGATAGACTGGCACAACTGGCTGTTTTTCTGCTGTCTGTGTGTGCAGGGGTTGGGTGAAGGGATGGGAACCTTTTTGTTTTTCTAACTGGTTTCCTTTAAAAATATTTACCTCTATCATTGAACCAACAGCAAAATTTCTAGAATGTCTCGTTAGATTTTTTTTCAGAGCCACAAGACAGTGAGGACTAAAAGCTTATCTTAATTATATTTATGAGAATTTGACGAGTGTTAATGTGATGAAGAGTATTGGATTTTTTTTTGTTACACACATATTCTAATATTTTTAACACAAAATATTTTAGGATTTAACAGTTTTTAGGTAAATAATAATGTACCTGATAGTATAGAAACGTGTTTGTAGCAATATTTTTGGAGCTACAATTTACGAAAACACAACCTTTTAATTGAATTTAAAAATTGTAAAACACTTGCTGCAGCCCTGGAGTTTTTTTTTTAATGCTATGTTGGCTGTTGGGGATGAAACACTGAAAAAAAACCTGGAAGGATTGTTTTCTCTCCGTTCAAAAGTTAAAGCGAGATCACATGAAAACAGTGGGTCTGTTGATGTGCAACACTCACCTTTGCCCTGATGCCCCACAGCATCCCAATGAGTCCCACACGTCACACATCCTGTCTGGTTCCCGTGGTTATCAGCGCACCACCTCGCTCTCAATCACAGCTGTCAACCAATCAGACTCGGGTTCTTACCGCTGCTACGCCCTCAACGAACGAGGCACAAATGCCACGGCGGTGGAGCTGTTTGTCCGTGGTAAGTATTGATGATGGTGTAAAGGCTTTTTAAAGGTAGTCAGAGCCACAGACACTGCACATATACACACCTCCCCCAGCTGGATGTGACCACCTCAACTTCCGCCACCGCCCCCCTTTGGAGTATTCACTGGAATATTTGCTGTTGGTCAGAACAGAGAGATTAAAACTTGACCACTGGCACCAGTTTTAACTCCTAAAGCACCATTTTTTAAGGCATATAATCTCTCATTTGCATAGAATGCAAATTAGTAGATCCCTAAGGGAACCAGCTCTCATCAGATGTGTTATTAAATTCCAGTGAGAACATCTGAAAATTAAAACCAGTCTACACATGAGTTAGGCCACAAAAGGTGCTGCAAAAGAGAAGATGGTTCCACAAGCCTTGTATTTGCCATGATGGCTGACTTGATATTTTTTTTTACAGTTGTGGCTTCTTTTATTTTTTGGCTTCTTTGAATAATTATTATGCAAATGTTAAATCACTGTTTTGTTGCTTTTTGATGAGTGGAAGAAGGTTTAGGCACATTTTATGAAGTATTTACATCAAGCATTTTTTTTTAAATTTGTACTAAATATTGAAAATGATTGAACACAACATCAAAAAACATGTGGAGTTCATTGTACTACATTGTAATGCCAACTTTGAACATTCACTGCATAGACTACTGACACATATAGCATCCACAGTAAAGCATTTGCTTATCTGTAACACATGTACCTAAATGGACTACAAGTATAGAAATAGACTTTTCCTTTAAACATGTGCTGTGTCTGTGTTGTCCTTCAGAGCAAGGGTTCATTGCCATGTTTGGAAGCTCAGGTCCAGTTCAGGCTGATGTCAAAGAGGGGGAGAGCCTGAGCCTCAAAGTAGAGTTTGATGCCTATCCTGCACCAATCTCCCTGTCCTGGTCTTACAACGGCAAAAAGCTCCTCAACACCACCGAGCACGTTATCACCATCCACCGCCAGAAATACAGGTACACTGAGTAAGCAGTATATCTCTAAGAACACATGTACACACACAAACAAACACACAATTTAAAATGTACCTTTGTTTTATCAGATACAACAGCGAGCTCAGATTAGTGAGGGTCCTCGGCACGGAGGGCGGGGTCTATAAGTTCTCTGCCAGTCATGAGGATGCATCTGTCGATCATTTATTCCATGTGTACGTTAAAAGTAAGTATCTCACACAGCTGCTCCATTGATTTATATAACTGGAGAATACACAGTGCTCTTGAGGTCTCTAGGTTGTAATACAGACGTAATGTCTCTACATTGAACATGTCTTTGAACCTGTCAAAATTTTACTCTACAAGGTAAGCCGGTCATCATTGCCCAGGAAGGCCCAGTTGATGGACAGGTGCGGTGCATTGCTGCTGGTCACCCCATCCCTAAAATCAGCTGGTACTTCTGTAAACTGCCCCACACCAGGTACACCAAACATTTATTGCACTTCTTTCCTGAAAAAATGTCCTTATTTAACTGTATTTGCTTTGTTTTTATGTCTAAGTCAGAATAAGACTGGACAGATGATGATGCACAGCTACTGAATTATCTTGATCTCACTGTTCCAGCAGCAGCAGCACTGGTTCCTTACTTTATTGATTTAAGAACATGCTGGCCAACTTTACTCAAATATGATGTTAAAAGGTGCAAATGGAGAGCTCAGACGAGTTGAAGTAACTGTTGATGTAATAGCTTTCTGTGCAAAAAAAAAACAAACAAAAAAACACTGAATCATGAATGATTATCCGAGGCGAGTTAAATCTAGGTCAACTCTTAATGCTTGTAGATACTAGAAAATGTTTCATCAGGAAAAATAAAAGGATCAACTTTGTAAAACAAACATTATAGAAAAAAGCAATAGTTTTACATTTTCCTGCCAATTAGATAATAAAAACTTGGGACTCTGTGGTATTGTGTTGCTCACATTAAAAGCTGTAACTGAACAGCAGTGTGACTTCAGATCATTTTGCTCGTGAAACGTGACTCATCTTCCGTTGTTTTGTCTAGCAGTTCCTCTGAGAGGAGGAGAGGCTCTTGAGAACTGAAAAAGTCGGTTCGCAGGTTTATGACTCATCTCATTAGCATCCAGACAAATAGGCCATCTGGATTCACACTGTTGGTCAGCGCAATATGAGCACTTTGAAACTTTGAGCCATGGTTAAATGGGCATCGGACATGTTTTTGAAGTTTAATAAAACAAACACTTACTTGACTTATTGACAAAATAACTTGTTCAGCACAGAATGGCCATGGTTGTGGTGATTAAGATGACAGGATGTTTATTTTGTAGTCTTGAGAAAATATTGCATCTTTTCTAAAGATTATGAGATAAATATCTGGTTCAAGAAAATATTATATTTCAAGTAAAGCAGTGTTATTATCCTTAGACAAGTGGATAATTAACACTGAATCTCAAGATAACAATAAAACCAGATTTGTAAATTAGTCTGCACAGTAATTTTGATTTCAATAAATTTTATAAGACTCGTTTTGATAAAGAGAGATCAAATGATGATGCGTGGCACTTAATATGGTTGCTAGCAACAGAGACTTTAGAAAATCGACCACATTATTGACAAGCATCTTTATAAAACCTGAGATATAGGAAATGTAGCTCATTGAGATTTCAACAGCTTCTCCTAAGCAGAGAGACTCAGCGAAAGATTGCAATGAAATTTTTTTAAAAAATGCCTCCAAGGACTTGAGGGATGTTTGTAGAATATTTTTTTCTACATTTCTCTACAATGTAGGCAAACAGAAGTGAAGAGAAGATAATATCAGGAAGAAATGTCAGAATTTTGACCAATAGGAGGCTGAAAGCAAAATGTGAGAGCCAATGTCTTCTTGCTGAACCTTCTCCAAAGCCTCCTAATGTAATCAGGCACTACAAGAGCAAAGAAGTGTAAACATATTGTACCGGAGTCCTGATGGTATCATCACTAAAAATAAAATCTAAAATTTGCTAAAACTTGCTCTGATATGTAACTGTAAGAGAAAACTGTGACCTGGAACAACATTATAATCCCTCATTAGGTGCTCACACCTGCCTAACGCCACCCAATCCGAGACTACGGACGTCACCATGGTGACAGAGTCCACCTTTGGTAGGAGTGAGGTGGAGAGTCGACTGAACGTGAGCAACAAGGAGCATGCACACTATCACACCCTGGAGTGTGTGGCGAGCACGGAGGGAGAGGAGGCCTACACACTGTTCTCCATCAGCGGTACGACACAGCGTTATCTCACTGTAAAACTGTAAAAAAAAACATTGGCTTAGTGCACGCACATGGGAGAGACACACAACCGCTCGACCCTGAGTCTGCTGGGGCCAGGTGTGTGGGTACTGGTTGCAGATTGAATAAGATTAGAGCTTGCTGACTATGCAGGCTGGGATTATATGGTATAGACTCGCTAATCCTTCACACAAACAAACATCACTGCTGCAGCTGTCTGCCTTAACACCAGAGGACGACCATGTATGTGTGTGAGAGAGTGTGTATGTGTAAGTGTGCGCACATAGCTACAAGTAATTCAATCTGATTCATGTCATTTCTGATTACTCTGGTGTGTGTTTCCACCCAGAACGCATCGTCCCCCATAAACTCTTCACTCCTCTTCTAACTGGAATGGTGGCCACTGGAGTGCTTCTCAGCCTCATCCTGGTGGTGCTGCTCTATAAATATATGCAGGTAAGAAGGAAGGTGAAACAAACCTTGCAGTTTTAATAACTGCAAATACTGCAAAGACAGAGACATCCCATAAGAGTGATGCTAGACTTAAAAATCTCAAGTCACAAAGTCACAAAAATAAATGGCCATCAATCCCATGAATCAGTTTTAAAATGTGGTTAAATGTGTGTAGATGTCAGTGAAGTATATCTACCACCAGTAATATGCTCTTTGTATCACCAAAATGTAAATGGCTGCAATAGTTTCTGGCAAAAGGCCTACTCTCAATTACCAGTGACTCATGCCTCCATCGAGATCATGGTTAAAGTTAGAAGTGTCTTTCTGAGATCAGACTATTTTTATTTGGTGAAGATACTCAGCCGATAAGAGTGGAAGTTTGTCCTTTTAATCAATATGAATGTGTGCTAATGAATTTGAAACGAATCAATCAGCCTTTCAGAGTGCACACATGCAGTAGTTAAAGGCTTTTTTGACACCCAGATCATGTCTGGAGCCATTATTGTGCTCCCACAGCAGGCTGCTCTCACTGCACTCGGATGAGTCAGACTCCTTGAGAAGCAGTTTATGAATTTGCAGAGGGGTCGTCTAGACGTGGACTGACAATTAAAGTACGTCGGGTAATCTAAAGATTGAATAGGAGAGTGATGAGAAAACGTGAGCTATACAATCATGCAGTCACAGAACATCAGGAAGCAGATGTAACATCACTTTCTCTGGATAAATCTTTTTGGCTCTCCATATTCAAACAGAAACCAAAGTTCCAAATCCAGTGGAAGGTGATTGACAGTATCCATGGAAACAACTACATATACATTGATCCTACCCAGCTGCCATATGACTCCAAATGGGAGTTTCCTCGACAGAAACTACGCTTCGGTAAGACTGTTTGTGAGAAAGCATATCTGCTGGCATGCTGGCTAGTGTGGTTTTGTTTTGTGTAAAATTGTGTTACTTCACTTGGAGATGTGATGTAACACATGAGATGTTGAATGACGTTTGTATGAAGTGTGTTCCTCAAAGGTTGTTTACACATTCATCTGGTGAAGGAGGAAAAATGTCTCTCCACTCACCTAAAAAACCAACAACTTTTTTTTAGAAAAGGGGTGGAACATATAGTTGTAGCACTCTCGGCAATTGAAGGAGCTGGAAATTGTTTTATAACAGCAAAATAATGATTCTGTACTTCTTGTCTGATACAGTGTAGTCCTAGAGTCAATAAATCTAGCAGGAGCGGGTGCACAAACTTGAGTGTTTTTCTCTGTTTAAGCATCAAGGAGAAAGAAACACTCAAACTATCTTTTTATATACCAGTGCTATTTAGAGAAGCCACAATGGTTAGGTAATAGATTAAATGCAGAGAAAATACAGAGTGTAACTTCAGATCAGGTACAGACACTTGTTGCTGCAGCCTCAGCAGAGTCTTCTCTGTTGTGTGCCATGCAAACCTCCGAGTATCAGGTAAACACTGAGGTTTGCAGAGATCATGAGTTCTAATCCAGCAGTGCATGTACGGGAGTTCAAGCTGGTGCACACACTATAGACAGAGTTAACACTTTTAGCTAAGTGGCTACAGTGAAGATTTTGGCCTAAAGATGATGTAGATAGTTTTATTTTTCAAATCTTTTAGGAATTTAAGGCTTTTGAAGACTTTTTTTTAAAATCTCCACATCTCCTCCATTTGTGTAGGAGAGTGTTACAACACTGTTCTTTTGTGGAAACAATTGCAGTGTTTATATAAACATCAAAGTTTATTGTGTGTAAGTGTCTCTGTTTTCCCCAAAGGTAAAACCCTGGGCTCTGGGGCTTTTGGAAAGGTAGTGAGGGCCACAGCATACGGACTCTGCTCTGCAGATATGGTTACGACAGTCGCTGTTAAGATGCTCAAACGTAAGTGTATGTGTTGGTCTATGTCTGAAACCAAACCTTGTTTTTTCACTTCCTTATTCCCATGAGAAGTTTTTTAAGTTCCCTGTTCCTGGCCACTGGGGAAGGTTCTTACTGTGTAAAGGGTTTTTATAATACACTCTGGTGCTTTCTCTGTAGTGGACATTGAACTGAGATTTTTTAAACGCCAACTTTTGGCATCAGCAAGGGCATTTTACCGTAAGCGCTTAATTTCCACTGTGTTTTAGATGGATATGTCACCTTCACATTTAAAATTCAGCAGAAGCGAGTGCAATACATCTTTCTCCCCCAGGATTCTGCCTCTTGGGCAACTTACAAGCTTGGTATTTAAGAGTGCTTAAATGCAACTCCCAATTTGAACACTTAAATAAAACGGTAAACAGCAACTTTTGAGTGGAAATGCTCTGTTAAAGAGGTGAATGTATCACAAAGAGAGAATAATCTTACAAGAGTTTATTGCATTATTCAGTCAGTCATTAGTAAATGGACTTCTGAGCTTGTCAGGCATTCAGAGCAGAAGACATGCAGACAGAAGTTCAGCAATCATATTTGTACCTACAGTCAAATACACAACAGAACCCTTAGAGACCAATAATGGACCTTTAATGAATACACAGTTGCTCTTTGTTCATTCATAGCTCTGTAAGGAGTCTCTTTTTCAATCTTTATCAGCTGAGAACTGAAGGCTGAAGGCCCAGTCTTACTGGTTTCTGATCAATTTAACAAACAGGGAGAAACAAAGAGTGAAAAGTTTCACATGTTTCCTCCATAAGACAGTATAATTTGAGACTGAGCACTTAATCACAGAGAGTCCATTTTTATCCCACAGTCATGGTTTATCACACAGTCAATACAGAAAAAAAAGGGAGAGATGTCAGACTCAGCCTGCTGCTGCATGTTGCGGCAACATATGAGATACTGTAAGAGTTTAAAAATGTCCTGATGATGTCATCCCAGCCAACGCTCATTCGACGGAGAAGGAGGCGCTGATGTCAGAGCTGAAGGTTCTCAGTTACCTTGGAAACCACGTGAACATTGTTAACCTGCTGGGGGCCTGCACTGTTGGAGGTGAGAGGAGCAGCTTCATGCACACCAAACTCATTTAGGCTTATTTTTTTTCTGGAGACTTAAATCCTGTTGCATTAGCACATGTTCATTATATATTTATTGACTGGTTTTGTTTTGTGGGTATAGTTACTGCTGAGAGTGATTGTGTTGGTCATGCACACACACGTTGATATGCTGAATGGCATGCCTCGCTAATATTGTTCTTTTATTAAAAATCAGATATTGGGCAGTCAGTACTGAGCAGCTCATGAAAGCACGATTAAGTTTTACTGGTCGTAAATTTACTGTGCATTCAATCAATATTATCTACCTGTCTGGCCCACAACATCGATTTTAAGGCAGTGTTTTGATTGGATTCCACACAAATGCACACAAGTGTTTTATTAGGAAAGAAACACTTCATATTTTTTTGGGTGATGGGCATGAAAAATCCTAATTTTCAGATATTGACACATTTTGTTCTGTGTGTTTTAATGAGAAAAAAGCTTTTAAACACACATATTGTTGTGCATGTGCTGCCTTTTTAAAAAAACACCCAAATTGAACCAAATTCCTAAAAACCTGACTGAGCAGCACTGCAAACACGATTTTATTTTGGCTCTCAGTGTCTCTTTGTTTCTTTTTCATTGTTACAAGCTTTCATATGGTTTAAAAACCAGTGAGCAAGTTATTTTTTATTTTTTTATCTCTGAATTCTGCCAGGTCCAATTCTGGTTATCACTGAGTACTGTTGCTATGGCGACCTCCTCAACTTCCTGCGCAGAAAAAGAGAGTCCTTCCTAAACTCCCAGGTTGGTGATGGTTACTATCGCAACGTCTCCAACCAAACGGAGCCTGCAAGGTGTGTATGTGTGTGTGTTTTGACTGTGTTTACAACTGCAGAATGGGCATCGACATTTTATGCTCACATGTGTGTGTTCTTGTGTGTGTACTTGTGCATGTGCGCAGAGAGGAAATTGGCACAGGATACATGCCAATGCGTCCCTCTGAGAAAGAAAGGTCTTCTCAGTCAGGTAGGAAGTCTCTCACTCTTCCTGTGAAACATCTCATCGACTCACAGAGTGCCTTACAGTCTGTGTTAAGCTTTACTTTCATTCATAAAAGCCCACAATGTATCTTTATCTAGATGACATAGATGAGTTGTCCCTGGACGCTGAAGATCTTCTCAGCTTCTCCTACCAGGTGGCCAAAGGGATGGAGTACATCACTTCCAAGAATGTAAGGCTTTTACAGACTGTGTGCAGCATTTATAGATTAACAACAAAAGAGATTTGAAAAGTGCTGCTGCTAGTGTATAAATCACGTTATGGCTGTAAGCCAACACACTGTGAATTGCTGTTGGCTATTAGTGCCCATAAGGTCAGAACTTAGCATAAGCAGTAAATATGTTAGATGCTGTACTGCACATGTTTTTTTAATGATCTTAAATAAGCCCCAGCTCAAACCCTCTTGTTTTTCTTTTTTCCTACTGCACTTTTGCTGCTTTTATCAAATTGGACATTGTTTATCTGTTTATGTCTAGACTGTAACTTATTTTCGCTTTATATAATTTTAAGTTGAATTGATTTTGTTTTATTTTATGCCCAGATGTATCCTTCTAATGCATTTCTATCTTGCATAAAGCACTGTCAATTTCTTGTTTGTAAGGTTGCATATCTAACTCTCCTTATTGAAATGTGCATGCAGGGTGTCAGTCATTCACTGCAAAAAACATGTTACAATGTCAGTACTCATTTCAGTGCTTGTGTTCATTTGTGCCCATGTGTATGTGTGTATTCCTGTAGTGCATCCACAGGGATCTTGCAGCCAGAAACATCCTGCTGACTCACGGCAGGGTTGCAAAGATCTGTGACTTTGGGTTGGCACGAGATATCACAACTGACGCCAGCTATGTGCTCCGTGGCAATGTGAGTCTCACGGACACCTCCTTTCATCCTTCCTTCCTTCCTTGCTTCCTCCCATTCCTCTTTTACAAAAACTGTGGCTGAACTCTTCACCTCACCAAACTAATATACTTGGTGTCAGAGAATGTAGGGCAGCAAGTTATGATTATTATCATCATTAATTATTCATTTGGTCCATATAAAATCAGAAGGTAGTGAAAAACACACAACCAGACTTTCCTCAAATCCAAGCTGATGTCATCGACCTGCTTGTTTTTGTCCAGTCAACACTAAAGTAATTCAAGAAGCTAAACATAAATAAGTTAACAATAATTAAAAAGTAGCAAATCCTAAAAATTTAAGACTCAGATGTAACATTTTATTATTTTAATGTTAACGAATAATTTCTCATGAGAAAATACCTGCCAGTTATTTTGGTCGATCAAGGAATAGACTGGTGGCTTTAGCCCTAGAAGAACGCATTCAGTTTGTCAGAAATTAAGTAACTGCTTTGAAAAAATGTTTTGCTCTTCAGAAATTATATGTGAAAAGTTCAACCTTTTAGAGATGAGATATTGTATAAGCCTCAAAAACTAAAACAATCATTTACAGTCCACACTGCTCCTGAAATAGCGGCTCTCCTCTATAGGCTCGTCTGCCGGTCAAATGGATGTCTCCAGAGAGTATTTTCGACTGTGTGTACACCTTTGAGAGTGACGTTTGGTCCTACGGCATCCTGCTCTGGGAAATCTTCTCTCTGGGTAATATTTCCAGTCAGAGCTGTGCTCTTGCGTCTGTTTTTCAATGTCTGTGCCATTATTGACTGTGGCCTTATTAGGGGCTCTGCTGATGCTCCTAAGCTGCAACATCACTTAGTTCACTTAGTTGTGATGAATCATGCAAACTTATATTGATTGATTGAAATACATGTTGTAGCCCCGAAACCAGCATCATAATATGGATTTATGATTTTGACATAAATGACATAAATTATTGACACTGTATGCATTCTGTCTGCCTGTGTTGCAGGTAACAGCCCATACCCGGGGATGCAGGTGGGCTCAGCATTTTATAGGATGATTCAAGAGGGCCACAGGATGAGCAGGCCTGAGTTTGCGCCAATTGAAATGTAGGTGCAAAACTTTTTTCAATAAAAAATGTTCAATAAATTAAAGAGTTTTTTATATATATTTTTTTTTTTAATTATGCTATTTGAAAACAAGATCAAGATTTCTCAAGTTAAAACTAATCCTGATCTCTATAGGTATGAGATGATGTTGTCCTGCTGGAGCCATGATCCTCTGAAAAGGCCTTCCTTCAGAAAACTGGTGGAGAGGACTGAGCTACTGCTGTCAGAAAATACCAAGAATGTAAGTAGATGGAGCCATGAAATGATAGGCATGGTCATTTTTATCTTTATAGATATAGTGTGGATGCAACACACTATACCACATTTGTCTGCAGAAAGTGCAATACCTAATCACTGTAGTATCCTTGACAGACATTCTCCACACCATTAAGCAACAGCTTTGGAAAAATGATGTGCACATCTCCAAAGACATTTGGGATCATTTTTATGCATAGAAAACTAGGTTGCTTAAATTTATTTATTTTTTAAGAATTGTATTGTTAAAATTGTATCTATTGTTTGATACTGTAATTTACCATGTTACATTTTCGAGTCAGGTCAGACAATTTTTTTTTATTTTGTATTATGTTGTTTGTGAAATAGCAACATCATCAGATTAAAAAAATACAACTGTGTGTTGTTCCTTAGGTGTACCTGCGTCTGAGCAATAATTCAGGTCCTCCAGAGCAGCAGAGGGCGCCATCACGGAGACTAAGCTCAGTATGCAGCACAACAGCTCCCACCCAGCCTTTGCTGCAGAACACGACTGATGTCTTCCTGGACTATGTCTGACAAAGACACATATGAACACACAGAGACATGTGTGCACACACAGACATGCGTGTGCGCACACACACACGCTCACACACACATATGGGTACATACAAGCAGCTATGAAACACATGACCCCCCCTCTACCTCCCTGATCATTCTGTCCTTTTACCAGAAACAGTACAAGCTGAACAGACTCTGCAAGCTACTAACAAAACTTTTACTCAGACTAACTCTCAAACACTGGCCTTCCTGCATCACAGACACACACAGGCACATAAACACACACACACATACAGATATTATATATATATACAACCCCGTACTGGACTCTTAGTAATGGCCTCTATCTAAGCTCCCCATTGGTGCATTGATCTCTGTGGTAGGTATATCAAGTGCATGTCTATATTGAGCAGACTCCAGCACTAACCGCCCATCAGATACGACATCACCCATCAGCAGCGGGAGGAGTTTTGGCTCACATTCAGCCATAGATTACATCTTAGGATGCTTTTGGGAAAACACAGACTACAAGTAAAAGTAAAAGTAAACACCTGACTTTGAGTTTAGGACCGGATAAGCAGAGTTTTTGCTGTGATAAGTAGACTGCAACTGGATTTTTTTTTTTTTGTCAGATTACTCTCCATTTTTATGGGGATATTTTGACTTGTGGGACATATACTGCTTGTTGAGAGATTGGTGAGAGGGTTAATACTGCCCAGAATAATGTGTTAAGTATGAACATAAAGCTACCAGCTACTTAGCTAAGTTTAGCATAAAAATTGGAAACAGGGTGACAGATAGCCTGGCTCCAACCAACAATAACACGCCGACAAAATACAATTTTTTTTCTTTCATAACATCTTTTGGAGTTGAAAATAAGAGACTGGATTTGAGTTTTTGTTTTTGTTTTGTTTTGTCTTTTTAAATAAGCATAGTTTAAAAAAAATTGAGAAAGTCTAGTGGACTTTCCGCTTTTCCTACTTTGTGCCTCCTCTTCTCCTTCCTCCTGCCTGTGACCTGGAAATCCTTAACAGTTTAGAATCGTGTAGGATGTCTCAATCCCAAAAATGCAACTGAAGGAGAAGAGGAGGCTTGCTGAAGAAGCTAGAGCAAGTTACAAAAATGGAATAAAGAGAAACCACTGCAGGGGTGACACCTCCTTTTGTATACATCAGCTATGTTTGTAAAGATTTTAAAATTTGCACTCGAACTGTAACTTGTTTGGGACCTTATGAGGTGCTATGGGAGAATATACTTTGTATAGATAGATAGCATGAGCAGGGACTAAAATGCAGATTATGAAAGAAATTGAAGTTGTACAAATGGATAAATTAGACAAGGATAATGCATTCACTTTGTCAGTGTACTATATACTTGATTACTTTTATTAGGAAATACCCAGCTGGATGGCTCACTAGAATAAAACCCCCTTAATACTCTCATACTATCACCTGCAATGATGAGACTCCTGTAAAGCTGTGCACATTCGAATTTAAAGCCTGTGATAATTGTAAAGATTAAATAAAATTTAATCTGTGTGTTTTAGGCAGCTGTCATTGCCTCTAGACAGAGCCAGGCTGGTTGTTTTTCCCGTTTCCAGTCTTAACGCTAAACTAGGCTAATTTGCTGCTGGCTGTAGCTTCATATTTACTCTTCTCATCCAACCTCAGCAAGAGAGCTAGTCAGTAATTCCAAAAAAACTGTTCAAACAGGTTCTTCTTAAACCTTAATTCACTGCAATAGTCACTGTCTTAAAACTGGTTTTAATGAGCCTTGACAGTGAGAATCTACTGATAAGAAACCCAAAGTCTCTTTTATTTGTACATGATCCATAGCAAGGTGGCATGCGATGACTCCCAATAAAAGTAAAGCCATAAGTTTCCCACCTGTGCATTAAAGCTTTGAATACTGTGACTTGACTGACTGGTGCATTGCTGTATGTATTTTAAGATAAGCTTTGATTTCATATTTTTAGAACAGCCACTGTGGCCATGTGTTTAGAACTGATTGTGTGCTATTTTTACTTGGTTTATGTCTAATATGTATGCACCGTAATTACAGTGGAGATGTGCCTTTAGATTTTTTTCAAAATACTGAATGCATCTGGTTGTGATACAGTTATTGTTGGTTGGTCAGACAGAAGCCTCTGGTGTTCAGGTTCACGTTGTTTTGATACAGTTGGTTGACTTGTAATAATAAAGAAAGAACATGTGATGGTAAAAAAACAGCTGGAAAATGTCCATTTTCTTAAATGTTAAAATGTGAGTAAGAGCACTATGTTAGCGGCTCAGTGAAGCTGTCTAGTAGCACAGCGGCAACATCAGCAAGCAGTAATAATATGTACCATGATTATTACCTTAAGTTAGCGTCCTAGCATTTATTACTTATTGAGAGACACATAGCACAGCTTAGGCTGATGGGAATGGCATTATTTCTGTAAATATCTGGATTGATCAGATGTTATTAAAAAATTATATTTTGTTAGTATTGCAGTAATAATAATAATAATAATAGTCATGAGATTGCTGGAGTTTTCCTCAATGAAAATGTGTGCAAATAACTGAGAAAACACTAGTATGAAAATCAAGTTGTTGTTTTTTTACCTTTTTAATATGATGGTTTCTATACGCCCCAAGACAAGATGCATAATGTGTCAACTCTAAATATGCAATTTTGATAACCATATGGTGTTTTCAGTAGTTTAACCACTGTCTGGAGAGCAAATGTAATGGCAATATATGCAATAATTATTGAAATATGTCTCAAACAGTATATGTCAATTCAGGATTGCTAGAGGAAAGTCGTGGGCTCACCATAATCATTTGATTCATCCTCTGGAGACCGTGAATATATGTACAGCATGGCTGCAATCCATCTGGTAGATGTAGACATACTTTACTGGGTAAATAAATGGGTCTGTTAATGGTGATCGATGAGAGTAATGGCTATGTTTAGGTGACATGAACATTCGTCCAAAATTTAAAGACAGTCAGTCTGATCGTTGTTTGGGGCTTTCACTAGAAAACATTATCAAACTTTTGGTAACACTAGAGGAAAAAACCTAGATCAGAGCATGGATATCTGCATAAAATACAGTACAATACATGTAACAGCAGTTAAAATATTTCAGTGTGGACCAAAGTGATGGACTGACATATCCATCCTTTAGCCACCATATGCACAGCTAACATCAGACCAAAACACAACAAAATTACAACAGACACATATCAGGTATAATATTTGAAACAGTTTTTATTTTCAAATTGACCAAGAGGGGAGAGGAGGGTTATAATAAAAGCAAACATTTTGCTTCAAAATATTGATTATTATTACATTTGACTTTGGGGTAGATAAAGGAGCATAGTTCAAGAGCAGAAGGAATAAAGACGGGTGAAAGATTAAAGGAAAAACCAACATAAAGTGTGTTAGTAAGGTGTTTGGCGATAATGTGCCGCCACAACAGCTTCAGCGTGCCTTGGCTTTTATTTCTAAAAGTCTATGAAATTCTACTGGAGAGATACAGCACCATTTTTTAAAAGATAATCCCTCATTTGGTCTTTGCGCTGTCTAACACATTTGTCCAATATCTCCCTATAGGTGTTCAACGAGACTGAGTTCTGATGACTGTGAAGTATATTGCATATGATTTAGTTCCTTTTAATACTCAGCTAACCATTCAGTGACCCCCTCATATGCATTGAACAGGGGGGGGAGGTCTGTAATCCCAGATGAGACAACTCTCATTAGAACAGCAATGTTTTGTCACAAGCAGTTAGCTCTTTTCCTTTAGCCATTTTGGTTGAAACAATCAACAAGCACCTGCTCATATTTTTTTACATGGCACCCAGCATGACTAGATGTTCAGTGCTAAATTGTACCAAGAAGCACGTCTGTGTGCCAGCATCTGTTAGCATTGGTTATGTTTCTCCTGTCAGGTTTTTCCTTTAATTTGTCACCCGCTTGTACATATAGTACAGGTAAGCATAGCACTGTTTTATACTGAATACTGGTGTTCTTAGCTTTGTGTATGTGTACAGTATTACACTAGAACTAGGACTCTCTAGAACCAAATTGTGTAACAGAAAGGTGATCTGTGTATCTCTGTGGACGGGCAGGGGGCATGTCTTGTCTATGGTGTCCCATTTCAAATATCCTACACCTAAGCTTTCAGTTGCATTTAAACTCTTCTTCCAACCAGATGTTTTTTTTAAAAAAAATCATTGATGCAAAAACAGAAAAAAAAATGTGTAATGGTCAAACATTCAGAGGTTCTCTTACAATGCAAAACCTGCAAATAAGATTGTATTTGAAAATTAGAAGTGGAGCCTAGCAGTGAGAAACATGATTTTCTTTCACACCCTTCATCTTCCTTCATCACAAAGCCTGTCAAAAGATTCTCCATGATCAACAACATCCATAAGTCTCTTTACAACACCTTTACATTCTTTGGGCTGGGTATCAGTGACACAAACTACAAACATTTCAACAATACCTTTTAGAGTGAGGCCTTCAACACAAACTAGTCTACAGAGGATCTACGTTTGCAATGTGATGGGTAAGGGACCAGGTTCAAATAATAAGACCCTCATTGCAAATCTTCTCTTCTCTTCCTTAACTGCAGATAAGGTCAAGAAGAGAGGATTTGTCCCTACTAAGTCACACGCTGCCAATCCAAACTATAAACACATCTCAGAGGGTTACTATTTGGAACTGGT
This sequence comes from Acanthurus tractus, assembly GCA_029783725.1. Taxonomy (NCBI): domain Eukaryota; kingdom Metazoa; phylum Chordata; class Actinopteri; order Acanthuriformes; family Acanthuridae; genus Acanthurus; species Acanthurus tractus. The sequence continues at coordinate 14,079,720 of JAQNCA010000024.1, read as the reverse complement.
CTGATGTGTAGCTGATAAGCATTTGCTGAGCAGTTTGTCATTGTAAAACAATAACACTGCCCGTACACTTTGTAGCCGGACAGGTGATCAATGATCTGCATTGCCTTGCATCCATTCATTTTCAGTCACACATCTGTTTCCACATGAAAATGTAATGGGTTACAGTGACAGTTAACATACATACAAAAACTCTCTCTCTCACACACACAAACATGTATTCAAGTTGAGCTGTCCCACACACGGGCTTTGCAGAATACTGAGCCCAACCGGAGAGGAAGTTTCTTGAATATTACAATTATTTCTTTATACTGCAACGCAAGAACTGATTGGCTATCGCCAGGGGAAACCAATATTGACCCCCAAGTGATACAAGAAGTAGGATCAAGAAGAGGAGACGCTATGTTCACACTAACAAACACATTCATCCACGCACACAGTCTTTACTATACTCAGAGACAAAACAACACATTCTAAAAGCTCCTTTGCCAACCATTATGCTTCCCACAATCCAAGGCTTTTCAGTTTGATATGGCTTTAAACTGTAGTAGAGGGACTGAGCCCATTTTCATGTAGAATTTCTAAAATGGCCTTAGGCATAGCCCTGGTTTTAACTGCTGTTTGAGAACTGAGAGATGAGCGAACTGAACTGCATGAGAGTTTCTGAGGACTGAGAGGAGAAAGGATGAAACACTGATGACACAGAAGACCATGAGATAGTTAGTAGAAATACACGTTCACTGGTACAATAAAGTCAATCTATTCTAATACGGTGAATAGCGGAAATATTTTTCTATATTTCTATTCCCTAATATCTCAG
>JAQNCA010000024.1:14048032-14061372 GCA_029783725.1 Acanthurus tractus | reverse complement strand
GTCTGAAAACAGCTGCTTGAATTTAATTGTTGCTTTTGCTTAACCATGAGTCATTGCCAAATCACCTGCCCTGTTCTAACATGATATATTCTCTGTGTTGAATGCCTAAAACATGACTGACTTCACCTCCATCCTCTGTCGTCCTGGTGAGTCCTGTCTGACCAAAGGGATGAGAATCACAGATGACATAAGTCATGGTAAGAAACCATTAAAAATACATCTAAAACGATAAATGTGGAATCACAGCAGTTCTGTGTTAAGTGATAAATTAGTTAAAAGCATTGTATTACAACACCATGGTAAACTACAGCAAAGACTTCTACACACAACATTAAAAAAATACAATGCATACAAATAAACAAAATAGTAATGAAATTACACAAAGCAAAGTATTTTTTTTTTAGCAATTTAGTGATACAAACTTAAATCAAGAATTTTTTAATCATAAAACTTCAAATACTACAATAATGACATAAAAATGGCCAATTATTAAATCCAGAATCTTTATATTAATTACAACAGAGTTTATGTTTTGACCCTTGATTTCAGCCCAAGGCTTGTGTATTAAAGAAATATTTTTTCTTTGGCTCTACTTTCATTTGCATAATATAATTGTGTCAACTTCATTAATTCTCTCCTTTAGGGACTTATTATACCTGTGCAGTGTCTCAGATTTTCTCTGTCTCCTATTCCTTTCTTCAGTCCCCGTTCTCATCGTGAACTCAATTTGCCCTCATGCTTTTTCTTTTTCTCTGTCATCATTTTCAGCTTCCCTCTGCTTTGTTAGGATTAGCCATTATCTGCGTCTTAAGGATTCTCTCCCTTTCAGTACCTTTTATTTTCTGTCCTATCCCAGCTTTCCTTCTCTCAGCAGCCCTTCCAGCATAATCTGCATTACTTAGTCCTTAATTTATCTCCACGGACTGATCCTATTGCACATTCACCTTCTTGTTTCTCTTCAGATCTTCTGTTCTTTCTCCATCTTCTGCCTGCTTGTGTCAATTCTTACAATCTCCAACTCTTGTTTCTCTGCATTTTTCATGTCTTCCCTCTTTCAGTGTCTTGATAAGTTTGCCTTTTCTTCTTTGATTTATTTTATAAACATTTTATTTTTTCTTTCTCCTCTGAATTTATCCATCTTTTCAGTGTTACACACGTCTTCTCCTCATCTCCTCAACCTGAATTTACTCCTCAGCTTATTCACATACTCTTAATCGTCTTTAATCATGCAATCCTCTCTTTCCAAACCCCTCCCCTGTTGTCTGCAACAAGCATTATAGTTGCTATTCAAGTGTATCCTGTTAGTTTTCAGAGTAACTCATCTGCATGTTTCCACAAGTTACAGTGTCAGAGATAATGGGGACATAAATCATCACAAGCCTCATTTCTTACAAATATAGACACAATCATGTAGCGTCTCCATTGAATGCAAATGGAAAATCTCTGCTGCCTTTGTTTTCATGATTTTTGAAACTACTACTCATGTGCCAGTGAGAAATTTTCTCTATTATTCTACCCATAAGATTCATTTCAAGGAAAAAAGACAGACATAGTCTTCCGGGGTTGGAGTTTATGATATGTAAGTACAAAAAATCCTCATGTGTTATTAATGAGATTCAACACTTGTATGTTTCCTTTCCTCTTTACTTCCTGCCCATCCCTTCATCTTTCCATCTCAGAGGCAAAAAGCCTTTCAAGTGAACACCCACAGAAACCATCAACAACCACAACAGTGAAGCACTTAGCTGTGGAACGATTCTTCTTTGTTTTCACAAATGTGACAAATCCAATGGAGCCACACTTTTTTTTCCCTCTCAACAAATCAAATCAGAGCTTTGCTCTGCTTCATTCCGGAGCAGTTTGCTCATGAAAAAGTTCTCCCACTATGTTTTGACCCACAACTCACTGTTAAACTTTTCTAAAAGTAAAGGAAAATTATGTTCTAGCAAATTTGTCTTATGGGGCCTCGATGGCTAAAGAAGTTTAGCATCCTTTATGCGCTCATAAAATCCTTCCATTTAAGTGCTTCACCCCGCTTGTACCTATTCTCAGGGATTGAATTATTACAGGGTAATGGAAACCATGCAGAGTGCTGTGGGACATCCTTTTCCCACACAACAACCGTTTAATCACAGACAAATATCAGGCACTGTGCCATATCATATAGGTATCAACATCTATACGTAAGTGAGAGCATAAGAGGTAAGAAAAAGACTCTCCTTGTGAGGGAACTTATAAATATGTACAGTATAAATAATAAAAAAAAATACTCTAAGTGCCTATTCTTTGGGTTCGATTTACTCCACAGATGTGAAAACAAATCAAAGGAATAAATCCATATTTGGAGGAAACCTGAGCGTCACTTTCATAATGGATCTTAATTGAGGCAATGAAAGGCTAAAATGGTGAAGATATTGGCCTTTAATTGCTCCCCCTAAATCCCTCCTGAGCAAGCTGGTATGAGGGTAGTACTCAACCGAAAGATTAACATTGATCATTAAACCTGAATGCTGCAAAGTGGAATTTGTGTGTGTGCGTGTTTGCGGTAGAGCAAAAGCTCATTTCACACACGACCACATATTTTGACACAGTCTGACCAGAGCGAGCACACCACCACATCCCTCCCCACCACCACCACCGCAAGGTCTCAGTGCCATCCTCGTTATTTTTTTCATAACGCATTTTTCATCATTCTCGTCTTTCTGCCTAACTGTTTCTGAAATTTTTTTTTCTTAAAGCTTTTTCTCGCCATCTGATCTTGTTCCTTCTTTTCCCCTTTCCAGTGATGTCGTCTCTTCTAAGGGAGGAGATGCAGAGAGTTTTATTCCGACCTGGAAAACAGAGACTGGTGGAGTTTATTGAGATTGAGGAGCCATCGCATGGAAGACATTTTCTCTGTGTCTCAGGTAAAAAGCTCTCTTGTTGGTTAGTTGAGTATTCGTTTATGCCATTTTTAGGGGTTAAAAATGCTCAGTTAATCAAGGCAATTTCAAATCTATTTTTCATGAAGTTTATATTAATGGTTGAATGTTAAATTGCATGTATTATCATTTTTTTTCCTTTTGTTATTTTGGATACTGCATGAAATAGGCCTTGTAAAGGCAATGAAGCTTGATATAAACAGTGTTTACTTTTACTGCAGATGAAATGCCTGGTGCTGCAGTGCACCTGTATTCTTGGAAGAAAAAAAAGTAATCTCCTCTTTTTCTGCAGTGGCAAAAAACAAAGTGGTGCAGTTGAGTGTAGTGAGATGTCACATTTCTCAGACATCAGTAAAGTCTGGATCCAAGAAGTCGCACACCAAACGCTCCAGCATACAGGAGTGCTACAGGAGGACAGAGGTCTGGTCCCTGCAGGACCTGACTCTTATTGACGGACGGGACCCTGATGTGGTAATAAAATAAAATAGATTAATTTCAGTTTGAGAGAGACATGGGACAATTAAACTATAGTGTTTTGCTAATAACTGAAAATGGCTGTTAATTACGTATTTACTCTTGAAAATTGCCAAGACTTTAAAACCATGTGTTTTTCTCAAACTGTTTTTTCACAATCGTATTTCATGTATTTGTCATTTTTTGCTAAATGTTACTCTCTTGTTATTTTGTGTAATACAGAAATAAATATCAAAGTATTCTACATTAAGAACCTACATAAACAAAAAGAGAGTTAGAGTACGAATACACCTCTCTGCTTTGCAAATGAATGATAAGGAAACCTGGGTATGACAAAAGAACCTAAACTCAAGGTCAACATAGCTTTATCTGAAGCAGTTCAAACAATAGAGTGTTATCAGCGGAGATCAATCATTAAGATGCAAGCTATTTTTAGAAAAAGTTGTAGCAGCTACATGAACGGTATCTATTGTGTGCTGGAATGATTAATTCATGTCTTTATTACCAACTTTATCTCATATCTATATTTTCATCTTCAAGAAGCCTATTTGCTTATATATATCTGGCTTCTCCTCTGTGGCTTCTAGACAGAATTTGAACTGGCTATATGATTAATGTCTGATTTTAAAAAAGGTTACACAAAATAAATATATATTTTTCCATGTAATTAATGCTGCCATGTTCTTTGTCTTTATGTCATCTGGCTCCAGGATGACCCCTGTTTCCTTCTGCATTTTGATAAGGTGCGTACTGTGACGGCCGTCAGCTGCTCAGCCAAATACTCCATCGTGCGTGCCCTGGTTGCCCTTAGTGACCAGCACTGTCAGAGGTCACTGACCCTGCGGAACTTTGACTGGGCCTACATCAAGCCCACCTCCTTCTACTCTAATAGAGGAGACTGTGTTGTACTCTCACAGATATGCTTCTATGCATTCAATCTGGTATGTCTGTCCATGTGTCCCGTGCCCCTGGATGCATAATGGAATGTCAGTGTTTATGTTTGGGTGTAAGTGTGAACAAGAAGAAAACTGTTGAGTCACTGGCGTGGCGTGTGCCGTGTGCACGTGACAATGATAGGGCTTTAATGAAGAGTTACACACCACTAAAATGTCTTTTGCATTAACACTCTGCTGAATGTATCTTAATAGCAATTGCAAGTTTAAAGCAGCTTGGTATTTGTATTTTGTACATTTTACTTTTTTGACCATTTAATCACTAATTGCTCAAAGTATTCAGCTCTGTGTGTTATTGTCAAAATGTAACTTCAAATAGAGAACAAATAAAGCAAAGTAGAATAATCCCAGCCTAAAATAGTATTAATTAAGTTTTTTGGACAATATTTTTAAATTTTCTAATAGAAGTTTGTCTGAGGTGCTTTAAAAGAAAGTGCCATTCAATAGCTTTTGACTTCAGTTTGACTTCAGTCCTTATTTTACCATTAAGGGAGAGAAATTAATTGTTTTAACACCCTGACAGTAGTTGACATTCTATAATATGATGTAATATTATGTTAACTACATTAACATTTGGCACATATTTTGCAGGCTAATTTCAACAGACTGATTATAATGATTACCTTTAGGCCAAAAAAGGGAAAAATTTAGAGGTAGCCTCAAGGATTCAATATCACTCCGCAAACAATTTTATAGGCTACCTTTTGTTCTTAAGAAAGTTATGATACGGTATCTAAATGCTTTGATTGCAAGAAGAAATGACAATAATTGACTGCCTATGTTTTTTAAGTATCTAGTCAAAGCTGAAGGAGCACAGAGGACTTGGACTCATGACTTTGGTCCTTCTAGTAATTAAGACTGGTGCTTCCTGTGATTCATAATGATGATTGGGATTTCATATTTAATGTATTGCATTATTTGATACAATAATGGTAAAAAAAACACACGCATTCAAATTAAAAAAAAAATTGGTTAAGTCTAACCAATCTCTGATGAGAGACTCTTTATCTTTCCTAAATCTATCTGTTTGACACAGGACGAGTTATGTTGTCTACCACTTTTTCTTTTTTGTCTTCTTTCTATCTATCTTTAAATGTAGGTATACGGATATAAATAAAATCAAAATACAGACATATGTATTTTTCTATAGCCTATCAGCCTTATAAAGTTTATTAACCTCAAAAATTATCTCACAAATACAGAACAGGTACCGTATTCTGCCTACAGGTGGCAGCAAAACATTGTTAAATCAGGAGCATTTAGTAGCCCTTAAATTTGCCTCACGAAAATAAATTAACAAACATTTAAATATATGTCAGACGCAGCTCTTAGCACTTTATCTTTGTTTTGAAAACATTCACATGTATTTATTGATAGGTACATTGAATGTGAGTTCCTGTGGAGCTTAGATATTTTCAATGTATTCGTTCTGTCTCCGGCACAGTCGGGACGGACTAGCGACCCTGTGCCTGCCGCCAAAATTCAAGTAGAAGAGAGAGAGGGACGCGTTTTCCTGCTGTCAGTTGTAAACACAGGGCTGTAACTCTGTGCCTCATCTTTTAAGTTACCGATTTGGTATTCAGACACCTAAAATCTTGCCCTCGGAATCTGCGGAGAGAGGACGAAGATGCACATCAAGTCTATAATTATTGAGGGATTCAAATCCTACGCACAGAGGACGGAGATCAACGGTTTCGACCCGCTGTTCAACGCCATCACAGGACTCAACGGCAGCGGCAAGTCCAACATTTTGGACTCCATATGTTTCCTCCTGGGCATTTCTAATCTCACTCATGTAAGTACAACATCGGTCATTAAGTCATTGGGTTTACTGGGGGGGGGGGAGAGTTACCGAGCTGTTTGGAAACGGAATGATAGAAGTGATAGAAGTAACAGTAAGCTAACACTCGACAAAAGTTAACATTTGTGTCTCTTTATTGAAAGGTGCGAGCCTCCAACCTCCAGGACTTGGTGTATAAAAATGGACAGGGTGGTATCACCAAGGCCACGGTGTCTATTACCTTTGACAACTCCAACAAAAGCCAGAGTCCTCTGGGTTTTGAAACCCACGATGAGATCACTGTCACCAGACAGGTTTGCTAAGAAACCACTCTTAAGGCTCTTTAGTCGTTGTTTGCAATGCTTCTACAAAAAAACTGTCACATATGACCTCTTCTTTCTTTAAGGTGGTAATTGGTGGCAGGAACAAGTACCTCATCAACGGAGTCAATGCCAACAACACCAGGGTGCAGGACTTGTTCTGCTCTGTTGGCCTCAATGTCAACAACCCTCATTTTCTCATCATGCAGGTGAGCGCTGTGTCTGCAGCAGTTTGCATGGGTCTTGTTCAGCTCTCCACGGTATTTTATCTCATGTGACGTTTCCTTTATTTTAGGGGAGGATAACCAAAGTTCTAAACATGAAGCCACCAGAGGTAAATCATGCACATGTTGTCTACCATCTCACCATCATAACTTTTTCACACTAGTTTGCTCTGTCCTTTCCTGTAGAGGTTTTCCAATAACTACCCTTTTTTTTTCCAGATCCTTGCCATGATTGAGGAGGCAGCAGGAACAAGGATGTATGAGTGTAAGAAAATAAGTGCTCAGAAAACCATTGAGAAGAAAGAGGCCAAGCTGAAGGAGATTCAGACAGTATGTTAGACATCCAAGTTCATTTTTAACTCATGTGTCCCCGTTCATTTTACAGTGAGGACGGGGCCCAAATACATTTGCAAGTAATCTTAATATCTTTGACAATTTGTTGTTGTTATTTGTTTATTATTCAGATTTTGGATGAGGAAATTACTCCAACCATGAATAAACTGCAAGAGGTAGGTTTAGTGAAAAATCAATTCTCACATTTTCTTCTGTTATTGAAACGTATTTGCAAGAATGATCCGTTTTTCATTACACGTTTATTTCTAGTAGTTGTGTACCTTTTTGCTAAGTGTTTCTCTATCTGCAGGAAAGATCGTCATACCTGGAGTACCAGAAGCTGATGCGAGAGATCCAGCATTTGTCACGGCTCTACGTGGCCTGGCTGTTTGTTTGTGCTGAGGAAACCAAGCTGAAGTCCGCAGAGAATCTGAAAGTGATGCAGGACAACATTGCCAAAATGCAGGCCAGCATGGCTGAGAATGAGAACAAAGTCCAGGAGCTTTCGGCCCAGATTCAGGAGCTACAGAAGAAGAAAGACCAGGTGTGCTGACAGATGGGAGAAAGCTTAGACTGGGTTGTGTTTGAAACCAAAGTGGAGAGCCTTTTTCTTCAGGCTTTGTGAGGTCCTTGAAACACGTTAGCATTTTGATTTGTTAACCTTTAACAATTAATTTTTTTCCCCATAAGAATCATTGTTTGCTATTTCATAAAGTTGATGATCAGTTGTATTTTTTTCCCCTCAGTCTTAGCTCTTCACAAAGTTGACTTTTGAAAATTGGAATCTTTGCACCTAGGTGACCCTCTTGGCTTCAAACACACATTTAAAGAAGTACAAAACTGTCTGTAGCTCATCGAAATATTTTTTTTTTTTGTAATTTTTTTGCTCTAAAGCTATAAAAGGAAAACAAACATTGAGCCATATTGCTTTATCTTTGATGTTTACATGCATATTTTTAGGAGGTGAATGGAGTATTAAAATCCCTGGAAGAGACTCTAGCTGATGTGCAACGAGTTGATGCCAAAGCTCAGAGTGCACTTGACCTTAAAAAACAGAATCTCAAAGATGAAACCAAGAAGAGGAAGGAGCTTGTCAAAAGTATGGAGGAGGTAATGTGACGATGCAGTATTTCAGTCCTATGCTTTATGGTATGTTGTAACTGTCCAAACAAAAGCATCATAACTTTTTTCCCCCCTTCATCCTTAGGACAAGAAAATGCTTGTGGTAAAGGAAAAGGAGGTTTCTAAGTTGACAGAGCAGCTTCAGGCTCTACAGGAGGAGGGACAGAAGGACAGTGCAGCCCTTGAGGCAGCTGAGCAGCATTTTAAGGCTGTGTCTGCAGGTCTCTCCACCAATGAGGACGGAGAGGAGGCCACACTGGCTGGCCAGATGATGACCTGCAAGAATGACATGAGCAAGGCAGATACTGAGGCTAAGCAGGTGAGGAAAAGGACTTGAAAAGGACTTTCTTTTTAAGGGTACCATAGGCATTTATTCTCACTGACATAAATATACATTGTGAGCTTGTTGGTTCTCATTTTGTGATGTCAAGAAAGAATTCAATTTCTGTCTTTTTGATTTCAAAGATTGTTCATCTGTATTGTCTCTGTCCCCCTGTCTGTCCAGGCCCAGATGACCCTGAAACATGCCCAGAGTGAGCTCAAGACCAAACAGGCAGAGGTGAAAAAGATGGATAGTGGTTACAAAAAGGACCAGGACGCCCTGCAAGCTGTCAGAAGCAGCAGAGAGAAACTACAGGCTGAGCTAGCTAAACTCAACTATGATGGTACTCTGTGTGTGTGTGTGTGTGAGTGTGAGTGAGTGAGTGAGAGAGAGAGTGCTGATGCGGAAAGTATTCATGGAACATTCAATTTTTTTAGACATATTTCATTATAATGTTTGGTGTGTGTCTATATGCAGATGGAAAGGAGGAGAGTCTACTGGAGAAACGAAGGCATCTGTCCAGAGAGGTGGCTAAACTCAAAGAGACCTATGAGAGTCTTGTGTCTCGTTTCCCCAACCTGCGCTTTGACTACAGGTAAGGATTTGCCAAATTAATTTGTGTTGGGTGTTTTTAATCCTGATGTTTCTATTAATGCTCACAGTTAAAAAAACATTCTAAGGTCAAGGAAAGAAAAAAAAAACTTTTATTGACATATTCAAAAGCTTTTTTCTTTTCTGCTGCCTCACAGAGACCCAGAGCGAGGATTTGACCGCAGCAAAGTGAAAGGGCTGCTGGCTAACCTGATCACAGTCCGCGACGTGTCCTATGCAACAGGACTGGAGGTCGTTGCAGGAGGACGGCTCTACAACATTGTAGTTGACACGGAGGTGGGCTTTTTTGTGTGAAATTAGTATGTGAGATTTTTTTGGGGGGGGGGCGGGGGGTCATTTTATCTGCAGACCATTGGAAATGCATAGCTGGAATCATTGGTGTTATTTTTATCTGTGAACAGGTGACAGGTAAAAAACTGTTGGAGAAGGGAGAGCTGCAACGGAGGTACACCATCATTCCCCTGAACAAGATATCTGCCAAGACACTCAATGACAGAGTGGTCAATGCTGCTAAAAGCCTGGTGAGAGACCCAAATACTGCCAAGTTTGGAAAAAACAATAATGGATTTTCTGATCTTAATTTTCCTTGATGCCTTTCCATCTCTTCCACACTCTGTCCTGTCTCCTCTCTGTCTGTCGTCCCTCCCTTGGCAGGTTGGTGAGGACAATGTCCACACAGCTCTCTCCTTGGTGGGCTATGAATCAGACCTGCGTAAGGCCATGGAGTATGTTTTTGGCTCCACACTTGTGTGTGACACACTGGACAACGCCAAAAAAGTGGCTTTTGATAAGCAAGTGATGACCAAGACTGTCACTCTTGGAGGGGACATCTTTGACCCACAAGGAACTCTGAGTGGAGGTGAGAACATCAGATAGATCATGTGTTCGTTATTGCAGTTTGCACGGTGGATAAGGAGACAATTGCAGAAAAAAAAGCAAAGACAAACCTCTCTTTGAACTTCACTTCAATTTGTTATTTTGCATATGTACAATGCTTTTTTTGTTTCTTATAGTGATGGTTACTTCATCACTGTTTTTTTTTGTGAAAATCAGACCAGGAATTGCAGTTTTGACTTCCATTGCCAAGGAAATCTGTTTTTTACACAAGCATTTTAAAACAGCTGGTTGTCATGCAATGCAATGGACTCTTTTGTTGAGTTTTCTTTCCTCTTCCAGGCGCTCGCTCCCAGTCAGCATCAGTTCTCGCCAGTCTGCAGGAACTGAAGGAGGTCCGGGACAACTTGAATGACAAGGAGGCCCAGCTTCAGGATGCTGAAAGACAACTGGCTGGTCTTAAGGGAACCGCAGAGAAGTATGTTCATAATAGTTTATGACTTATACATCTGTATCGCTAAGCTGCCTGTGGACCTGTAGGGCTAAAAATAACCCAACAATGAAGTGCCAGTAACTTGTATGGACTCCTTGAGGCTGACTCCTAGTGAGTCAGTCCCCATAAAGTCCCATATCACAATGCTGCACTTAACAACAGAAATAAACATGTTTACGGCCTGGTACGATATTGGTTTGGTCACTGAATTTGATGTGCTATCTTTGCTTGACATCCTCTCACTGTCTTTCATTTTTTACTATCTCATATTTGTTCATGTTCTTTTTTCCTTCACCATAATGTCTGCTTGCAGGTACCGTCAGCTGAAGCAGCAGCATGAGATGAAGGTTGAGGAAGAACAGATTCTGCAGGCCAAGCTGCAGCAGAGCTCCTTCCACCAGCAGCAAGAGGAGCTGGAGAGGCTGCGCAAGGCTATTGGTAAGAACACTGAAATGGGCACAAGCACCCCTTTAAAATAAGTCAATTTAACCAAGGAAACTGTCAAAAAAAAAAAGAAGGGTCATTATGTCACTGTGTAGCGCAGTGAGCATGGTAGGATATTGGAAAACCTCCTTTCATCTGTTCACTCTTAGTGGCACGGGTTATCGGTCAGGATGAGGGAGGAAGGCAGGAAGGGAAGGGTCGCTACATCATAATACCCATATGATGCGATGTGTTGTTATTTAGCACATGTTTCATGTGTTTTTAATTTGTATTGTTTGTTTGTTAAATGTTTGTTAAAGTTATGAGGATGTCAGATTTATCAGACTGAGCTTTTCATTTTTGCATGCTTGGGGTTAGTTACAGACTAACTTGATTCTACAGTAAATAAGTTAATTTTGAGCTTATTAGTTGCTATTATGTAACGTAATCTGGAGTTTTTAATATGGCTACCAGGTGTTCTGAGAGTAGTTCTGACCAATGGCAGAAGAGCTGTGTCTCTGAATACTGACATTCTGAAAAACACATTTTGAAAGAGACAGCAAGCTATTCTCTGAAGCCTTTTCTTTTATTTGATAGAGGCATTTTCTCATTAGTGATCATAAAATGTAGATATGTTGAATTTTAGTTTGCCCCTGTCTGCATCTCTTAGAGACTTGAATAGAAGTGACACCAAGCAGAACATTTGAACATTTGAATATGGGTATTATGACGTAGCGACCCTTCCTTTTTCATATTTTCTTTAAAAAACAGCTTGGAAGTGCATATTGTGCACAAAAAGACACCAGATTTGTGACTCCGGCAGGTCCCCCTATGGTTGCACTGGTCTGAGTCACTGTTTCTGCTTTAATCAATTCTTCTTTTTGCTAATGTTAAGTGTTTTTGTTGTGTGTTTACTTTACCAGAGGAGAGTGAGGAGACTTTGCGGGTCACGAAGGAGGTGCAGAAACGGGCTGAGGAAAAGTACAAGGTGCTGGAGAACAAGATGAAAAACGCTGAGGCAGAGAGGGAGAAGGAGCTGAAAGCCGCCCAGCAGAAACTCAATGCAGCCAAGGCTAAAGCCGACGCCTTCAATAAGAAACTAAAGGAGAAGCAGCAGGTACACCAACCAGACATGTGTATCACATTTTATCTCTTTAATTTCTATCAGCTGCACCCAGACTCTGCTGATGCCTCAGGAGAACTGATCAAAAGAATTTCTTTTCTTGAACATGTGCACAGGAGTCTGATGCTGTGACCCTGGAGCTGGAGGAGCTGCGGAGGGAACAGACTGGTTATGAGCAGCAGATTCAGGCTGTAGATGAAGCCATGACAGCCATCCAGGAACAGATAGACAGCATGGCTTGCACTGTGTCACAGAACAAGGTATTTGTTCTTTTGTATCAAAGCCACAAGAGTTTAGGCATATATTTGGATCAACGTAATGGGGGATAACTGATTCAAATCACTACTTATGTTCAATGAAATGCTAACCCTTTGAAAATCATTTCTCCCTGTTCAAAAGAAGCTGTTTTTTTATTTTTTTCTCATTAACCCTCCCTCCGTCATGCTTTCTCAACTTAACTCTCTTATTTTCTTCCTTGCTGTGCAGGAGGCTGTGCGTAAAGCCCAGGATGAGCTTGCCAAACAGAAGGAAGTGATCATGACTCAGGACAAAGAGCTCAAGGTGAATACAGTGTCTCCTTTCAGTTCTAAATCTTGTGTGAGAATTCAACTGTACATTGTTTTACACTCTTGTGCTTGTCTCTTTTACTTTTTAGTCATCTGGAACTGACTAATTTTGGTGTTTTGAACTACTTGTTGAATACATTTTTTAATCCAGTTTATCTAATTGACTGTTCCAGGCAAAGAGCACAGAGGCCAATAAAATAAGGGAGCAGAACAACGAAGCCCAGCTGAAGATTAAAGAACTGGAACACAACATCAGTAAGCACCGCAAGGACAGCCAGGAAGCTGCTGACAAGGTACACACACTCACACACACACACACACGCCAATTAATTACCTTGGTAATTAAACTTAAATAAAATATATCTCTTGTCGTATTGTGGCAACTTCATGTGTCTGCTTCTCTAACACTGTCTCCTCTCAGGTGTCCCGGATGCTGGAGGAACACGACTGGATCCTGTCAGAGCGTCAGTTTTTCGGACAGCCCAACACTGCTTACGACTTTAAGACCAACAACCCCCGTGAGGCTGGTCAGCGGCTGAAGAAGCTTGAGGAGACCACCACCAAGCTGGAGAGAAATGTCAACAAGAGGGCCATGAACATGCTAAACGAGGCAGAAGAAAGGGTGAGGACAGAGATACAGAAAGGGTTTGGCAGATTGTTCAGTTGCAGCATTAAATGTCTACATCTGTTTCACACATTCCTCTATTGTCCTGCAGTACAATGACCTGATGAAGAAGAAGAGGATCGTGGAGAACGACAAAGCTAAAATCTTGCAGACCATAGAGGAGCTGGACCAGAAGAAAAATGAGGCTCTCAACTTAGCGTGGCAGAAGGTCTGTT
>JAQNCA010000024.1:14034522-14045802 GCA_029783725.1 Acanthurus tractus | reverse complement strand
TCAGGAGCACAACATATAAAACACATTAACCAACAAAACAAAAATGAATAAAACAAATTGTGCTGGGTTTTTTTTTTTTTTTTTTTAATTTTTTTATCAAAATGATGGACCAGGTCAGGATTAATGGCTAGACTAGGCCATAGTCTATTTAAAATTCTTGCTTTTGCCTTTGCTTCATGCTCCGCAACTAATTCAAAACATGATCAATTAGGTGTGTCTTTGTAGCTCATCTATTTTCCTTCATTTATCATTTTTCATCTTTAAAAGCAAGAATAAATAACTTTTAACCCCTCATGACTTTTGAAAACAGTGATCACCCAAGACACAGCCGTGTGAAAGCGCCACTGCCACCTACTGTAATGGATGTGCAATTACATTTTATTCTGGTATGGCAATGAAAAAGCAAATAGTAGTTTCACCGAGCATGTTCCCTGGGGTCACACGCGCTCCACTATTTAAGAAGCACTGCACTAGTGGCAAGGACATATTATAGAAATAGCTGTGACACCCTCAGTTTCAGTTTTACAAACACAGCTGACATTGTCATGAAAAGATTCAGGCTTTGAATTTACAAACGGATTTACAGTTAATATAATCGAACAACTAAAAATGTTAGATGTTCCAGTGCATTTCGACTACTTATAAGACTTCTTAACTTTTGTAATACTTGGCTAAGAAATAACACCCAATGAATGACATAACTGTCGAGCTGGTGATCACTGTAGGTACCTAAAATAAATAAGATTACAACATACCATAATAATTATTATGAAATAAGGTAAGTGATATCTTTTAGACTGAATTACATTTTCTCACTGCTGAACATATACTTAAACATTTTTTGAAAATAATAATTAATGGTGAACTGTTTGCTTTAGTTTCTGTCACAAAAATCAGCATTTTTCTGCTCACTGCTACAGTCAATAAAGTCACACAACATCTGGAGGGCAAAAGATGAACTGCATACAAAAAAAACTAGATTCATATAAAAGTTCTCAAGTGACACTAAAATGTCAATGGCTGTCACAGATAGAAATTTGTTTTTTGGGGGTTTTAAGTCACCTGTAACACTCATGTTTGTACATAAGACCTTGTGTCTAATCACAGATTGTAAATTTGAATTATGACTTTTTGAGCTCCTCTGAAAGTTTATATTTACTTATTGCCTGTATGTCACACTATAAATGTACATTCTGTATTAAGACAAAAGAAAGTCACATGTCCAAATAGTCATTGTAGTTTTATTTCATCAGGGACAATTTCAAACAACAATGGCATCACTTTGAACTAAACAACAGGGGTTTCTTATTTATTTATTGTCATCTGAAGACTTCAGAAAATTGGCTATCATCTTACTCATTCACCTTGCAAACAGGATAAAGGAATCTCTTTACAGGTCAGGAGAGATATATCTTGAACGCCTCAGCTCTTTGAACACTATTCAGCAGCAGTGGTAAAACAGGGAGGAAGTACTCACACCTGGAAAAGTGCAACTTCTAACGAGTCGACTTGTCAACCGTCTGCTAAGGTGTACAACCTGCTGGTGCCATGATATTCAATGAGCAGGCCAACCCACAACAGTAGTCAAAGTCCCCATTTGGGGGTTACGGGTATACAGTGTCCACAAACCCAACACATTGGTTTATATAATATTTATCATCATTTTCTTACTGTCCATTTAAATGAACTGAATAAAACTTAACACATTACAATAATAGGCTTGCACTTCTTGTCACTGTGAGTTCACAGTCTGAGTGAGTTGTGTTACTGTTGTCTCGTCAAGCTTTGTCTGCCATGAAATCAGTGAGTCAGTTTAAGTAGAGCAGTCTCGTACACAAAACCAAATTCATAAGCTCACAGGTCATATGGATAAGTAATGCAATTATCTGAGAGAACTGTGAATATGTTAAAGAGAGGATAACTGAGTCAGAGAGGTCAGACAGAGGAGTGTGCAGTGTTTTTTTTTCACTTATAAAGAAATAAAAAGAAATTGCTTGATTTTTTACTGTGTTTGTGACTGCATGTATCTGGCTTTGCTTATTTGTGTGTGTGTGTGTGTGTGTGTGTGGGGGGGGGGGGGGTTGAAGAGAAAGGGCTCAGGGTTGGCTCTGGATGTGTCTGCGCAGCTCCTGGGCTTTGTCCCTCAGGTCAGGTCTGCTGTCTGACTGCAGCGTGGACAGGGAGCGCTGCAGCTGCTCCCGGCTCTTCACCGACACACAGTCCCACTGTTCACTCTCTGTTATCATCATAACCAGCACAAGAACATGTCATCAGTGACACTTGGATCAATAATCTGACAATAATAATGATGATAAATGAAACACAGATACATAGTGTATCTGTGTTCTTTGGTCCAGTCTGTGAAAAATGTAAAGCTGCAAACAATTAGAACGTTATAGGACAGTAATCCTAAACATGTCTCAATGAACTAAAAAAAACCCATCAGTAACTTTACATTGAAATGAAGTTTTCAAACTACAGTATTATTAAAATCAAAGGTTCAATTATATATTTTGTAAATGCAAGGAGTATTAAGAGGAGTAGAAGAAACACAGCTATGCTAGCATTACACTGAGGCTATGCTAAGACACAGCAGTGCTCTGAGCTAAAGGCAAACACATGAATGCTAACATGATCCCTATGACATTAGTGACGTTCAGCTGGTTTAACATTCACTGTTTCAGTTAGGCATGTTAGCTTGCTAACATATGCTAATTAGCATTTATCACATAGTTTAGCTCTGGATCACAGGATGTATTTTTTTGCAGGTTTAAGTTTAGGTACAGGGATGACAGCATTTACATTATTACAATTCACCCTGGGAACTGTTAATTTCTGCACCAAAACAGAAATCCATCTAATCGTTCTCCAGATATTTTACTCAAAATCACAAATAGTCAACTGATGGTGGTGGTAGTTCAGGGAAGCACCAATGCTACTAGGAACAATTTTGTGGAAATTATGAAAGTCTATGTCTGAACCAAAGTGGTTGTAAACTGATCAACATTTCCATCCGTGCTGCTAGCTGATAAGAAATCCTGAAGTTAGACCTGAAAGACTATTACAAGGAACAGGAAGACTGGCTACATGAAACCATGAGCACTTTGACAGCAGAAATAATATGAAAATTATGTCATTCCAAGTTTGCTCTCAACAGGATATTTGACCATAAAACTGCCCTCAAATGTTTGAATATCTTTAACATCCAACACACAGTGAAGAAATTCTGGCCCTGCAAGAACTGGCCTCTCATTTTCATTGACTCATACTAAATTCTACCTCCAGACAAGAACTATACACGTGAGAAAAATCAATTTCTACTTACCTCCAGTTCTCTTTACGATCAGATCCACAACTGACAGCGCCTCTGTCCTCACAGAGGAGTAACTTTTGTTTTCTGGATAGAAAAAAAAAGTATTGTAATGACAGGCAAGTTTATTGGATTATAATTCAGATTACACTGAATTTGTGGGGCTGTTACCTAAAGGGTAAGTGAGAGCAGCACATGTCTCTGTGAGGATTTGAGACAATGCATTAACATCTTCACTGCCTTTTTCTAGCAGCAATAACCTGCAGAGAAAAACAGCTTATGTTTTGATCAAAAAACTTCCATATGAACTGTATACTTCAATGAGCAAATGAGAAGGAAATAATAGTTATGCTTTTCACTCTGGTTCTTACTTCTGGAAGTACGCCTTCATGGACTGCAGAACAGCAAGCTGCACTTTCCAGGTACTAAGTTTGAGCTTCTCACACATCAGACTGCACACCTCCACCTGGAAACGAGCTATGGACGGACACAATGTTTAGAACACTGACTTTGTTAATAAAGTTAAAATACTTGAGATTTTCAAACATGAATGAGTGGAAAGTTAGTGTGAAATTGGAGTGGTATGATACAGCTTAAATTTTTGTCTCCACAATTTTAGGCATGTTTTGCTGATTTGATTTCAATTAAGAAGTTTATCTGATTTCACGAACAAAATAATTAATAGTAAGAGTCACAAACTTTTTTGGATTCTCTTTACTGACAAGTACAAGAATGGAAATATTCCTACAACATATATTCACACTTTTTAAAGCATAATAAAATAAAAAATTGGGAGATAGTAAGATATAATTATAGCAGCAATGCCAAGTGATGTGTGAGGAAAGTGCCGGTATTATACTGTATAATGGACTAAAAAAGTAACAAAGTATTTACAATAACATACTGGCTGCAGGTAGTATAAACTAAGTAAACTCAAACAAACTTTGACTGAGAAATTGCCAGGAAAAACAAGGAGATCATCCTGGCTTATTATTTTCTTTGGAGTGATTAACTTGTTTTGTCTGAGCATTGGTGGAGTTGTGAAGAGCTCTAACTCACCCTGAGTCTGAGAGTTTCTGGGCCAGGCCTTTCCAAGAGTCTCAAAAGCACAGAGCAGAGCCTCTGTCTGCAGTTCTTTGTCCCTCACCTCTCCATCATCATCATCATCGTCAAGTGACCTTGGCGAAGCACCGCCACTCTCTGGACAGCTCTGTCAGCAATCAGGAAGACATATTAAGCAGGTAAATGCTTCTCAAATGCATCGTTTTATTCAAATATGACACTATAACAACAAACATAGATGAGACTGAACCTTCTTGATCAGAGGGAAAAGGATCTCCGCCATGTCACTGAAACCATCCTCCTGGCTGCTTTGAAGAGTGTCTCCGGCACAGCGAAGGGCAGCCATTTTGTACACTAGACTCTCTTTGCGACACTCCTTCAGCACAACCTCCAGAACCTCAGGAATGGTGGGCTGGCCTGCACAAGGCTTCTGCAGCTCCATGCTGAAAGTCAGATGCAAAAAAAATTAGTGTTGTCCTTCAAAACCCCCCCCCAAAAAACAAAACAAAACAAAACAAAAAAAATTTATTGGAAAAAAGTTCTGCAAGGAGTCTCACCTGCATTTGGAAACTACTGATCCAATGGCTTTAAGAAGCTCCTCCTGAAACAAAACAAATCAATAAAGATATAAAACCAAATCAATTTATGTTTTTTTGCTCTTCTCTTGTATCAGTCATTACCTTGCCAGCCCATGTGCGTCCAGACAGTCCCTGCATTAAAGCTGTCAGCACCATGCCAAGGTGTGGCGCCACCAACGAGCCTGTCTGTTCCTTAGCAACGGTTGCCATGGCAGCTGCACCCTGAGCCTTCATCTTCCAGGACTGGGACTGCAGTGCCTTCTGGGTGATAGCGATCAGCTCCGTCATGTAGAGTCTGATGCCTCCAAAGCTTCCTAGAGTAAAAGAAAAAGTTGTTGAACACTTGCAAAATACTAACAAATGTTATAAATGGACTGAGTTTTGTATTAAATACCAAAAGTATTTAGTTTGTTATTACATCTTAACAACATTTGTTTTGAAAAACGTATCAAATTTATTAACCAACAGATGGAATTAGCTGGTGCTCTTTTACACTGCAGGAGTTTTTCTCACCTGGGACATTCTCCTGCCACACCTCAGCCCACAGTGCAGCATCATGGCTCTCTCCTTTCTCCTCATCAGGACCTGGTGCCTGATGCATACCCAGGAAGGCCAGTGGCAGAGCCACTCCAGCATGGCCCTTCAGCACATCAGGACTGTAGTGGCTGATGGCATGCACAGTTAATGCACAGGATGACTTGTACACCAGCTCTGGAAATAATGAAGGTGTAGAGGAAACAGACAGTTGAAGTGAGCATTGTCAGTTTGGCTTAATGCATTTACAGAAATGTCACATTTGAAGAGAAATGTCACTCTTCTGCTGTCTTACCCTCTTTCTCCAAGTACCAGCTGTTAAGCTTCAGTAGTAGTTTCTCTACACTGCTGTCTTTTGCTGTCTGATGGCAAAACAGGTACAACAACTCATGCTGAGAACATTCTGTGGAATGGTTAAATTTAATAGGATTGCATGACAGATGTGCTGCTTACCCTTACTAGATGTCCCAAAGCAAAGGCATACTGTTTCTGTACTACAGTGCTTCTGTCATGGATGCCATTCAGCAGGGCACCCATCAGTTTACCTGGAAACAGCGGCATATTTTGTCCTCAGTTCACCGGCTTCAGTGAACACATCTCAGGAATTGATTTGCATTCTTATGTTTTACCTGAGTATGGGGTGAGGTCCTGGGGGCACTGTACTGTAAGTGAAACAATGACACTGGCACAGCCACCCTATTATGAGAGGAGAGACACTCATAAACAGGCTGACAAGATGCACTTTATCTTTAGAAAATAAGGAAGACAAGGTGGAAAAAGGTGGACATAAACATAAAGACCAGTATTTGTCTACCTTGGTGCCTAAACCCACTCCACTCTTCAGCAGCTCACAGAGCCTAGGGACCAGCTCTCCAAGCACGGACACATCAAGGTGCTGCAGACACTGCGCACAGGGACACAGAAAACACACCCTTACAGAAGATCTCAGTGGCGTTTGTCATGTTTTGTTAAGTTGGAACCTTCAGCCTGTACCCTTAAAGAAATGACCAACTGAGATCTAGTAATTATTCTTACCATGTTGATGGTCTCCATCATTGGTGAGGACTTGGCAGCGCTCAGCCTCGCAGCATCCATTGCACTCTAGAGGGAAAAAAAGAACACAACACATAAAAAAGCAGATGGTAACCTGGAATGTGCAGGCTTTGGTTCCCAGACTTGAGTGAAGATGCATGGAAGGCTGTGGTTACCTTCTCCTGCTCTGTGGCTCTGAGACTGAGGTAGTTGAGGACCTGAGGCTCCAGTGTGCTGAGGGCCTCCAGCAGGGCCGGGATCAGACGGGAGGCATGAGGCTTTAGTCTGGCACCGGCTGTTTTACTAATCTTCACCAGGGTCTGGATACTGGTAGGGAACAAATGAAACACTGGGTGAGACAGAACTAGGGAGACGGTGCTGTGGCATGAGATTACAACCTGGTAACATGTTGACTGAAAGACAAATGAAAAAGCAATGCTCAGGGCAAATTCTGAATATTTTGGGGCCCTCAGTATAAAATCATCTCAGTATGAGCTGTTACCTTAGAGAGCGGACCTCTGATACATTGCTAACAATGCCTTTCTCCAGCAGGGTCGGTAACATCACTGCCACAGTTTTCTGGGCTGCAGAGCCTGTAGACTCACACATACGAGTACACACCTGGACAG
Organism: Acanthurus tractus; assembly: GCA_029783725.1. NCBI lineage: Eukaryota > Metazoa > Chordata > Actinopteri > Acanthuriformes > Acanthuridae > Acanthurus > Acanthurus tractus. The sequence goes on along the minus strand of JAQNCA010000024.1, from coordinate 14,038,657 downwards.
AGACATGAAAAAAGACACTTACATGAGCATGTGAATACAAACGACTACAATGACATACACACAGGCTAATACTGTAACAAACAACTTACCTTACTGAGTGTCTTCAGTGTTAGGTCTGCAGCTTTTCTCACAGATTCCTGAAATGCAAAATGACAGATACTCATTACAAAATCATAGAGAAAAACAAATGAACTTAACTGAATCTCTACTTGTAATGTGTTGACAGTAATTTTGGAGTTTGTTTGACACATCTACTAGTAGCATATCTAGTCTTAACTTTTTCAGAGATACAAGTCAGTTTAAATGAAAGGCTCACCTTGATGTCATCAAGAACTCTGAACAGGGTTTCCCATATTTCTGCCAGGTGGTCAATGAGATCATCAGCTTGGCGGCCACGAATCAGATCATTCAGTGCGAGGCAGCTGGAAGGAAATTAAATTGATTAGAAACATTTTCAACCACCTTGTATTAATTGAGTAGAATCAAGAATTTGATGTTAGTGTGGGTATTTTTACTGAACCTGGACTCGCGCACTCTCCAGATGTTACTAGTCAAATTGGAGATGACATCCTGCAGAATCTCCTTTAGATATTTATCCACCTGAAATACATCAGAACAAACAAACATGTGCACAAACCTCTTATGATGGTAGTCTACTACATCTATGTCTGCATCCATTTGTTGTACATGTATGTGTGTGCATTTTTTTGCATGCCTAAGTCAAAAGTCCTACCAGGGTCTTGTCAGTGACCAAGGCATCCCAGATGCTGGTCATGGCCTGGCGAATGCTCAGGTTGGGGTCAAACTGGTAGCGGTAGAGACGGGGCACGAGCTGGGGCAGGAATGGAGCCAGCTGCTCCCCGGCTTTGGCTGCGATCATGTGGAAACCAAAAGCTGCTCCCTGAAAGGAGAACAAGTCAGGTGGAAGAGAGGGTCAGACGACCTCAGATAGCATGAACAGTGGCACTGGAGGATTGAGAGTATGATGCATAAGCAGGATACCTTGCGGGAGTTCCACATAGCATGATGATTGGCAAGGTTCATAAACTTGTAGACAAGATCTGGTTGGTTCAGGTCACTGGCCAATGAGCAGAGCTCCTTGTAAGTTGTCAGGCCATGACTGCCACCAAAGGGAGAAAAAAAATAATGCGCAGAGTTCACATAAATAGACATTTTTGCATTTTACATTACTTTTGAACAAACAAAGGAGCAAAACATGTCAAATGTGATTTCATGTGACTTACCCATCAGGTGTTTTTCCCAAACCTTCTCCTTGGAACACCTCTGTATCATCTGAAACAGCATGTTTCACTCTGCAAAGATAAGTAAGAATTTAATAGCATATTCATACACACTACAGTCTCTTCTGGCACTCTCACTTGTTTGATTTCTCTATCCAATATCAATCCCTCCACTCACCTCTTGCCAGTCATGAGTGTTTCCACCAGTGTGGACACCAGAGTTTGCTGGTCTCCCTCTCCTCCCATCTCATACACAAGGCCCAGGCCTTTAGACGCCACATCCTGACTCAACTCTGAGAGAGGAAAAAGAGGAACAGATGAAGAACTGGGAAGGACAATGAGCAAGGGGTGATGGCTGTTTGTCTTTATAATGTTTCATTGGTGCATTTGATTGGTGGTGACTGGATGTCTCTTCCTACCATCAGGGTCTGAGAGAACAGAGATGAACGCAATCTGAATCTCCTTCAAATGGGACTGTAGGCAGGAAAAGGAGATTATTTGCAATTTGCACACAAAAGTCAGAAGCAAAGCAAAATGCTGCTTTTAAGTGTGATGATTCTCTTCCTCAGGAGGAGGGCAATGACCTTATTTATTTCCTACAGCTGAAGCTCATTGATACACACAAGGCGGCATTGTGACAAATGTGAAAAATATGTAGAAAAGCACTATGAAACAGACAGAGGACAGTTTCAGATATGCCTTGCAGCAGCCTAGACACTTCTTATTAATTTGGTAACTTCTTAAATTTTCCATATCTTATACACTAATAACATGAGAGATTAAAAATTAAATCCAGAGGCAAGTCATTGTAGAGGTCACCTACCGTGATTTCCTTGTGTTGGCTAAGTTTTTTGACCAACGACAGCAGCCATATGCAGGCTGCCTGTCGAACATGGGGGTTCTGGCTGGGTATGTACTTTGACAGGATGGAGTTCAAAACCCAAGGAACCACATCATTGTTTTTCACATCTAATAGAAGAAAGGGTGATAGAACAAAAATGATTAAATGAAATTAGAGCTGTTGAAGACATATTTCAGGTCTTTAAAAAACTGACAGTTAAATAGAGGTAAATTATATTTTTAATTATTTGATATCATGTTGTTAGCGATGTAGAGCTGCTTGACAGAAAAATATGCCTTTTAGCAGCATGCATTTTACTGTGACAACCTCTGTTATCGTCCAAGAGACCGTCTGACATTGTTAATCACTTGAATAACAGCAATGTGGACAGTCAGTCTTAATATATAATTGACAACCAAACTGGTTGGTGGTTAACTGTGTGAACATAGCTGAAGAAAAAAAAAAAAACTCTTTCCACATGTATAACCATACACAAAAATTATTAAAAATGCACTATGGCTATTGCAATGTAGAGCACTTACTGTGCGGTGGGCTGTACTGCTCTTCAGTGCAGGTCCATGGGTCTCTTGCAGCTCCGGAGCTGGTGCCTATTGCAGCACTGGTGATAGCCTCTCCGACTGTAAACTGCAGCTCCACCTGCTTGGCCTTATGAGAGGAATAGGGGACATATGAGAGATGTTTCACCACTGAGCCTCACCTGACATCTAGAGCTTTAGCAACCATGTCAGTGAGCGGAGATAATGCAGTCAAATTTTTTAACAAAAAAAAAATAACAACTTGATATCTCTTATAGAAATCCATGTTAAAAGGACTTTCTGTGGTTCTCAATCAGTTACTCACAAAATCAGTTTTACAGCTTTAAGTTTTGTGTACTAACTCTCCTGAGCAATCTGTACATTTTAACATTTTTTTTCTCTTTGAGGAGTTCTGCATTGCCACAGTAAATGCTCCTGTTTTATACCTCTACAGAGTCCATGAGACCCTGCAGCAGCCTCTTTTGGTGGGGGAAGTCTCCATCTCCCACAGGTAAGTAACCCAAGGTCTGGATTGATCGCTCCTTCATCTGGACAACATAGATGGACAGTCAGACAGACATGTAAAAAGATGTAACTCGAAGATGTTTCAGCTGGCGATTAGTTGTGTCATCAATAAGTATGACAGGAGTGTAGTGTAGTAATGCACCATCACTGAACACAAAATATCAAAGCCACCAGGTTACCTTTGTGCTCTCTTTGCCAGAGGGGATGCGAGCCAGCAGGTTTTCCACGGTCGACAGTTTGGTGAAGCCTTCCCCCTCTGCAGGGATCAGCAGGGGGCCGTTCCGCCCGATTTCTCCCAGAGCTGTGCATGCTGCTACAGTCAGCATTGCACTACTGCTGTCAAGGAAGGAACCTGGATAGAGAAAAACACAAAGGGATGAAGCTTTGCTGAATGGATTGGCTCATGAAGACTTTTTTTTTTTTTAATTTTAGTTGACACAAAAACAAAGGACTTTTAATCATGAAAGATAAAAAACAACTTTTTTTTACAACACTTTATCATCCAAACAAATAAAGATCATATATAACTTTTTGTTGTGCTTTAACAGCCACAAGATGCAGCCAAAACAGTCACATACCAATTGTTTTGATGGCCATGGCGATAAGTTCATCATCTTCTTGGGAGGTAATGTTCATTGGCTGTCCCATGTCCTGTGTAGAGTTACTCAAGGTGACAGCTTTCCTCCTGCTCATGTGCCTGCCCACCATGTAGCCGAGAGCCAGGATTGCACCGTGCTGAGTCTCAGGACTCTGTGTTCCAGCAATACAAATAAACATTTACTTAAAGTAAAAATATGCATATTTAAAATATACAAAGGAAAAAATCTAAGAGAAAAACTGGCATACATGGTTGTCTTTAGTGATTTTGATCAGGTTTTGCACAGCCATCTGTAGCTCGTTTCCAGTCATGGTGGAAATCACCAGAGCATACAGCTGAGCTGCGAGCTCCCTCATGTCCTCCTTATTTGTGTTCATCAGACTCTGGAGAAGAG
>JAQNCA010000024.1:14008947-14021744 GCA_029783725.1 Acanthurus tractus | reverse complement strand
AAGATATATTTGTTTTTATTTCTGTGGTCTCACATTTCTAATCGTATCTTTAATTTGGTGTTGCATGTTGAGGAAATACAGTGGAAAGTATATGGTGTAGTAGGTGTGAAAAGAAATATTTGCAGAAGTCCTATTCATAACACATCTCCATATTTAAGTCAGAGTTGCAAAATCCATCTTAAGTGCTCCATGTTGAATCTTTTTTATGACTTAAGTGAATTCATTTAGGTAGATTACATAGAAATGAACTGCTTCTGTTTGATCAGTAAGGCCTTTGTGTTGCATACAACCTTAGGGTTTTTTTCCCCTTAGTGCTCATTTGCACACTGAGGAGGTGGTAACCTGCAATAAGTGGGTATACTTTGGAGAGGCCAAATACTACTGAGAACAGAAAAGTACAACATATGGAGCAGTAAGGATTAGATTTCCAGGGAGGGAGATTTGCTATTCTCCAAGGGTGTAAGCATATGGTTCAATTTCTTCAAAATCTATCATTCTTCACATCAGAATTTAATAGTTTAACCACCCAGCAATATACTGTACAATATTTCTTCAAGTTTATCACTGATTAACACTTGTTACTACTGCAGAATCATATGACCTGGGAATGAATGGCAATTGAACCTTTGCTTGCTGTTTGTTCAGTGTTTGATGTTAGTGGTTCTTGGTGGGCATTTTGTTCTGTATTTAATGAGTAATACATATTTCTGGGGAGATTTAAGGAGGGGCCTAGATGATAAAATTACTGGCTTATCTTTTGAAAAGAGGAAATAATTTTCTGGAAGAATTAAAATTTGGGCCACCTGGGACATCGATTGATAGTATAATTTATTACAAGGTGACTGTGTGCAAATTTATAAACTAAAACAAGTGAATTTAGTGTTTTTTGTGGCACTTCAAGCAAAACATAATGAAAACAATTAGGGCAAGTTTAAAATAAATCACAGAGATGGTAGATTTTCAGGAGTGCGTATAACAATAAACTCTTTAATTTGCTAAAAATGTTTTGTCCATAGTACATGGAACCATTGTGAAGAATATATCCTGCACAGCTCTAATTAGTGTTATTTAAAGCACATGCATACCAAAACAGGATAGAAGCTTGTTTTTAAGGAATTCCAGGTTAAAATTGTAGAGTCAAGAGGTGAAGAATGCAGGTAGATCAAAATAGAGTTTGCTTTTTATTTCTTTGTCAGCTTGGCTTGTTCCATTTCTCTCTCCATCTTGCCCTGGAGGGAGTTTTGCTCATTAGAGCAGTGAGCCCTGCAACCCCACAGGGATCAGTGTCACAGCCAGACAGTGACACACATATACACAGGAACACACACACACACACATTCACAAAGAGCCCCCTAATGCGGCAAGTACCCACACACACCCTTATCATCCAGCACACACACACTGACATACACTCTTTCATCTGGCTGCTATTTTGACATCTCGTCCCTGGAGGGAAGCAGCTTTAAGATGCACCTCTCTTCCTCCCTTTTCTCAATCCCCTCCAACTCCCCATGTTACCTCCACCTGAGGTTGCCTCTCCCTCTCACCCTGTCTCTCATGGCTCTGTTAAGCTGACAGGTGATATGATGATAGAAATGCCACAGACCTGAGGGCGGATGGTGCTAGTCAAATGGAATGCCTAGTCAGTCCTTGAGGGAATTTTGTCATGCTGCCTAGGTTTCTCACTGGGAACTTTGGGAGTAGTTTAAATTCAGATTGTGTCAGCTGTGATGCACAAAAGCATGCAGAATAAAGTCTCAATAAAGTCTGAACTCAAAAGCAATATGTGATGGTTGCTTTGTCCCTACCAGAGACAGTTAATGAAGTTCGTATGTCAAAAACAAAGTATTATAGTGATAAAGATCAAAAACATTAGATTTATAATTGATTGAGTGTCAGCATGGCCATTAGAGGGTTTTTATGGTAAATTTGAATGAACATCTACCATCAGGAATAACAATATTTGTGTGTGGTGAAATTTTAATGTGTTTATCAACAGTGCAGTGCTCCAAAAGCCCCAAAAGGTCCATTGGCTCTCTTGCAATTATTCATGTATTCACCACTTGATGGCAGTCTTGAAATTGTAAAGGTGCCTCCTGAAAACTTCTCTGCAACCCTCAATGTTGGATTCAGTGTAGGCATAATGATGTTCAGCATTTTGCATACACAGTCAAAAATAATTCTGTCTGCTCCATATCTATCTGCTGTCTCTTAACAGGTATGCCATTCCCCCTGAGCATGGGAAGAGATTGGAGCGTCTGGCTACAGGTAAAAGAATAATTTATATTCTCTTTGTGTTTTCCATTTAAATGGAGGTGGGAGAGGTAATTAAATAATTATTGTATAAGGATTGCAGCAAACAGAAGCGGATCTGCAGTAAACAACAAAGTACACCACATAAATTAAACTCAGCAATGAGAGGGCATGAGAGGTAATGGCGCAGCTAAAGATGCAGAATGCTAATGAGCTCTGACTACAAACAAGTGCTAACAGTAGAGATCTAGGCTGGACAAAGATGCTTAATGTATCGACAATCCACTTAAGGAAAACATATAGGATAAGGTGTAAGTAGACTCAATGAAGTTTAATGTATTTGATTGCAACTAAATAGTTGTTTCAAGTGCTTAGGGCTGAGAAATTGAATTTATGCCTACATAGTCAGCCCATGTAAAATTAATGTGAACTGAGACTATGAGGTCTTAGTTTTCTATGCTGATTATTTTACTTGACAAATGAAGAGCAAGAAAGGGTGAAAGCTTTGCCTCCAGTTTTATGGTCAAGATGTGCTTAATTGTTTTGTTTTCTGTTATTGCAGTCATCCACCTATCAAAGTCTGAAGGTTTCATGTGTAACTTAGTGTAAACTTTATAGTTATGTTTTTTATAGTGCATAAGGTTTATTAGGCAAGTATAAGTGCCATTGTGTTTTATCACATCAGAATGACCATGACTTTTGAATGGGAGGGCAAGCAGAAGAATATTTTGATAGTTGCAATTTTAAAATCACACCTTAAGAAACTTCTCTGCAACCGTCACAAAAACATGCTAATTGCTAGACAACTGAACCTCAGGAAGACAGCTCGAACACAGCTTGATTAATCAATGAGGTGACTGATACAAAATTAAATGTTGGATGTTGATAAATTGCTTCACTTATTAGGTAAAAAAGTTACGATAAAAGTCAAACCACAGCTCAATTAGCTTTTTAGTCCAGCTTCTCATTCATGTATGTGTTTGTTTTTTTTCTGTATGGCTTATACTCGTATATATATATATATATATATACTTATATGTTAATAAGGTGTTTGTGTGTTTGTGTTTTCTTACTTGCATATTTTTGTCAGGTTTCTTTCCCAATAGCTTTAAGGGGTGTGAGGCTTTTCTTCGTCACAAGATGACTCTTATCTCCCCTTCCATACTGAAGAAGTATGGCATTCCTTTCGATAAGGTAAGGATCACAGCTTGTTTGAAAAATCACTAATGTTACTTCTCCTCTTGCTATTTGAACTCTGTTATGTTATTTACCAACTTTAAGAAAGCAACTTTTCTTGAAGCTGAAATTAGCAGTGCTCATTTTGACTGACTGCAAAAATCTGCAGTGGCTTATCCTTATTATTGTATTTATTTTTATTTACTTGCTAATTCTTGAAATAAGTTACCACTTAGTCACTCATTTATTTTTACTTTCACTTTAGATTACTCAGGAAGCTGGAGAGTTCATGATCACCTTTCCTTATGGCTACCATGCTGGTTTCAATCACGGTTTCAACTGTGCAGAGTCCACCAACTTTGCAACTGTGCGCTGGATAGATTATGGAAAAGTGGCCACACAGGTAACATTCACTTCAATTCTCCTTTAAATTGTGCACCATTTTATGTCTTTTCAAAGACTGACGAATGTCCCAGGTTTTAATACATTAATTTTAGGTATAATCATGGTCATGCAGTATTAAACTGAGGAACAGACTGTGATTTAGGCTTGAAAATGAACACTGCAGGGCTTCTTTGTGTTTCTCTAAGGTAGAGACATTATTGTTCCTTTCCTTCATTTTTTCTGTAGTGCACTTGTAGCAGGGATATGGTAAAGATATCGATGGAGCCTTTTGTTAAACGTTTTCAACCTGACCGATACCCTAACTGGATGTTGGGCAAAGATTCTACACCTATTGACCACACACATGCCACTCCAAGTTCTACCCCTGAGCTGCAGAGCTGGTTACAGAGGAGGCGGAAGACTAAACCTGCAAATAAAGGGTACTGTGTTTATAAGCTTAATTTTTTTCTTCTGTTCTCTATATTGCACAGTTACATAGAGTGGTTTACTGAATAATGGTACCGTTTTCTAAAAATATAACATGTTAAATATAAAAAGTCTCTGTCGATGTTTATACAGATATTCAGGTTATAATTGTTTTTTTTGGTATTTATTTTTTGAACAATTTAAATTTCTAATGAAGCATTTGTAGATGTGTGAAATTGTAAGGATGAACCTAGTACTCAGTGCCTGTGATAGTGGCCACCATCAGCTAGTGACCTATTGTATGTAGCCAAAAATGTTTTGCAGGTACACAAGACAAGGTCTCTTGTGTCCTGTGTTACAATGTTCCACATTTGCCTTTTGGGCTTTCCTATTGTTAATCAGGGTGTCTCAGTTTCAGTCCTTATTGATGCCTCTCACTTCCTACAGCAGCAGCCATTCACGTATGCGATCCAAGCGCCTCAGAACCACAGAGGAGCCTGTTGGCCTGGATGGCAGCTCAGCATTAAACAGCAGCAAGAGAAAAGGCATGGGTGGTCCGTCAGAGCCAAAGGTGCGAAGGTCTGTGGCAGGGACAACCTGCAGGGAGGAGGAGAAGGAGAGGAGAAAGGAGGCTAACTCAAAGCACAACCAGAATCAGAATTCTGCTCAGCTTCCTGGTAAGAGACTGACTCAGGGAACTGGAGGGTGTTTGAGACTTTTGATATCACTTTGATCTGGAGAGTGCTGAAAACTGGCTGGGTAGCAAGTGAATGTATGTGTATGATTGAACCAGTTTTCTGTGTGCTTGTTTTTTTGTTTGTTTTTTTTTATTTTGTAAGATCCACTCAATTGAGTGTTATATTTTGTTGTCCTTTCTTACCTCTTTTTTAAATTTTCTCTCTTTACATCCTCAACAGGACCTTGCCGACAGATGTGTGTTGTCAAGGTGAATCGTGTAGAGAGTAATAGTTTGGGATTTTCTAACAAGGAGCCATCCCATAACTCGCACTGCAGCCCCTTTCCCTCCCCCTCTTCGCCTATGAAGAACGACCCAAAGGCAGAGACAGACACTCAAAATGACCCTCAGCACCTCTCAGGGTCAGGGGACACAAACAGGACTCCTGAAGAACTCAGACAATGGCCTGAGGCCACCCAGATGTGTCCTGGAAATAATGAGTCAAAGTGTTGCTTTTCTGAACCACAAGACCTCTCATCTTCTCAGGACTGCTCTATCAGGGTCCCTCCCCTGGAGAACAACAAATTTAGCCTATCATCACACACAACAAGCACCTCTGCTAAGACAGAGATGAGCTTGTGTTCCCCTGACTCTCAAGCTCAAACATCTAGTTCATCATGTAGAGAAGACACTTTAAGTCTTATGCCAAACACTGACAGCAGCATGGACGCAGGTAGTGAGACTTACCCTTGCAACATGGTTAAAGCAGAGAAAACAGACACAGTTGCTGATCTAAAACATATCGATACACACTCCACTACAGAAGCACTTTATGATCTCAAAACTGAGCCAGTAGAGGGAGATAGTTACACATCCAGTGGCTCCTTCTCCCCTTTAGGACACAACTGCAGTTTGGAAAAAAGCAGCACTGAGGAAAATCTCTTTCCTCCTCTGCTACAGAGGAATGCGGTGGATATGCCACAACTTACTCTGGAGCCAGAAGATAAGGTTGGAATCTGCCCTTTGCCACCTGTACTCACTCAAGAGATGCCCTCTCTCACTCCAGCACATGATGGAATAACTGACATCCAAGAGTCAACATCATGCAGTCACCAGGTTGCACCTGTGCTTCAGCGGGAGACGCCAATTGGCTGTCTATCCTCACATGGAGCCAAACAGGAAGAGGGAGAAACTGACTCGTTGTCAAAAGAACCTCTTACTGTAAAACATGCCAACAACTGGCATTTAGATTCTCCGTATAATTGTGAGGGGGCAGCAGTGTCTGGTTTAGAAGGAAACACGGCTCATTTAACTGCCAATGCTATGCACAAAATAACATCTGGTGGTGTCCATGAAATGCTATTAATGCCAGATATTGCTGCAGAAAATGATCACACAAAGCTGGAAAATGTTACCACTGGACAAAATGATGCTTCCCCTCGCCAGCTACTTCAGAGCACTGCACCGCAAACAGAGCAGCAATGCAGCTTAGCAGAAGTAGCAGTGAAAGATAAGTCAGAGGACCATGCTCAAAAGGACAGCACATTGACTCTGAACAATGCTGGTTCTCTTTTAATTTGTACCTCAGACAATAATCCCTTAGCCCCTTCCCCTCGTTTATGCACGCAAAGTGACAGTCACTCAGAATTACATCTCCACCACCACACCACATACTCCCCTTCACATTGTACTTCCCAGAACCCATACGTTGAGCCCAAACCTTTCTCCAGCAGCATCTGGAAAAACTTAAATTCTCAGAGCTCTGCAGTGCTCATCCAGAGTCTGAACCCTGAACTCCCTTCTGACTTCACCCATGACCCCCTACCTTACACCATGTGGACTGAACCTCAGTGCAAAGAGGTCACAGATCTGGAGGACCCAGAGCAAGACCTCCGTGAATCAGAGAACCAGGAAGAGGAAGGTGGGCCTCTCACCTGGGCCCAGCTTGAGCCCACCTCACTAGTTTCAGTCGGTGCTGTTGAGCCCATGGGGCTTTGTGGAGATTATGAGCTCCACAGAGGGGAGGCGTACGGGTCTGATGGCCTTTCTTTGTGCAGGGAACTGGGCAGACAGAGGGAGGCAGAGGAGAGTCTGCACTCAGGCACTGCAGTTTTACCTCTCAGGATAGAAGAAGGAGAACAGGATGGGGTGTCTGATATTGAAGAAGGGAGATCTGATGGTGATGAGGCTGAGCAGCAAAGTAGTGTCAAGGGAGAGAGCAGTAGTGAATCATCTGATGAGCAGGAAGAAGAGGAAGAAGAGGAAAATGATACCAGTCATTATGAGTGTTATGAATCAGGCCTGGAACCCGGGGAGGTTTGTGCTGTGAGTGCTCTTTTAAACACAGTCTTCTGCTTTCAGTCTTTTGCTCAAGTTTTATACAAACACAGTTTATGTGAGCTCTAATGCTTTTCAATGATGCCTGTTCCTGCTGCCAGTACCCTGCACTGTCAGTGAGAAGGACCACTAAGAGCTGGCGTCACCCACTCAGGAAACCTACTGCAAGGGCTGTACCCACTGCTGTCAAACAGCAGGCTGCCAGTGATGATGGTGAGCACACAAACACTCACAGACACACACACAGCTAGCACAGTTCGTTGAAGGACATCATGAAGGTTTAGCCTTAAAAAGACTCCCTGCATTCAGACAGTGACACATGCACAAACTGTAAGCCAAGAGCCACACTCATTTCAATAAAAAACCCATGACATTTCCTGGGATCAGTGTTGCAGGCCGGAAACCATGATCCTTTGACTTCTGTTGTTTGTATTACAGTGAACCAGAACATAGTTGCCATAACTCATTTTGGTTTGTAAACCAATGCCCAATTTAAAACTACCTTAAAACCTTTGTCTTTTCTAAAAGAAAGTGTGTCTAGCTGGAGGATAGACTCACAGAGATCATTAACTTTGTCACCTTAATACTGTTAACAACAAACTTTTAAGCATTAACTATGTCAGGTAACATTAGTGTTACTCCCACAGCCAAGCTTTTTATAACCGTTGAACCATTCCATTCTGCAGTCCCCACTTCCCTCTCTTCATTTTTCACATTTTATGTCCCCCCAAATGATTCTTCTGACGTCAATGCACACATAAACCAAACAGATTTAACTCTGAGGCCTACCACAGTGAAATGGCCTAGTGATAGATACTCTATTTGTTTTCATGGTTTTAAAAGTGTGGGTGGGAGGGCTCGCGATTAACAACTACTAATGCACATATACACACAGTCGCATTCATCATCTCTGTGGTTGTGAAAAGGGATGAATAATTCAGCAGTCGTTTTAGTTGTTTATTCCTAAGTAAGAAATGACCATGAAATGACCACCACTGTGAGAGGTCTATTTTATGATGATGAGAGCTCTTAATCATTTTAGAAGAGAAAGATTCTTATTTATTGAAAATGTTTGAGGAAATTGTCACCACTGTGTATGGATTAGATCTGATGTAGAAGCAAGTGTATTCCTACTGTTGAAGATAACTGTAGGAATGATCCCTGCTGTGTTTTGATATTCTTTGGATTTAGAATGGGCTTAATTAACCAACTACCTAAGAAAGAGCTTTGTACTTTTTTTTACATAAACCATCATTTGGGTAAAAGAGGGACCAGTTTAATGGATAAGTGTTTGTAAGGATTTTTTGTGTCTCCACTTAGAGCCCCCTGAAGCAAACCTGGCAGAGGAGGAGGAGGAGGAGCAGGAAATGGAAGCATGGGCAAAGCCCCTCATCTACTTGTGGCAAAACAGGAAGAGCTGTTTCGCAGCAGAGAGGGAATACAATGCTCATGCAGCAACCATGCAGCCATACTGTGCTGTGTGCACACTCTTCATGCCCTATTACCAGGTAAAGGGGAATTCACTATACAACTATGTGTCATTTGGTGAAAGTTATGTGTTTACAATATTTCCCTATTGCAGCAGGATAGTTTTCCCAACTTTTAGTTGTATTAGAGTAGTTTGCAACTGTCTATGTTACATGGCTTTTTAATCACTGGTCAACAATGCTAATATTAATAGTATTACTTAGATTGCTTGTGATGGAGTTTACATTCTTTTTTTTTTTTTTAAAGGCTGAAGACAAAGCAGAGGAGAATACACCAATTGTAACTAAGGACACCTCCAAACCTTCATCCCCGATGGAAGGCACCACACCTCCTTGTGGAGGTCTGAGAAGGACCAAGCCCCTGGTTCCAGAGATCTGTTTTTCTTTCCGGGAGCAGAACTGCCCCCCAACTCCCACTAACCCTCTGCTGCAGGAAGATGGCACCTCCCCTCTACTTTACTGCCAAGGCTGTTGTCTGCAAGTTCATGCTAGTATGTGTACCAAAGTAAAGTGTTGTGTGTACATGAGAGCATGTTGTGTCTTAAGGTAGAAAACTGGTGGTGTATATATACTCTAGTGTTTCTGCACTTTATAGTGTCAGTTCACCTTCTGCTTCAACAAGCCACATTGTTAGTTTCTACGTGTTTTGTTTGTCTCTCTGATGTCACTGTAAGCGGGTTAGTGGGTTTAAGCCCTGACTCACTCCATTTCAATATTCCACCCCCTCTCTGTTTTCCTTTCTCCCCCTTTTCTGTGGTTTGAAGTATTTTATTTCCCTCGTCAGCCGAATGAGGGTGAATCCTCTGTCTTCACCACACATACTTCCTGTCAAAAAAAAAAAAACAGGTCCAGGCCAGTGCAACAAGCCCTCACACACACTCTTAAAAACCCTGAAGCCTTTCTGTTCCACTGGACACACAGACATGATACCCTGTGCTTTATCTCAATCCCTCATTCACACACTTAAACAGCCCTAGATCTCTTTCCCAATCTGTACACATTTTGGCAATATCTTAAGCTTCCAGTGGGTCTCTGGAAGACATACATACACACACACACACACACACACACACACTTTTTAAAAGTCTTGTGCACCGTCCCAAATCCACAGCTCTAAAATGACATTGCTTCTCCCTTAGTCAGTTTCAATCCCTAACTCTCCTGCCACTCTGGTGGGTCTTGGTGTCAAATGTGCACTGTGTGAACTTCTTCTACTGTACACTCCATATATACTTCTCATACTTTGTGTAAGTGTGAGTTATGATATAGTGGGAGTAGAGGATAAAGTGTATGTTATTTGACACTAATGAAAAAGCCACAATTTTGGTTTTGAGACCCAACAATAAGTGCAAGTAGAAGCTGCTTTCCTTCGTTATCAATATTAAGAAAGTATATTGAGAAATATTGAGAAAGTAAAGAAAGATGAGCTGATGGATTGTGTGAGGAAAGGAATAGAGACATGCACAGGTTAACAGACTTAAAGTGTTTCTTAAAAACAACCCCCTCCCCTCAGCTAATGTGTCTAAAACCTCTAGGCCATGGATTTTAACCAGCTGTCAGCTTTGAGAAGAATAACATCTGTCTTACTTTAAATTCCAAATGTTTTTCTGTAAGAGGCCACCAGCATATTTTTTAAATTAAATATTTTTGCTGTATTGTTGCACCAAGGACGCAGACCAAACCAGACACAGTATTTACAGAGTATAGCTGTTTTTAGTTTCTCATATTACTGTTATGCAGTGTCTATCAGCTATGTCATTTGATATATGAAGGCGAGCTCCACAAGCATCTAGGCATACTGTCACATCAGCACAAGTCTGCATGTCACTTTTAAACACAAAGATGACACACAAACAGATACTTTTATCATCAAAGATGCATCAGTGTATCTTTTTGTCCTTTGTTGCCTGCTTTCTTGCTCAACCACAACCATCCCGACACACACATGCATACCATAGAGCTCTGCATTCCACTTAGTCTGCCATACACTGCATTTCTGCATGGAACAGTACCAACTGTCTTTTGAAAATCTTTGGAAACTATGTGGATGTGGTGTTTCTTTCTGCTCTTTGTTTCTGATGACAGACTTACCATTTACTGTTTGCTGTTTTCTGTAAAGTGTTTATTGACACAATGCCACCAGAATTGAGAAAAACAGTTTAGCATTATTTGAGTGAGAGTAAAGATTTTAACTCTTATAGTTTTATTTTGCCCCTAATTTCCATCAATCGCTTTCTCCCCCAGGTTGCTACGGTGTCGATGCAAATGCCGTCAGTGAACAGTGGTCATGTGATCGCTGCATGGAAGGAAGCGTAACAGCAGTAAGAAGTTTCTCTCCTTGTTCGACTCTTACTTAATGCACTTTATATCAAGGTACAACACTCCTACCTACAGATTTACAGCTTGCATCCAGTCTGACTTTTTGACCTGAAGAAGACTTCTAATTTCATAAAATGTGTGGTTTGAAGTAGATCTGTGCAAGGGAAAACCTTAACATTTAACATGTATACCTTTGTTTTGTTAAACAGCCACCTCTCTTGTTATATTCTGCTCACCAGCGTGCTCAAAATTTTTTCCTGCTGTCACACAATCCAGTTATGCAGGTGTTATTTGTAAGCATTCGTGTAAAGGAAAATTGGTAAATGGAAGAAAAATGCCTTTTTTCTCTTTTACTCACTTGTCTCTTTTTGTGTTTTTTTTTTCCAGGAATGCTGTCTCTGCAACCTCAGAGGTGGAGCGTTGAAGAAAACCCAAAATGACAAGTGAGACAAGCTTTTGTTCTGTGATTATCTCTGCACACTCATCTCTGATCTCCAGAGCTCAGACAAATTAATTGTCTTTGCATCTTAATCATCATAATGTGTTTGTTTCCTTGTGTTTGTGTGTGTGTACGCATGTACGTAGATGGGCCCACGTGATGTGTGCAGTAGCACTGCCAGAGGCAAGGTTCAGTAACGAAGCTAAAAGGAGTCCCATTGACACCAGCAGAATCCCCATGCAGAGATACAAACTGGTGAGAAGACACACACACACCCCCACACACACCCACACACACACAAACACACATGCAGATGCAGTGCTGGAATTCCCCAGGTCCTTGAGGACCGGCTCGGTCTAATTAATGAAGTGTTCACAGTTCTAATTAACAATGTGAGACGAACATGCCCGCAATCAAAGCTAGATAATTAACCGCTGGTGGGTGGGAGTGGGGGTTTGTGTGTGTGGAGCTGTCTTTGAGCGTGTGTTTGTCGAAAAATGTGGTTGTGTGTCTGTCTGCTTGAGTGTATGTGCATGCATTTGCACATTTATTGTGTGTGCGTTCTTAATGAGTGAACTGGAGTATGTCTCAGCAGACCTGACATGTTGCCACTGTAGTTAGTGCTCTGCCTCAGGCACCATGATAGCTCAGCAGAAAGCAAAGTATTGTGGAGGTACATCCAAAAAAAAGAAGGATAACAATGATGAATACTGTCTGTTCATGTCACACTTTCTTTATTGTTTCAGCAGTAAGTGTGTAAATGAAAACTTAAGTTTTCCCAAGATGAATGTAAACAATCACAACATTAAAATGGTGTTCCTTTACTTTGTTATTGTCATCTTTAATTGTCAGTGTCTGTAACTCCAAACGCCAAGTACTTTTACTGTACTGTACTTGAGGCAGAGTAAACTACTGTACTATGGTGAAATATTCAGTACGTTTCTTTACTGTGACCATGTTGTGTCGTTACTGTAAACTACTGTGGTCCGCTGAACAGAAACTCTCAGTCCCTCTTTGTGTTGAGCTGTTGGCTTTATTTGCTCTTTCAGCTATTAGATTTGTTTGCAAAAGGCTTTGCAGTACCCTTCTTTACAAGGGCACAGTGGCTTCAGAAAGCTAACCAACAAGCTGTTGTCCTGCCGATTTCAACAAAGACTTGGTGTTCATAATGCAGCATTATCACAGAATTTGGGACATCTTTTTGAAGAACATAGTATTTCTAAGTAATGCTTTTTGTTCAGTCCTGGTTAGCCACAGACTAGTTGTAATAAAGGTATTTGGCAAATCTAGAAAAGTAGAT
>JAQNCA010000024.1:13996721-14008847 GCA_029783725.1 Acanthurus tractus | reverse complement strand
AAGGAGACAATGTGAGTGAAGGTCTTGCGCCTTCTTTGATGTTACAGTGCTGGTACTTTTATGCACTCGGTCAGGCAGGTTCATCATCACGCAGTCAGTCTCCACCATCATGAAACCAACCAATCCAGGAACCTACATGAATCCCTACTTAGACATAGTTTGTGGACGCAGTGACAGGATTCGCAGAGTTTTTACAGGGATATGGTTCATATCCTCTCCCACCACACTGAAATTAAGCTCATTTGGAAACGAAAACACAAACCACAAAATCAGTCTCCATATTAGTCAGCCAAAATCTAAACAAAATGAAGATTGTAGTCTAGACTGGAAAGGATGAGTTGCTCAGAAGGAAAGCCTCTGAAATGACACTAATGATGGGCAAAATGATTCAAGAGTCTGTGAGGATAAATTCTTAACGTTTTTTTTTTCTTTTTTGGAAAGCAGTACTTCCTTTTTAAAAAATGTTGAATGCTGCTAAGTTTTTCTTAGCAGTTTTTGCTCTGTACTGCAGATGCCCTGAAAAAAAGCAAAAAGAACCCACTTTTTGATAATCATGTATTAAATAGTTTCTTTCCCATTGGAAAGTGTATCTGATCCGAAGATATATTCATGACTACACATATGATGGCACTTTACTCTCTACTGCCAATTTTTTACTAATTACAATGCTGACATGAGCACTTTCAGGATGGAGTCATGCTCATGTTGATAATAAAACAGATGGACCTCTTTAAGTTCTAAATGAAGGTAAAATATAAAAAACAGACCTTGATACTTAAAATAAATCATCAGCCACAGAATGTTTGATGACACAAAATTCATCTTATTTCACATTTGTCATAAAACTCTTTTCTACTTTCCTTAATCATTTGTATGTTTGCTCCTTGAGCCACGTGTTTTGAAGCTTGTGTTGGACCCGTTGCCCCTGCAGCAGCCCAGTACATTCATTATTTACTATCATACAACACACGCGCACACTGTCGCGCACACATAACACATTCATAATTTACTGTGGGAATGTTCTTAACGCATGGCTCAACACAGGCACCCAAATACACCACGGATTAGCTGCATGCATGGGGAAAAGTGGGTTAGGCTCACTCACACACACACACACACACACACACCAACACGTTCACACACGTACACAGACACACACAAGCTTGCACACACTAAAACAAAAAACTGACACATATGGACATATTTACTCTACTGTGTTTGCACAGTGTTTTTTCACTGCAAGTATACATACATAATACGAATACACACATACACACCTGTTCTGTCGTCTACACACCTGAGGACTGTCAGTCAGAATCTTGTCATGTTGGCCTCAATATGCGGACGAGACAGTCAGGCCAGTGCATCAGCACACTGCTGTCCATAATGGAGTAGGTATGGGAAAAGGCTTTGTGAAATGTAGGCCAAGTTAGTCACCACGAAAAGCGCTGAGTTAAAATCCCTCAGTTCAGAAACAGGGGAGCTGTGAGGCAGTAGAAGCTTCACTAATTAAAAAAAGGGATAAAATTATGGGAATTTCATCACTCTTTTGAAATTAAGCGATCTAGCTGCCCTTTGGGTTACCTCACAAGAAGAAAAAGACTTTTCTGAGAGTTTCTTCATACACAATACCTCCTGATCCTTGCTTGATATCTGAGTTAAGTAGACTAAGCTGATAATTGTAAAGAAAACCAGGCCTGTAATGGAAGTTAAATTTAATTAATGCTATCCTGTTTAACTAATTACCATGGCTATCATTTTTTTGTAACAACTCCATACTCAAACATATGCTGTAAAGACAAATAAATATGACAAAATAGTCATATGACAACTTACATGTTGTCAGACCCTTTTATAGGCTAAACTTTAATTGCAAACCAGTAAATTCCCAGTTGAGCTCACTTACCGCTGGTGCACATCCTCTTAGGAGTTTAGCTAAATATAGGCATGTTATCTGTCAACATGTATGGATATTTCAGTATGTATTCCCAGGAATTAGATTAATGAATAAATTACCTTCAAAGAGATGTGAAAACAGGCCACAAGAGAGGAAGAAGGGGTAGGGAAGCAAAGCAAAAAAGGAGGAGTGGATGGGTGTTTTATTAGGCAAAGAGCAGAGGAAATGGAGTGAGATGGGAGGCATGTGAAAGGGGTGACAGAGCAATCAGGAGCGAGTAGAGTTATAATGGGAAGATGTCGTCATTTTTTCCCTTCAGTGGAAAGCAGGGATGTTAGAGTAAAGGAAATGGACTTGATGGGCTGTTTGGTGAAGAAAACTGAGGGATAGTCTTAAAAATTTAGGTGCAAATGTGTTTGTGCAGGGATGTGCATGTGTATTATGCCCTTCAATGTGCAGTTGTGTACCAGTCACAGACCTCAAACCGGGGAGGAAAAAATACCACAATACAAACATTGCAGCACTGGTTTGTTTTGGAAACGTCAAGTGATGTCATCTGAATGGTCTTAGGGTTTCCTGGTATTGTAGCAGTGAAATAACATGTTTCTGTTGACTATTGCAACCGGGGTCTCTCACCCTCTCCTCATTTTTTCCCCTTATAGCTACTTTTTGTGTACACAACCGTATCCAATAACAGTGCTTAAGGAGATTTCACAGATTTGATTACTTGGAGCACATGATTTTGAGTAATGTAAGAGGTTTCTGGCACAATTGAGTGAAGATTTAGCATACTTTTGTCTTTAATTTGCTGCTGTTTTCTTTGGAAAAGTCTGTGAAGTGGATATTCAGATTTTAGATTACCTTTTCTGTACAAAAACACTTCTGCTGATTTCCCATTTCTCCCATTCTATGTAAAAATTTAATTTAGTCAATAAATAAAACAGATTTAATCAGACATCCTGATTATCAAACTGATCTGATTGTCAATTACTAGAATGAGGGACAGAATAAGTATAAGTATTGACAATGTTGCAACAGCAAAAATAATAATATTCCTGTGTGTCATCGTCTAAATTGATGCATCAAGACTGTTGGGACCTAAGTGAATTGAATGAACGGTTACTTTGTAGCATCGAATATGAACACTGTAGTTGATTGTGTTTCAGTCCCACCCACCGTACTGCTGTAAATATTCACTAGAAAACCAGATGTGTACAGATTGACAGCAGAAAATACTCCAAACAATGTACTACTTACTCCTGTTTGTATATTGTTTGGTGTGATCTGAAGCTGTTGAAGCCATTTTTTGTTGAAATAAAAACGTGTATATTTGTGATTTGTCCTTGAAAGATTTGTCTTCTGAATGACTTTGTGCTGGCTTGATCTTGAAAGAAAAATAGAGGAGAGTGAAACTAGTCTTGTCCTTTAAGGAAACTGGACCCACCTGGCTCATGTCAGACGGTTTTCTTGTTGACGTTTATTTTGGTCTGTGTTTACAGAGATGCATCTATTGTCGTAAGCGCTGTGCAGGGAAGCGGCAGGCGGGTGCTTGTATCCAGTGCTCGTGTGGTCGGTGTCCCACCTCCTTTCATGTGACCTGTGCCCATGCTGCCGGTGTAATCATGGAGCCTGATGATTGGCCATATGTTGTGTCAATCACCTGCCATAGACACCAGTCACGGAGTTCATCAGCTGTAAGTCATGGGGCTAGTGTTATGACTGAGGTTGTGCTCACTTAGAATGCACATGCAGATACATCATGATTAAAGTAAGAAGTCTTTTAAAATGCAACTAAATTGAACCGTACTCTAGCGATGACTCACCATATAATGATGTAGTATCATAGACATTTTAGTCCGAAATGATACTGTATTGATTTTCATGCCGCAGTCTAATTGCTGCTCTCTGCTCTCTGTGTTCACTAGAAGCAGCGAGCGTGCCAGGCGTCCATCTCATTGGGCCAGACGGTGATCTCAAAACATAAGAACCTGCGTTACTACAGCTCAAAGGTCACTGGGATCACCTCCCAGATGTTCTATGAGGTCATGTTTGATGACGGCTCCTTCTCCAACGATACCTACCCAGAGGATATAGTGGTAAGAGCATGTTTAATTGCAACACGCTCAAGAGGTCACCTCCCAGTTGTACAAGGTCATATCAGCCAGTAAAACCCTCTCATTTTGAAAGAAGCTACATTTTTTTTCTAGGAATATCATTGGTCCCAAATGGTAACCGCATGAGGGGCTGCCTTTAAGCTTGTTTCAGTGTCTTACTGTAAGGTGTGCATCTGCAAAACCAGTGAGATTGAGGGTAATTTTGATTCATTCCTCTCACTTTCTTCATTTGCATTCAGACATGAAATTCTGAAAAAAGGCCAACAATTCTAGTCAAGACCAAATCACGGCAGGTTTTCGTGATGGTTTTGACTGTCAGACAGTTTGCAATTGCAAGTCTTTGCACTATCTCATGGCAGGGTCCTTCAGCTCTGCTCTGTCTGATCGGTTAATCAGCTGATTGTGAAACACAGTGTGATGGTTGTGATGCCGGGTTGTGTTCCTCCCGAATGTTGACTTGGCTTCAACCTTACACCACAGTGAACTGCATTTTATTTGCCCCTTGCTGTTTGCACCCCTGTAGCCAATGCAGACTACTTTCATTAAAATCATTCAGAGAACCTGCATTTTTGCCCGAAAGCTTGATTTGGTCTGAATAGTCTGAATCAAGTTCAACTATGACATTAACTACCTTGAATAACTTTAAATCACTTTGAATGACTTTTTAAAATCTTTTTCCCACATACTCAGGCTTTTCGTCTGACCAACCATTATTCTGTTCTATTTTCAGAGCAGAGACTGTGTGAACTTGGGTCCTCCTGAAGTTGGGGAAGTTGTTCAAGTGAAATGGCCTGATGGACTGTACTATGGAGCCAAATACCTGGGATCCAATGTCTCCTACATGTACCAGGTACACTCACATGAACTATACAGACTACTTTACATGAACTATACATAATCATGTTGAATGGTAAACCTACGAGAGGTAAATGCATGTCATATTAAATCCTTTATGTGTGAATGTTGAACTTACTCAGTTCTTAGGAAAAACGGTAAAGTGCAGTAAACTCAATAAACTCCCAAAAGATTCAAGTAATCGTGACTTCTCTGACAATTTTTTAGGTTCCCAGGTCTCTGCACAAGAGGGAGGGGGCAAAAAGAAAGAGGGCACTTAGGACAGAAAGGTTGAGGGAGGTGCTGAAAGTCATGTGGAGATGAGATGGAAGATGATGGGAGGATGAAAAAGATAGATACACAGGCAGCAAAAGTTATTCAGACACAGAGTGGAAGCAGATGGGCTGAGAAAAAAAGAGATGGCGAGAGCGAGCAGAGGAGAACGAGAAGGAGGTGACAATCTGCATTATTCAAACTTACTGAAATATTCACTAAGCTGAGAGTCAGGCGGTTTCCACTTAAAGCTTTATTTAGTTGAGCTGGGCGTCAACCATTAGTTATGCACAAATGCATCTGTGACGCAGAACCTCAATTTAAGATGGGTCAGATTTTTAGAGAAAGGTTGAACAAGAACTTTCCATTGTCAGGTGTGTTCAGGTAGGAATACTTTGAGTACTTTGGGGCTGTTTTCTTTGAAGACTTAATCAAAAAATAAAAAAATCCTTGAGTAGGAAAAAAATGTTTTTGAGGACAGAAGTGAAAATGCTTTTTTTCTTCAATCGAGCGCACGTCGTAGTTAAAGCTGTTTATTATTTGTTTATTCCCAGGAATTCTTATACATTGAGGGAAATACATATTTTTTAAATCGCAACTTTTGATAAAATAACACCATATGACAAATTGGTGGTATAAAATCAGGAAATGCTACACAGACCCTGTCATTGTTTTTTTTTTTGTTTTTTTTTTATGTCTTTGATAGAGCCTTAATATTATTAATTACTTGACTGATGTTCAGTGTTTTATGTTATCTCAGGTGGAGTTTGAGGACGGGTCCCAGGTGCTGGCAAAAAGAGAAGATGTCTACACCTTAGATGAAGACCTGCCTAAAAAGGTGAAACGTAGACTTGTAAGTATTTGTCTTACTTGCAAAGACAAACTTAAAACCATTAGCTCAATACTTTTATGGCTTGAAAGTTAAATTCTCCTGTCACCTGAAATGTTTTCTTATGAACTCATTGCTGTTTTCTGTTTTTACAGTCCACAGCATCAAGCATGCGTTTCCAGGACGCCTTCTTCACCACGCAGGGGGAGAGGAAACGGCAGAGAACACCCAATTCACGCTTCCAGAAAGACTATGTGGCCCTTCCAGGCCACCGTACAACTGCCAAAAGCACATGGGAGCAACGCAGCCACAAAGGGAAATGAAGTCATGGCGGAGGATCAATGACCAAGGAATGCACTGAATATACCAGTGAGATGGAGAGGGCAGGTTGTCTGAGTTGGTGTGTTTGTATGTACGAGTATGTTTGTGTGTAAGTTTGGATCGACTTCCATCTAAACCATGCTGTGAATGGATCAGAGAAACCATGTAGGCGAATGAATGATTTGGAGTGAGAGCGATGTTAACTTGTACAGTGGTGAATGGATGCTGTGACGAACTGGAGAAGAGTTGTGATTGGATAGCTTGGACTCTATTGAATGGGCAAACAGAGGGCGCTGTTGCCTCAGTTGCCTTGTGCTTTCACATCTGTCAGGGAAAATAATCGTGACATGCATTTGTCACATCACCCTTTTTGAAATACAAAACAAGAACTTTTTTCTTTGTACATGAAGATTTCATGTGAGATTTTTCTAAATAGCTTGCCTATGGTAGCTCTTTGGGGGTCTGTTATTTCCATTTTTGATTTTGAGTATTTATGCACTTTTGCTTGTAGTATTTTCCTCATTGCCAACTGTTTCTCCCTGCATGTTAAACATCGTCTCCTAACTGCTTTTTCTGGGCTGAGTCCAAAAACTACAATGGCTTTCTCTCTGTATTTTAACCCATGTGGATACAACTATGAGATTTTCTTTATATTAGACTGAAAATCAATCAAATCTAAATCAAAAAAAGCAAAGAATTCCCACGTCAATCACTTCCTACGGTTAAAGATTCAGACTGGAAGCCATGCTTTTCCGGTTGGATTCTGTGCCCATTTAATGTGACATGCTACTGTTGCTCTGTTGAATGAAACACATTGTTGAAATTATTTAAAATTTGTATTTATTTTTGGCTTGCTATAGTTAAACTATTGCTAACTGCTGTATGGGAAATTAATAAAAAATTACATATGTTTTTTTTTTTTTTTAAATGAAGTTGCCTTTTTTTAAAGTAATTCATTGAGTAAGAATGAAATTGAAATACAAGTTGAGGGGGGAAAAGATTTTTTAAGCAACATTGGAATTTATACATTTGGTTCCTAGAAACATTAATACTAATTTTTTGCAGTGGATCATTATATGAATTACACATTGAAATGGTTATTTATTAAAGTGTAAGCTACATTGTAATGTTTTTATTATCTTGCAAAAGTAGCTGTCAGCTATTGATTAATAACAGATATTACAGATCCTGTTAAGAAAAAGTGAGGATGGCCACACTAATACAAAATGCTGCAGCTGTTGGGGAAATATAGATGTAAACTACACCAGTTTTAGTTTATGCATGTTAGAAAATTGGCAACATCGGAATTATAATTAACAAAGTATATCAGTTTGAACCTTTAACTCGTGCGGTCATAGTTTAGTCTAAAACAGCATAATGGAATTCCTACACATCAGTTATCACTTCTTTTTCCTCCAACAAATAACGTGACTTGTTTTGGATAATTTGCTATGTAAAACTGGCAGTGATGTTTATGCGGAATGTAACATTTTAGTCAAACTAATCTCACTTTGTTGTGCACCATTCAGCAGATGTTTTATCAGCCATTAGACAGGAAGAGAAGAAGGACTCATCACCTCCTAATTTACCTCCGTTGGTTTTCTATTAAACAAATGTGAAAAAAACGGCATTGCATGGGGAGCACGAAATCAGGCCAAGAAGCCAAACGCAGAGACCTAAGGCTCTAAAAGACCAAGTGAGACCAAGTGAGTCTTTAGAGCATCCCACAGAGGAAATGGTGGAAATCTTGAAGCGGTGGGAATTGAGCTGATGACACAGCTCATGGCAAATGCATCAGAGCTTCAAAAGCTACAAAATAGAGAAGACTAAGAACTCTTCTGCCCAAAGCCCAGTGCCAGTCAGTTTCTGTGCATCCCGGTATAGAAGTCGAAAGACAATACATTACAATAACAAGTCAGACATGAATGAGTAAGGCCCTTTCAGCTGCATCTCCCCACTCGCAGACTTGCCAAGCCTTGGTCTGTTTCCCTTTGTGTATTTAACAAGACTTAAAAGTTTACATGAAAGCAAAAGAAACCCTGTGAGGCTAAAATGCTCATTAGAAAGGCATAAAAAGTTGCTGAAATATTTTTGGATAATGCTGGAATAAGTAAAAATGTTGCTGTTTGTACAGTATGCACAAGGGGGAGTGAGAAATGTAAGTTATGGCCTGAGGATGCCTCTATAGAACAGGTTTTTATTTGTACCTTTACCATTGTAGGACATCTGAGACTGAGCTTTACACTGTCATTCCCATCCTGTGGGTCCTTTGCCATTCTTGTGATGAGAAGTAGCTTGTATAAGTTGACTGTAAACAGAAGAAAGTAAGTTAGCATTGTTGAACTTCTGGTTCCCTTGTCTCAGAGTCAGTATTTTTTGAATAGACTAACTTCATACCCCTCGGGTACTCTTGTTTTCAGTTGATTTAACTGAAGAGCTAAGAACTAATCCTCACACTACTGCCTTGGTGGGTGAGTGTTTTGATGCAGAAAAGTTAAAAAGGGCTTGTTTTCCATTGTTATTTACATATTTGCAGCAAGTCTGAAGTTTCAACAAGTTTACACACATGCATAAATTACTGAGATCACTGCAACCAATCCCTGCTTGGAGGAGAAAAGTCAATAACTGTAAGAATTCATCGTATGCATTTCTCAACTAATGTTAAATATACGTAGTTATAATGTTTATAACACAGATTTAGACCTTTAAGTTAACACAAATACGACATTTGCTAATGTCGTAAAAGAAAATTTGAGATTAAAGCTGGTTTCAGTGGCATTATAATGCAAATACAAAACACATTTTTAAATTTTAAACAGATTTTTTTTCACTGACCTAGAGGCAGCTAAGAATGACTGTTTTCTACATTTAAATCTGGTGTTTATATTCAAAAATAATGACTTCAGAAGGTAATGTTGCTGCGGGTGCTTTCTGCCATTGTTATTTAAAAATCCTGTCATTATTCAAATCATGACCATATTATTTAAAGCCTGAAGTCTCAGCGTACAAAACAACAGCGACAGCAATTATTTCACTTGAGTTTATTTGTAACAAATGAAACCTGTGTCGACAGAGAACAGAAATCCATACAGACCTGTTTTTCCGTTTTCACACGCTCCGAGAAACAATGTAAGAAAATAAAAAGCACTTGTTGACCCGGAGCAGAAAACAAAAACGAAAAAAAAAAAAAGAAGTTTACATTTACAGACCAATTGGAGGTAACTGATCCAAGTAACACACCATATTTTCATTTTTATACAATTTATAAACTCCAGTTTA
Organism: Acanthurus tractus; assembly: GCA_029783725.1. Lineage (NCBI taxonomy): Eukaryota > Metazoa > Chordata > Actinopteri > Acanthuriformes > Acanthuridae > Acanthurus > Acanthurus tractus. Next base: position 13,999,300 of record JAQNCA010000024.1, on the reverse strand, counting down.
ATCCATCTACATGATACATTGGGGGGTAAAATAGAACACTTTTTTTGTGAAACTTCTCTTTTGTGGTACAACAAATCCACAAATGTGATGTATTGCACATACGGCTGTGCCATAAACTGTGATTTCAGGTGCATCCTTTTGTTATACTCGCTCTTATATATCCAATAGATTTTAGTCACTCTCAATCATTTACGTATTCATTCATTTGTTTATGCATTTCAATTACTCTCTGTGTTTTGTGTTATTTACATATACACAACCATGTGAGCATTTCAGGGTCCGTCTTTTTACTGAGTTCAAGTAAAACTCCTTTGGGGGGGAGGGGTGGGGTGGGGGCTTATCAGAGATAACAGGATACTAGTTTTAGTGCATAGTACAAAGAGAGAAAGTGCAAGTCTTCCTGTAACAGGTGCGACCAAAGGGGCATCTCAAAAGTGGTACCATGCATACAAAAAATGACAACGGGGTTACTGTAAGGTGGTGGAAAACTGTCAACAATTCCTTACACGGTCAAGCACTGATGGAGATACAAAAAAAAAAAGAAATGATGCTGTAGGTTCTGTGTCACCGGACACGTAGCACCTGAACTTCTTTCAGCCTTTGTCATTAGAGGAAAAAAAAAACAAAAAAAAAAAAACGTAGACATCAGAACGAGGAACACAGACGACCATTTTGACTGATTTTAGGTGAAGGGTTTCAGGTGGTACACTGAGCGAGTAAACAGTGCGGTTTTGTTATTTTGCTTTTTTGTCCAGACTGACAAAGATAGCCACTGCCGTTCAGCTTTATATAGACTTCTACATAGCTGAGTAAGTATGACTTGTCTGAGCCAGCTCACAGTCGGTGCCAAAGTTGCTAGTGTGGCCAAAACTTCATGGCAGGCGAACTGAAGTCTGAATAAGTATATACACACAAAGCTTGTGCAAGTGTCCCAGGAAGAAAAGACGGAAAGCTGTCGACATACAAACTTTTTCCTGTCAGACCGTCCTGCAAACAACCTATTTTTAAAACCACATTTTTTAAATTTTGTCTGTAAGTTGAGTCCTCATGTAAGATAAGTTTGTTTTGTTTGTTTTTTTTGATAAGAAGAAATATGATGATGCAAAGTGATGAGTACAGATATTGAGCCAACACAGAGCCTTTCATACAAAAAATTTTCACAGCCAAAAACAGAACCTACGAGAAGATACTTTCACCCACTGGAACATAACAAAATCATATATACGCGGACATTCGGTACACACGTACATACAAGCATACGCACATAAAATACACAAAAAACCCTTTAAAGTAACTTTATCAAAATAGGCGTGTAATATAAGGCACTAGAAATCTAAATTAATACTTTTTAGATGCTGTTTGAAATATGAGTTTGATCATTCGTTGGTTGCCGTGACACACAGAAGGATGACATCATCAACTGGAGCTGTGACGTGATCTACTTCCTACAAAAGGTCAGAGGGTCGTTTCCCCCCCCCTGTTTGAACACATTTAAGCAGTGGAGAGAACCATATGGAACGTTACATCCTTGTGTCTGGAAAATGATGCGCCACCATCAATATTGTCATCATCATCATCATCATAAAAATAAGAATAATGGCAAATAACTGCAGTTAGTGACTTGACACAAAAATATATAATACATCTACTTATTGCACACTGAATCAGACAGAGAGAAAAGTCATATGTGAGCATTCCAGTGAGAAAATTGTTCCTTTCCCCGACCCCCCCCAACCCCGCCAACCCTTATCCCACCCTTGTTTTCTACATCCCTTTCTCCCTCCCTGCTCAAGCAAGCTTTGTGAAGCTTATTTGGACACATAAATACTTGTTTTTCTCATACACTGCTTTCTGTGAAGTGTCCTATCTGTCTTTTCTCTTGACCTGCACACATATAGAACAGCTTGGCGAGATTATTCTTTCTGGTAGCAGCAAGGTGAATACTGTACCTCTGTGGGCCCCACCCCCGTGGGGAATTCAAATATGGACGCCCTCTGTGACACCACAGATCCGACAGAAGTGAGGCTGAGAATCCTGTGTGCATGCGTTAACGCGTGTGTGTGTGTGTGGGCAGAGACTACGTGAGAGTGACACTCAACGGTGGTGGTTTTTTTTTCATAGAATTGTGAACATTTTCCACACTAGATTTGATTGTACACTTTAAAACAGTACAGTATCACTTTAAAAAAAAAAAAAAAAGAAAATTCGCTACAGCTCATTGGATTACACAGAAAGAAAGAAATAAAATACAACTTTGCCTTTTTATGGTCAGTGGGGACAAAGTCATAAATCTGTAAAAACAACAAAAACAAAACCCCCAACAGAAAACGTGCCACAAGAAATACCCAGTTTTTAAAAAACAAGATAGTCAAATATGTATATTTTTCTAAAAAACTAAATTAATGTTTTACTTTGTGGTATGCATTTTAAACCTCTCCTAGATTTCCCTTATCTCGTGAAGCATAAGGTTGAACTGGTGTTTTTTTATTACTGTATGGTAGAAATATCCTCTTTTCATTTAATGGGAAACAAGAGTCTGTTTCCATAACAAAAAAAAAAAAAGAAAAAGAAAGAACACT
>JAQNCA010000024.1:13972822-13988814 GCA_029783725.1 Acanthurus tractus | reverse complement strand
TCTCTGCCGGTTGCCTGACAACATCATGGGGATGAAAACAGTGCAGGAAGTCGCTTGGGTCAGCCAAGAAATTGTCCATCATGTTACCCCTTTAAAACCACAGCTTTACCTCACAGTTTTACAATAGTGTTTTTATGTGAACAAGGAAAATATGATATTAAAGTGAAGGAGTTAACTTATGAGATGCTGGTATGTGGTTTTTGGTGATGTTAGACAAAGCCAGCCAACATAATGGAACTTTTGTCTCAAACTAAAAGCCTTTTATGTCTTCTGTAACAAACACAGTGACTGTGTGTTTAACTAAATGCTTTACCATCTCTAGACATTACCTTGCTAAAGAATGAGGAGGCACAAGGAATCTATTGCACCAAATGCAGGGGTGCTAACCCTAAAGTCTGGCCTTCTTTGTGGTGATGGGAAAGACAAGGGTGACTTCCATTTACAGAGAGCATCGAAGTGTTACATTATAATCATTATAGTTATCATCACTTTGTTCTTGTGCATAATCATTAATCAGCAGGACCTGATTTTACAACACTCATTTCTGATTAGTCCTCACCTTGAACTCTAGCTCCATGCCGGTGACATTCTCTCCCGGTTCGATCTGCGTCAGCCGCTGGATGTAGGAGTACAGGTTCCTGGCGGGGACCTCGGTGTTTCCGCAGGTCACAGCCTCCAGCAGCGCATCATGAATGAAGATGTACTGGTCCTCCGTCTGGACCATGTAGTTCCTCTGAGAGCGCATCAGTGTGACGTGGCCGTAGATGTCGATGGTCTTCTCGTGCTTGATTCGCTCCGCCATGGCGTCGATCACGATGAAGCAGCCGGTGCGACCCACTCCAGCACTGAACCAGAAGCAAGACGGAGGAGAAGGGAAACAGACAGTGTCGTGATTTTCCTCACATAGCCTGCGGTGTGAACTGTCTAAAACAAATAATTTTCCTAAGTGTGTGTCCTCAAACTTAGTGCAAATCTGGCCTCTGTTGCATATTGAGAAAGCTCTAAAATACTGTCCCTAAATCAAGTATCACAAAGATGCCAGCGAGCAATATTTTCAACAAAGGACGTAAAACTTGACATCAGCGATGAGTCAGCATCACCGTCTGACTGGCATTAGGAAGATATCCTGTCCTATCGACACACAATCCGGAAATATAATACATTTAGCTGCCCACCCAAACACTTCACATTTCTGCTGTGCTGGTACCTGAATGGTGAAACAGCCTGACCAAGCAAGTTTCTGCGAGTGAATAAAAACCTCTTTATATGGTTAAATTAATATCTGAATGTGTGGTTGTGTGTGTGTGAGCACTTGCGTGAGTGCGTGTGTGTGTTGTTCAGGTGGAATGAGATTTGGTCCATTGTTTGATACAGAGGCTGGTTGATATGTTAAGGCACATTATGATGGAGTCTTGCCGGGATAATTAAATTTGACTGATAATCCTGTTAGATACTCCATCTGACTGCTACGGAAGATTAGGAAGAGCTCCTCTCCTGCCAACCTTTTCACCCCCTCCTCCCGCCCTCGTCTCCCAGCCTCTTTATCTTCACTCTAAGTACCCTTCCAACACTCTCATGCCGGTCCCACCACTCGTTCACTCTCACATTTGTACGTTTTTTTTTTTAGACTCCATTTTCTCTCCATCTTTCCCTTTTCTTTAATTCATCATTTCCATTGACCGCGTCCTGGAATTGACCTCCCCCCCCCTCTCTCATTCTGCACGTATCTCCTCCTCTAACTCCCAATCCCTCGCTAACTCTCCCTCTCAATCATCTCTCAATCCCCTTTTCTTCACTTCCCTCTCTTCCGTCCACATCTATACCTCACTAATTCTTTCTCCCGAGAGCTTCTGCTCCATATTCCCTCTGCTATCCTCTATCTCTTTCTTTCTCTCCCTCACTCCCTCGTAAGAGCAAATAGCAGCTCTGGCACTCACCACCGTACCAAGACTGTAATGACAAGTTTCCAGAATCTTCCTCCAACAGGCATGAGCCTCCTGCTGCTCAGACAGACGCTCATTTGAATATAAACTTATGAACTCAGATCTACCAACAGCTTAAACATTAAATAGTTAACGCTGAAAGCTACGCATGGAAAACATGGTCAGCGAGGCGACTGTTGTTGTCATTAAACCGACGAGATGATGGAGGCTGCTTAGGGAGGAATGTGAGTGTCTGAGCCAGAGAGGATGGTTTGGGGTTTGCATAATGGCAGGTCAATCTCATTTCAGCTCAGGACCTATGAATGATTTTATACAAGTGCTCTTGGACTCATGTTGGTTTTCATAGACTCCCAGGCTTTTTAAGAACGATTCTGCCAAGTAAAACCAAAAGTAACACATAAGTGTTTTGAGCTAGCACACACACAGAGTCAATACCAGATTTGTTTTCCTTTTGGTCAAGGACCACTGAGCCATCTTCTTTGGCAACTTCAGGGATCAGTTTGGCAAAGTGAAACGATCAGAAATAAACCAATGAGAAAACACTGATGAAGCACTGAGAGAAAACACACACACTAACACACATACCTGCAATGAACGACCATGGGCCCGGCATCTGGAGGGTTGCAGGCCTTGACCCTGCGCAGGAAAGCCAGGAAGGGGGTGGGGTGTTCAGGCACACCGTGGTCTGGCCAGGCAGTAAACTGGAAGTGACGAACCTCACGCTTCTCATTGGAGCCACTCTGGATAAGCAGACAGAAAAGAGTTTTGAAGGTAAATGTAGCAGATATGTAACCAAACGTAAAAGGACATGTATGTATAAACTGCTGATTCATGGTTGAGTCATCCAGTGAACATGACATGAGACTGCCTCCAGACTGTCTTGTCTTAAAGATTAAAGGACCTTTGGGAGTCTGAATGTCTTATGATAAGATGGAGACTGGATTCTATTGTTTGGACAAGATAGCAAAGTGCTCTATATAATTTTGTTTCTTCTGTATATCTTCCTTGTTGGAAGTGATTTACGTCAAGCAAAAACCTATGTAGCCACTACAGTTTTCTCCCTGGCACCAGCACTTTATTAAATACATTAAGTATAAGAATGGAGACTGACCAGGTAGTTTTTCTATGTTCAGTGGAGAACAAGGCAGTGGTCTGGCCCCCTAAAGTGGAGACTGACCTAAAAGCACTATTTAAGCACCAAAACTGCTATTAATATTCATTTTTCCTATTGTCAACAAAACCTATAAGGTCTCATGAATGGATCAAAACCCACCATCTGTTACAAATGCAGCTTATTGTTTCATTAAAAAAATAATGCTTAATAAAAGGAGCGAAAACAGTTTATTTTTGTTAGGGATTATTTTCAGCCATGGATTAATACACTCTAGGTGGCCCAGTGAGTATTTACGGCAGCAGGATGGTGAACGTGGGATCTACTCAAAATAAATTACAGGGTTTGTGTTGACGGTGATAAAGGAGCATGTCACTAAAAACAACAATGCGACTCACTGATGGGGTTTTTTTTTTGTTTTTTGGGCAACAATGGAGACCTGTGAAGAGGAAATGCTGCAGAATATCAGGCTTTAGCTACACAGACAAAACGTGGTCGGATCATTTTATTGTTGGTTCCGGTGTTGTTCAGGGATTTGTTGACAATTAGAAAAACATAAGAAATCCTAAGACTTATCTGCAAAAAGGGGGATGTGTGGTTAGCATACACGCTGTTTAATTTGAACAAACTCTTTGAGTACACTGCTGATTTACTGAACCTCCTAGTCATTGCATTTCTCACAGATAACAGTTTGTCAAAATGTCTTTTGTCTCTGCGTCGACTAATAATTCATAGAAGAAAAGAAGCTAATATTATGTGAGGAATTGCTTTAAATCTCATTGGAAGGAACAACTATGTGTGACAAAAAAAAAACAAAACTGAAAAATTGCAGCTCTCATGCGGTTGTTTGTCATGTTGGGTCACAAATACGGTACATGTAGCTGCATATTCATGTACAAACACTGACATGGCCACAAAAGCAGGCACAAACACACAAACTAGCCTGCATAAATATTTCATCAGATTGATATACACACAGGACCCGGTTCCACTCCGCTGCACTTGTCATGTTACCTTGTAAAGAGCGAAGGTCCTGACAGAGTAGGTGGCCAGCTCCACTGTGTCCAGCAGAGTGACCTGGATGAGGCCGTAGGTCTCTGTGCCCCTCGTTGGCCAGTACTGATCGCACTTCACCTACAGGGGGAAGAAGTAAAGGAGCTGTGAGAGATGCATCGTGGTTTGTATGTATATCTCTGTACTCATTTTTTGTGAAAGAAGAGAGAAAGAGCGAGCTGGCTTTGATGCGTGTGCACGTGTACCGAGGCAGAAAAACAAAGAAAAAGGAGGGGTGTGTTGGAACAGATCAGTGAGAGAGTTTGCAGAGTTCAGACAGTAATGTTTGGAAAAATGTGCACAAAGTGACGACCCAGCGTGTGAAAGGGATTTTAGTAAGTGTGTGGAGTGTAAGAGTGACAGACAGAGAGAGAGAGACAGAGAGAGAGACAGAGAGAGAGACAGAGAGAGAGAGACAGGGGAGGGAGAGAATTCTGCGCTCTGGGATGTGATCGTGCATTAGTTGCTTCAAAGACTAGAAAACTATGTGCCATGAGATTTCCATAGGTTGGTGGGCTCTCATGAAGATCCACCACAGAGCTGGAAAAGCCAAGTAATACCCAAAGTTCAGCCCCTCACATTTTTGACACTGTACATCGTCCCACATTCCAACCTCGCAAATCCCTACAAAACTGCACCCTTCACACCAACTCCCAGCATCCCTGGCTGCAAAAAACACCTAGGATTCCCCTGCAGACAGCAGTCATATTTGTAGTTCCTCAGCTCAGTCACGGAGATCACAGAGGAGGGGAAAAAAAAAAAAAAAATATATCCCAGAGGAGAGGGGTAGAGGGGAGGGGGGGCCTTGGCAGAATCAGGCCAAACCAAACGTTATGTGCTGATCCCTCCAGCCCTCACATCAAAGACAGCAGGGAGCTCAGCTCAGCTCGCTCTGCATTCCACTGCTCCAGACTGGGGATTATGCGTTTTGGCCCGGGACGTTCGGGCTGTAATTACAGCTTTTCAACTGTTGTTTTCCCACCAGACCTTTAGACACTGTGGGGAGAGGACTGGTCGTCCACGTAGGGGGGCCAGACCACTGCTGAAGACTAAACAGGAATCGCAGTAAATGCCTGTTGTGACGACTTTATTATCCACTGATATATGGGCTAACAGCATAACTGAGCCCTGCTCTGGTGTGGTTTGATTGGAGCTCAGAGGAAGGATACAGCAGAGATTCCCACAGTGGGGCCATCTGTGATGCTGTTTTGTTCAAGCGTGAACACATAATGACATAACGGTGAGAGGAGTTAAATGAGATTAAATCATTCCTCCAACAAGCAGCCCACTACTCCCTAAAACAGCAGATATGGTGGTATTACACTGTTGAGAATACTCAGATAGAAAATTTTCATTGTTATGATGTTGTGATTACTTAAATAAATTTTGAGAAAACAGTCATTTATACAGTACAGATTAATCATGTTTACACAGACAGAGGCAGCCCGCTAACTATTAGGTGCTTTTCATTCTGTAATTATTCTACACGACTACAGACTTTTTCATAAATCTTCATTGCACAGAAATTAAAAGAATTTTGTCCAACTGCTACAGGTAAACTGCATAGCCACTGGACTGGAAAGCAGAAAAAAAACAATTGCGGGTGTAATCATGCAAACTGTAGACACTAATGTGTACTGTTTCTGACCTGCAGTGGCGACAATAAAACACATTTCAGCTTATCTATGAGTGCTTTGTGGTGAGCTGAAAACAACTCTGCATTCCCACTCTTTGTACCGGCTATTGCACAGAAAAAAAAAAGAGGTTGGGGAAACAGAAAAAAAAAGGGGCACTGAATAGAGAAAAAAAGGGAAGGAGAAAACCATGTGAGGTGAGGTTGCATTTTAAAAGGGATTAGCAAAGGAGAGAAAGAGAGGTCTTGCCTTAGAGAAGAAATAAGAGGGCATCTGAGGGTCAAACAGACACAACAGAGACAGTTGGAAAAAGTTGAAAAGATAACAGAGTTTTAACACAAGACACAGGTTAATAGGAAAAGAAGCACAGATGAGAGGAAAGGATCATTTGCAGAACAAGGCTCTGGACATAATTGGTTAGCATTTAATTATGATTCATTCCTCAAGCCATTCTTGTTCATTTTATTCTAACATGACATTCTCATTACATTGAATTCTTACTCAAGCGCATATTCTGTTAACAACAGCAAAATGCCTTGAAGCCAAATGATTTTCTAATTCATTACCAACCCCCCAATTGAGCTGTACTTGAAATGCTCGCCATTCTACTCTGTCATATTCTACTGTATTCTTTTCTGATCAACTCCCTTGAACCTTTCACTTAACCATTGTGCTTCTAGCTTGGTCACCATAATGATATAAGCGGCCTTTTCTGTTTATAATATAAACTATTTTCGTACTAAATGACGTGTTCCTGGCTCCTTCCCTCATATTCTGTACATGTGTGACCATTACTGCTCAATGTATGGACTCTACTGCCTTTCATCACGCTGAAAAATGAACATCCTGTCTGTCTGGTACATATGCAGTGTTGTCAGACTCACCTAATCCTATTCTACCTTTATTAAAGCCGCAACCTAACTGTTCTTTGGACCTCTTGCTTCTCTGATCTTCTCCATTCTATCTTGTTCTTATCTTATACTCTTCTGTCTTTCACAAACATATTCTTTTTCTTACTGTCTTACTGTCTTACTGAGTCTTACTGTACCTTTATCATCTGGCAGTGGAATATTCAGTTGTGCTGTTTTGTTCTCTCATAAGCATTTGAAAAGCAGACTTGCTTTGCCAACCCAAGGACATAATACACTTCCATGTTGAGCACATGGATTACCTAGGTAACTTGCTTGTAACTTTGCAAAAAGGATATAGACCAAGTTGAATTTGAGCTGCTTTTTGAGGATAACTTTGGAAACACCACATGTTCAGAACTACACCAGTAATGGCTAGAAAATGTGGTCAAACCTGCATTACATTATTTGATCGATTCTTAATTCTTGTACTAAAATATAAAGAGCATTATCTGTAATAAAGATCTCATTTGGCTGTTGGCTGACCTGTATGAAGTGGGAGTGGAAAACTGTTTATTCTGCATGTTGTTAAGTTCACATTGCCCTGTCCCAAGCTCATGCTACCCTTTGCCACTAAAGTTGTAGTATATGATACTCTATACTGTTCTTCCACTTTTTCTCTTATTCTTTGCTATCCTTGATTTTAACTACTTTTATGTAGACTAGCCTCCTGTTCTAAATCCTGATTTTTGTTGAGAAATTTCACTTAATATCGTTTGGTGACATTGTAATATTTACCTGTTCTACTCCTGCTGTGCTATCCTGTCCTAGCTGTCCCATACTCCCATGTTATCCTATCCTCTTTTTCTTACCCGTGACTTCTCTTCAAGCTTGGTCATCATGATAATGTTGGCTGTGTGCTGCTCCCAGACCATCCTCCAGAAATCCCCGAAAGTCTCAGGGAGGGATCCCTGAGTGGCGATGTAGGCATTCTGACGGCGGTAGCCATCAATGTAGTTAGCATTGATGTAGTCACTGCCTGGGACACCTGCGTGATAAGGAGAAAGTGGGAGTTACAGAGGGTGGAGAAAGTGAAGGACAGTAGCAAAGAGATGTGTGTATGGGGAACAGGCGGATGAAAAGTCCAGTGCATCATATGGAGGATGAATGGCACTGGATGGCACGAGATCTTCTCTTTTCCATGTGATTTTGTTTGCAGATGAACCTCATTGTTATTCTGATTTACAGTGAAATAATCTATATGGATTATTTAAAGTCCACTGAAAGCATGAAAGCAGGTTTATGTCCCAGTAATAAAGGCTGCGGATCATCTGAGGTCATGGGAGATTAATGTTTTCACAGGGCCAGGCATCCTTTGGTGTTGGATTGTTCAGCCGTCTTGTTTTATAATGCATGCTAAGACGATCACGGGCCTAATCTGAGTATACTCTGGATGTGTCGCTTTGAATGGCAATATGACTGTAAGGCCGTCTCTGTGTAAGACTCGGCTGACACTGCTTGTCCTGGAAGGGATTGTGTGCATGTTTGTGTGTGTGTGATGTGAGAGACCGTCTGTGTGTGTTTGATTTAGGATCAGTCCTGCTCATCGGGGGCCTAATGCTATAATCCCAAAAATCACTGAGTCATAGCTGAAGCATGCAAACATACACCACAGCATGCGCACGCACATACACACAGACGGGTATGCGTGCGCTCAGCCGTGACCCGATTCTGCTGAAGTGGGACACAAAACTCCTTTTGAGTCGTCTGACAGCAGTTTACATTAGAAAAGACAGAAGTCAATGAGAAAATGGTTGAATCCAGACAAAAAGAAACTCCTGCAGCTGATTCTCCTCCTGTAGCTTTTGTTATGAACACGACTCAGTCCCCAAACCAAGACTGCACACACTCCACGGACACACACACACACACACACACTGTCATGTTTAAATGGCAGAGGAGTACGGGGTGTTTAAACAACTTATTTTCAATGGGATGGGGACAGACGGTGAGGGGAGCTTTGAACATGTGTTTATCAACCCCAGTCTTTAAAAGACAGCTTGGCTAAATGCTTTGATGTGCTATAACTATATTGCAAGGGACTACAGCAGAAGCACAGTGCAGATAAAACAAAACACACACACGCACTCACACACACACACATACACTTTCAGTGACTCGGTGGCTACACCGGCTTGGCAGAGAGGGTGCGTTCATGAGCATGTGCGGAGGAGACTGGAAGCAAAAGTGCATATCTGTGTTTGTGCACATCCTGCCTTGTGTTTAAAATCTATAGTCGAGTGTGTGTGCATGTGTGTGCGTGTGAGCTCTTGTGTGTTTGGAAATGCTCAAGAGTATATGTGTTTTCTAAGCTGAAAGGAAGACAGACAGCCAGAGCTCCAGGACAGGCGGGGGTGGAAGGGCTGCTCACACATGCTCTGCCCAGATAAGGCTCATCTGTTTGGGCTTGGCCTCCCACAGCCTCCCTCTCTCTGCATCCGAGCTGCCAGTTTCTCTGCCTCAGGTCTTTCCCGGCTGAGGTGGGTGAGTGCGCTTTAAAACTCACACTGAGAACAAGACTGACACTTTTTTTTTTTTAAAATCTTGGACCGTTTAAAAGAAGGCGCAACACAAAAAAAAGTAACCAGTAAATTGATTAATGGTCAAGTGAGAGACCGTATTTGTTTTATAATGTTTGAGTTGTTTCTTCTTGTTTGTAATGTGTAATAAGAATGGCAGTGAAACACATCTTTGGTTTATAAATACTACTATCTTTCTTGGATAGCAGCTGTAGATTCTTCTATACTTTTGAGGACCATCACTGGCACTCCATGAGCTTTATTTCCAAGTCTAATCCTCACAGCTACATGCCTGATGTAAACCCTTACCCCGACCCTAACCCTGAAAACCAACTCCTTAACCTCAAACAGCCCTTTAAAGGAGTGAGGAAGTGGCCAGAATGCCCTCACTTCCTAAAAATGTCCTCACACTCAGGGGAGTCCTCACAAAGATAAAAGTACAAGAAAGCAGACACACACACACACACACACACACACACTGGCGGCGTGTCTTACCCTCAATGCTGGAGAGTATGACCCTGGAGTGATCATAGGCAATGACGTTAGCGTAGCGGTTCTTTGGTTTGTTGACCTCCAGGTTGGAGTTCTCCCATGTGAACTGCTGACCGGGGTCGACGGACTGCAAGAGGGAAAAAAGACCAAGTCAGAACGACAAGAAAACATCAGCAGAAAATAACTAATGAAGACAGACTTGCTGGGTTTTCTGCTTTAATGCATTCAGGCAGCTTTTGGAGAGTGTTTTTTCATGATTTAATGAGTTATTTTAAAAACAACCTCTTGCTTTGATGCTTTGGTTATAAAACTTTAAGCTTAATTATTGGCTTTTGTAATGATCATCCCAGCCCGTGGTGTGTCAGTAACTTTAAGTTTTGACAAATGGTCACTAAATGTATGATTGAGGCCATTCATTGTGGGAAGGAAAATCTTTTTTTTCTTGCTTTGAATGCCGATTTAAATGTAAGCAATAATTAATCAGAGCTCACTTTCCACAAAAGGGTAAATCTTTTAAAAATCCTCAAATAATATCATTCATACACTAAAGGACGTGATATTGCGTGTTGGCAAGGATGGAGTGATTGCAGGCAATTACAGCTTATGCCTCAAAATGAAGAAAATGGTATCTCGAAACGCAAGAACTGACAATTCCATAAATTTGAGCTTACAAGTACCCCCGCAGAAAAACCACACTTTTAGAAACCAAGTACAAATTGATTTTAAAGATTTAACGAGGTATTATTGAACTTGGAAGGGAGAGTCGGCAAATATGATATTGTGTTTCAAGAAACAACTGCGATGATGAACAGGGACTTTCCACTTTAAACCCCAAAAAAAAGCACAGAAAAGAAAAGAAAAACTGCAAAAACCTCCTGAGAAAGCTCCCTGAGAAAGATGATAAAAGCAGAATAAATTCCTCTGGGAGAGAGGGATGGTTGTGTTAGACCAACACATTAAGTTCCTGGAGGGTAATTACAGTGTAACCACTGCTGTTAGCTGGGAGAGGCAGACATGAGGTCATTATGGGGCTGTCAATGGAGAGGGACGAAGAGGAGAGAGCCAGAGCAATTTAGCAATTCTGAATATTTTACGACACATAATTATGGTTTGGTTTGAGGAAAAAAAAAAAAAAACGGACAGGAGTGGTACTGGTTAAGTCCTGCATGTACGTATATGTGTGTGTGTGTGTGTGTGTGCCTGCGTGTGTGTTTTCGAGACTGCTGCCCAACATCATGTGTGTCTGATTATTACACCGCAATCATTTTTGGCCTTTTTCTCTCTCTCTCTCTCTCTCTCTCTCTCTCTCTCTCTCTCTCACACTCTTTCTCCTCTCTCCCCTCTCAATCCCTCCTCCATCCATCTCCCTCGCTCCCTCGTTAAAGGTTCAGCAGCGAACAAAGCACACAGTCATGCAGAGAGAATGTGAGGCTCAACAGAGTGGTTTCAACTCACACCACAATTACATACGGCTTCTCCCTCACTGTCTCTTCCTCGCTCCTTTATCCCCCACGCCCCCCCAACGCTTTCCTCCCTAAAACATCCTCGCTCTGTTTTTCTACTCTTCTCATAATGTGTCCTTGTCTTCCTCTATACATGCATCTCTGGCGCACACAATTTCTCTCTCTCTCTCTCTCGTGGTAGCCAATTAGAGCCTTATGTATCCTTCTTCACCCAGAGGCCTGTTGGTCTAAACGGGTTTTTTTATTTATTTATTTGATTCTTTCTTTTTTGCAGGGAAAAAAGGAAACATTTTTACCCCTTTAATAGCTCTCTGTGGAGCTCATTGTAATGCTCGTGCTACACAGGCAGCATGTTGGAAGATGTTTCTACTAATGTGTTTTTTTTTTCTTGTTTAATGCCACAGTTCAGCACACCAAGTTCAGGCATATTGTTATCTTTGAGTAGATATCTTTTTCTTTTTTTTTTTTGGTTCCACATTAACTGTTCTGCAAGTTTGAGAAAACTAATCAAGATGCGTCCCTTTTTTTTCGTGTGTGTGCATGTGTGTGCGTGTGTGTGTGTGTGTGTGTGCAGAGAACCCTCTTTCCTGTATCTCTCAGTGAGTCTGCTCTCCGTTGCTGCCTCTTTATTTCTATCTCTGTTTCGCCTCTTTCTCCACCAGAGCGTAGAAATTAGTTCTTGATAACCATCTGGCTGTAAGCAAACTCTCTTTGAGCTTGCAATTTCGATTCCCCCCCCCCCTCCGCCCTCCCCCTTATATTTGTATAGATAACACAAAGCAGTAGAGAGAGGAAAATGCGCTTTATCTTGTATTGCTCTATGAAGACGAATCAAAATGCTGCTTCACTGTGGAGACGATGTGAGACTCAATCTACAACGCTCACCGTTGAAATTGAAACGGAGCGGGAAAAAAAAGGGAAAAAAAAAAGACGAGTCAATGATAAATACGCATCAAAACCAGATGAATTTCCCAAGTTAAAGATTTTCTGGGACAGATAATCAGCATTCCTACCTCGTACTCTTGAGAGAACTTGAGATTGTCGTTTGCCTTGAGGCGCTCAATGTGATCTGCCAGCTCAGAGATGGGAACGGGCGGGTGACTTGCCATGCCTGCGGAGCACAGAAATAGAGGCCATTTAGATTCATGTGCCAACTAAACTCTTTTGGAGGAAAAATGCTAAGAGTAAGGATTCTCAGAGGAGGTGTTGTTTAGTGTTCTGTCTATAGTCAGTGGAGGAAGCAAATGGAAGTGTTTTTTGTTTCTTTTTTTTTTTTTTGTTAAGTGACCATTTTCTCTCCAGGCAGACAGACAGAAGAACAATGTGCGTGTTGTGAAAGTTACTGAGGCACAGTAACATGTCCTCAGAGTATATGCACACTGCTGGTGAGGATATAAAAAGGAGGATGACACAGGCGGTTAAAAATTTAGCATGAAATATTTTGTGGAAGGGTTTTAGAGAAGTGTTCCAGAGGCATTTTGATGAAATGTTGTCAATTCAAGCAGCTTCATCCTACAAGGGATGGAAGGTTGTTAGCATGGAATTTAGATGGAAAGAAAGGACGGAAGAATAAATGAGAAAGTGGGAAAAAAAAGAGAGAGAATGAAAAGAAGGAAGAAAGAAAGGAGGGAGGATGAACTTATTAAGGAGGAGAAGAACGAAAGAAAGAGAGAAAAAGAAATAAGAAAAAGATGGACAGAGAAATAAGAAGGAATTAAAGAAAGGAAAGAAAGAAAGGTAGAGGGAAGTAGAAAGGAATGAAAGAAAGAATAAAAGCGAGAAGTGAATATAAAAAAAAGTAGTGAGGAACTTGAAAAGAGAGAAGAATTTAAGCAAAAAAGAAAGAAGAGAAAAAGGAAAGAATATGAATGTGGTAGAAAGAGAGAAAACAATGACAGCAGACAGAAGAAAGGATCCACGACCAACTAACTTGACAGACGGCGATAACCGCGGTACACTGATACACGGTAGGCTGAAAAGGGAAACAACACCACAGTTAATCTTATAAAGATGACAAACGCGTTGGAAATCACACTTTCAACATCACATGTGTTTGTAACAGGTGCGTTATTTCACCTGGAGTCTGGAAGTTGATTCTGCGCAGCTCCACCGGATCAGTGGGATGGTGGGACGACATGGCTTTGCTGCAGGGGAAACTGCCCTTCCTGCCTTCAGCCTCCGCCCTTTTCCTGCAAGAACACACAACCAGGCTCTATTTTGTATCTAGCATAATCTAAGCAAAGTGCAAATGCTGGTCTGAGTACACTGGGAACACATGTAGGTGTTGACACCTTTTCTGGTAACTTGGTAAATGCAAAAAAAATCCCATCTGTGGCAGGTAAGTAGGAAAAAATAGATAAATAGAAGGTGTATCACAACCAAATTCAATCATGGCCAATTAAATCTGCTCCTCTCATCTCCCCTAAACCGATGTTGTGCAGCATGTTTTCCAATTTTTGTCCTGGCAGATGAAGTGGCTAAACTTTATCCGCTATGTCATAATTAATTAAATGTCAATGTGAACAAAGAAAACAATGTTGAGAAGTAAAGCAAGTACATCACGCAAACTCAATGCTGCTGAGACGGTTCAATTATTAACAACACTGACGAAGAGCATTGCGCTTAACACGTCACAGACATTGTGGTGTTTGTAAATGAGTTAATTTGGGAGCTTTGAGTGTGCATTATTAACCTTCCAATCATTAATTAAATGGCCTTAGCTGTGTGTAAATTGCCCTGACCTTTCATGCGTGAACCAGACAGTGTCACACTCAGCGGCCTTGCACAGCTGGGTAGGTTATAAACCCATTGGATAGGTGTAGAAGCTTTTGAATTGTTACCACTTAATGTGCAATTTAATTGCAATTCATTAGTGATTAATTTGGCTACTGCGTTGGCTATTGCACCAACTTCCTGACCGTAAGGCATGACAGCACTTCAAAAATGACAGCAAAATTGTACTGCATAAGTGCATCCTTTATTGCGCTACAACTGTGGTGCATTTAAAGCAAAATATCCCATTGTGATGTACAAAAATGCAAATGGACTTGGATCTACACTGAGACCAATTTTTTGCCGGTGCTGAAAAAGGGTTCATGGACACACAGTGTTTACATGCATATCAACTTGATAAGTGCAACTTTTTACTGTGTGAAATAAGGAAGCTGCATCTGAGAATGTGGGGTTTGTAAACTCAACACAAAACCTCAGTTTTTGGATTTATGTTTGAGTAAATAGACAAGATTTAACATAATCGAAATGCTGCTTGGATGTTAACATGAATACCTGTAATTTGGAGGAAATTTCTGTTTTGAATTTCTCCCAGAGTGCCAGATGACTGCTGGTTTAGAGTTGCAGCTTTTTACCAGTGATTAACTTATTGTCTGAGACAGGAGAGTGACTAATTTTTTTACAGAGACTGCAAGAAGTTAAAGTAACATCTACTCTAAATTTAATTTCCTTTACTTTTATACTACTTTTAAATTGACTTGAAAATCTCATACATTGCGGTTGCAATTGCAAGTCACTTAATATTCACAGTTTCATTTATGTTCAATATCTTTATCAAATGCACCAGAATATTTGTTCAGTTTCAAGTGTGCAATATATCCAGTGCACTGGTGGTTACTATGCACTCATCAAAGAAGCATCAGAATAATCCTGACTCTACTGGGATCTATTATCTTAAGTATTCTTTGCGAAAGGCTTTGCAGGGATAATACCCCTGTAGGACAGAGGACATGGTAATAGGTGATGTTTGTTTACCTGTCAGGTTTGCTGGATCCAAACAGGGAGCAGAACAGATAAAAGAACAGACAAGGATGAATAACATTAGTGTCCAATCAACAAACATCAGAAACTAAAGCAACACTGAACTCATCATTCTGTACCGATTTAAGCTGATCAATTTTTGCCTTTATTAGACTTCCAGATTTGTTAAATGGCAAATTTGTTAAATAGCAGCTCCTATAGACACAAAGTAAGCGAATCTAAAGTTAAACATCAAAAACTCCTCTTCTGATTGCACACAACATTGCAGCATACGCATTATCTCCAGGCACAACCTCTAACTATGACATCTACTGTATAGTAACATAATGGAAATGTGCTGCAAAGTGCAAATCAGCCACAAGTGAGGCATTAACAGGTTACACTCCAGGGCTTATGAACTTTAGAGTGTTACCATCAAGGTTAATAATTTTGCAGCGCCACATCAGTCACAGCTATTATTCATGTGCATTAATGGCGCTCTATCCAGAACAACAGATGACTATCATGAATAATGCTAATGGGTGATAATGTTATCTTCTCCTATCTGTTATGTTAGTGAGCTTCTCTCCCTGTATATAGATTTCAGGGACAGATAACAGAAAATGCATTTAAATTTCAGTGAGACCTTGTGAGCTTAACTCAGATGTGGCTATAAGAAGAAATATTAGTTAGTATGCTTCATAAATACACATAGTGAACTAATATGGCTTTCGTAGTAGTAAAGGTCAGAACTATTTTCCACGTTAAGTGGAGGCTTTCCAGTTTAGGACGGTCAGAGCAGGAGAGATGTCACATGAGGCAAAGACACCACATGACTTGAAAGGCATTTAAGGTCCCACTTTAAACCTTTAGCAACTGATTGCTGCAAATTTCATCGAAATTCATCCTTCTTCTCAGAGTCATAACTCAAATAAATCGAACCTGATTGTATTTTAATGTCTGACTCATTCTTTCTGATAATCTCATTATGGTTCCAAGAAATCCATAAATCTGCTTAAAAATCATTGAAAAAATGACTGTTTCTTTAACTCCAGAACATGCCTGAGAGTTACCAAAGGAAAGAAAATGACACATACATCTATCGGCACTTTACAAACA
>JAQNCA010000024.1:13925407-13950470 GCA_029783725.1 Acanthurus tractus | reverse complement strand
TCTGCTGGGAGTCAGTGGCAGTCGAGTTATGCTTTTGTCCGTCTCAGTCTACTACACACAACCTTTTTCTCCCTTTGCATGAATCAAATAGGAGAGTCAAATAAAGAGACATCCTCTGGGACTCACAGCCTTTTGGGATGGTGGATCAAATGTAAATTTATAGATATCCAAGGCAATTAAATCAAACATGAGGAGTCGCTTCACTCTGATAAAGGAAATCAAAGGCAGTGGGCCAACTTCTCTCAACTGAAGTGGGAGACTTAAGGGAGAGGAGGGGACAGTGCTTCGAGGAGGTGGGGGATCAAAGACGCCTGAACTCAGTCAAATTGAAAGATATTGTGTTCACAGAATCCATCAGTTCAGAGTAAATCAGTTTTTAAAAAACAAATTCATGACTTTGTATAAGGCTGCACTTTGAAACTGGGCGATAAAATGTCCCATTCATGAGTTACGCACAGTACAGTGGATAAAGATAGACATGGTGAAAGAAGACAGATGAGCAAGAAGGGTGCGTCCCTGCATGTGTTTGTGCTGT
This sequence comes from Acanthurus tractus, assembly GCA_029783725.1. NCBI lineage: Eukaryota > Metazoa > Chordata > Actinopteri > Acanthuriformes > Acanthuridae > Acanthurus > Acanthurus tractus. The sequence goes on along the minus strand of JAQNCA010000024.1, from coordinate 13,949,935 downwards.
ATTTGATCTAGAAGACAGTCTATTTTAATTTTTTTTTCCATTTTTTTCTTTACCCAGAATCCCTTGTGACTTTATCCCTCTTAACCACATAGAGTCTCATTAACAGGAAATCCTAGCACTGAACCTTGCCAAGGAGATGCTAATTCTGGTACTAGCCCATCAAACCATAGCCGACGGGTCGTGAGACACTAGCGTTGTGAGAGCGTGTGTGGCCTTTTAACAGCTCCGGTTTCAATCAATCATAACGCCCGACAAATGGAAACATGGACATAATAAACCAAAGGGAACAAGATAAGAAGGTGTTTGAGTGTACGAGTGTGTCTCGTGTGTGGGCGGGCGGTGAAAGAGGACAAAAGTGCGAAGAAAGAATAGAATTGAATGGAATAGACTGTGACAAAGAGTGACAGAGAGGAAAAACAGAGAGAGAACACGGGAGAGGGCAGGAGAAAAAACAGACAGAAAGGCAGAGAGAGCACAAGGGACCCATACAGCATAACAATCCTGATTCTCTCTGCTTTCATTATGCAAACGATTACTTCAAAGCCAGCCCCTCGTAGGCAGGAATAATGCATTCTATTTCATCTACCTGGGGTGGGACACTGCACTGAACACCGAGGACGCACAGTGGGAATGGTGCTCTCTGAGAGCATGCATCTCTTTTTCACCTCTCTACTGCAACCTCATGTGCAGGAAGAAAAAAAAAAAACAGGAGGAAAAAGCAGAGTTGCAGATATGTGTCTGTGTTCCAGAGCCTGCAAATGCAGGTAACCAGCAGCACAGGTAAGGATGCAAAGAGTCAAATACAGAGTATCAACGCAAGCATCTTTGGTTCAGGATTTACAAGATGTAAAGTGATACAAGTGAAAGTTTTTGATTGAATGGGCTGATGCACACACAAATACACACACACACACACAAAAACACACACATTTGAACGCGCGTTTGCACATGCACATAACCAGCTCTCTATCATCCATCAAGACGACAGGTGTAAGTAACACCAAAGTGTGTTTGGGACTGCTTCACTGTGATATGTGTGTGTGTGTGTGTGTGTGTGTGTGTGAGTGCTGCTTAACAGTTAAGAGCTCCCTGAGGTCAGAGCAGATGCGTAACCCTACACTCCCTTGTTGACGGAGCCTTCCACACATCCACACTGTTTCATTTGGACTCGCTCCCACTTCACTGTGAGAGATCCACATAATTTCACAGCTCGTAGAAAAAGCCAGACTCACAATCATGGGAACTGCTGTGTGCTAAACACTGCTCTCTTTATATTAGACCCAAAATGAAATTCACACACATTGCTTGCGGGGTTTTGTCATCTGCAAATCTGGACGGCTGCAAATCAAGTCCAGCCTTACAGTCATGGGAACTAAAGCATGAGCTGGCTGCTGTATCAGAAGCCAAACAGTAATATCTGCAGCTGCAAACAAACCTGTTTCTGTCATTTATGACTGACTCAGGGGATCTACGCAGCAAGTGATGGACGCAATAAAATTAACACTTATGTAATATATTACAGTTCAATACAACAGCCCTGCACTACTGCGACACATTTTACATTTTACTGTTTTAGTACCACTGTATCAGAGTCACTATTTGCTTTGTTTCTGAAAAGCATTAGGTTGTATTGTAGGGTGTGTGAAGGACAATCACATTGTGAGTTTATGAAGGTAGAAAAAGGTGAGGCACATCTAACCATAGGGACAGATTTTATAACTGTGTAGCTGAAGAGTTCACTTTAACGATATAAGCGCAATATATTAAAAAAAAAACAAAAAACAACCAGACAAAAAACCCCTGCTATCATTCTCTTTCATCTTTGATCTTTCACTTTTGGGATAAAATACAGTTGTATTTGGAGTGTGAATTATACTACTATTACAAGTGTAGGGAGGTAAAGATAGTCTGTAACCATAACTAGTACAGGAAAAGTATGAAAAGAACAACTACACTTCATAGTTTACAGACCGTCTTTCTGGTTCAACTTAAACCTTCCACATTTAAACTAGCAACATTTCTGCTGCACTTGCTTGTAGTTTCACCATCCAATAAAGTGTTCTTGATACCAAACTGCTGGCTTGCTTGTTTACAACCTGTCTAGCCGTCTGATTGCCCCACTTCAAAGCGATCTCAGCCATTACTCTGACAGAATTGGCTTTTAACAGAAATTTTAAAAACTTCAGAACTTTATCTTTCAATTTTCAACTTCAGTTTGTAGACTGAAGTGCTTTTGTCCAGGGCTTATTGAGATAAATTCAAACAGAGACACACTCAACTTTAACCAAACAATGAATTATACAGTATCTGACTGTACATTCGATCCTACAGCATATAATTGCTCCCAGGTTCATTATTATTTCAGCCATTGCCAATCACAGACATTTACTGGGAGCCAAGATTTCAATTAGCCCTGTGCTAATCCTCAGTAATTAAGCCGGCTGACCTTAACACCGGATCCCTCCTGTCAGACAGACAGACAGTCAGTCAGCCAGTCAGTCAGTCAGTCAGTCAGTCAGTGGAGCGGTGTCTTTACAGAGCCCGGGGAGACAAGGAGACATGATTGACAAGAACCTGGGTGCGTGTGTGTGTGTGTGTGTGTATGTGTTTGTGTGTCTTTGTGAATGTGTGTGTTTCTGTGGGTGTGCACATATGTGTGCAGCTGTGTGTTACTGACATTTGGACTGACAGTCTATCAGGGGCTATTAGCTGCTCCCGGGTGGCCTCTTATTCATCCACAACAGAGTGACTCCTCAGAGGAGCAGAAAGAGGCTAAACACGACACAAAAAACTGACCGTCTTAGATTGAGGATACGCTCTTGAGTGGGTGTGTGTGTGTGTTTCTGTTTATGTGTGCATGACTGGTTATGTTTCCGATAGAGCTAAAGATTAGACACGAGCAGACCCACCTAGGGAGGCAAGAAAAAAATCAAAAATAGATGCAATGGTGCGTAGGTAAGAGCACATACGGATGTACATGTGCAAGTGAAGAGGCTCGCGCACACACACATGCACACACACACATGCACGCACACGCACACAAACATACAAAGAAAATCATGTGAGACAGGAAAAATTCTGGCTGGATGGAGCGGAACAGCGCAGAAAACGCAAAGAGTGGTCTGATGTGAATAATTTAGAGGCTGCTGTGTAGTGGACCTCAGAGTGCATGGAAAGAGAGAGAGCGAGAGGGAGAGAGACAGAGCGAGTGTGTGTGTGTGTGTGTGTGGGGGGGTGTGTGCGTGTGAAAAACACAGCCAGAGCGAAAGAGAAAGAAAGTACGAGGTAAATTTGGAGAGACAAAAAACACAGACAGACGAGAGACGAAGAAAAGAAAAGCGAGTGGAGGAGAAGAGCTCCAGACTATGTTATTAACCCAGAGAGACGAGTGGAAAAGAGAGAGAGTGATGAGATGGTAGAACAATAGGCTGCGCGTCCTTTCCCCACAGTCATGTACTGTAAATGCAGGCGATGTGATTATCCACACTCAAGCAGCTTCACTTCACCTAGACACTCTTGAGCTCCAAACTACCGGTGCATAATGTTCTTCTAATGGACTCCACTAACACTAACATCCCTATCTGCATTAATGGACTTTCGCTAACACCAACAAAACCATCTACTTCCATGGACCCCTGCTTACACTTGCAAATACATCCACATCTGAGGAGTCATCCTTCCGAGACATCTTCTGCGTAACTGTTTTTGGCTAGAAGAATAATGATAGTATCATGTTATTTTATGTTTTTACAAAATAAAAGCAACCGTGCCTTGGTGATAACTCATTCCTGTCCTGCTCATTTCCATATGAACCAGTACATTGATCCAGTCACCCTGACTGCATCGATCTAATAACTACGGTTGACGCACTTCCTTTGTGCGGTAAATCGAGCCTTGAGTTTCCTGAGTGATCTCACCCGGTGGCGAGCTGACTTGCAGAGTGGAAGCAAAGCTCATAGGGTATCACAGCCATTACTGTGATCAGTCAAAATGTACTTCATAAATGCTATGTTAAAGCAAACAACTTTTACACTGGCAGTTTAATATAAACCAGTGCTAAAATGAATGTTATTTCCTATTGAAACACTGAAGCATGTATGGTTTATCACTGTCTGACACAGTAAGGTCATGCGGAGAAAAAAAACGATTTTTGGAATAAGCAAAGTGACATTTTTAAAGATTATTTTTAATATGATACTGATTTCTGTTCAGGTTTCAAATTTTTAGTATTTCTCACAGCAGTTAAAAATCACATCTGACGCCTGAATGGACTCGTAGCTAGCGCGTGTGTTCACACTGACCTCGTAACACACTTAGTCTGGTGGAGGCAGTGATCTCTCCTGCAGAGTTGGAGGCGTGACATTCGTAAATAGCCTCGTCTCTTGGGGTCCTCAGCGGCTGGATCCTCAGGACTGAGCCGGACCCATCGTCAAACTCTATTACCTGTTGTAGGGAGAAGATGACAAAGCAACTTTAATCAATACATGAAATAAGCTATGGTTCCAAAATTTGTATAACGAAAGGTGTCACTTCTATAATCTCAAAATTTATCGTTTTCCTCTGAACACTTTGGGGTTTACAGTGTCTTTTAGTCTTTTGTTTGGTTTTACAGCCGACAACTTCACTGTTTTTGTTACCTCTCATTGCTCTCATCAGCGTCATTTGTGACCATAGCAACTTTGTTTTTTTAGGGTAAAAAGCTCTAAATACTCAATGTGCAGCACCTCCCAAGAAACAAGCAACAGATAGTGTCTGTGACTAGCTGGTGATTAAGCAGCTTAAGAGCCTAAATGTTTCCCTTAAGAGTTGGAGACCAAAGACAGAGCTGTTGGAGCATGAATATTCAGCTTACATTCATCAGGTGGGCATTCAAATGAATATTGCTAATGTTGCTGTTTGTAGCTAGATGTTTACAGAGGCAAGTATCGGTATTTTTAACCTAAAAGCTGATTAAAAGTCAGTGTTGCGCTTGCACCTACTTTATGTGATTCCCTAAGTGGACAAAAAATCTGTTACTGTGTGAAAAATGCTCAGTGCTGCAGACATAGTAACAGACTTGCTGAAATGTTCAGCTTAAGGACTGGACTGATGTTGCCTTTTGCTCTCGATTTTAATTCTTTTAACTTTTTGAAGGCCTTTTACAGGTTTTTAATTTGCTAAGGGGAAGCTGAGGGGACAGAGCCTGCGAGCGCTAGTCAGCTTTAATCCTTAGCCGCGAGGCAAACCTGGACCCAGAGTCCAGGATCAGTCACTACACATTTTTAAAGCTCCAGCGACGCAGTCCACTGTTACTTCTGACTGAATTTGAAGAATGGAGGGAGGGAGGAGGATTGTTACAATTATAGTTATCCATAATTATCTTTTGTGTCCTCTCATTTGTGGTATATGAAACAATTGAGGGGGAAATTCCAGTATTTTAAAAACAGAGTCTTAATTTTTCACAAGACTTTGAAATATCACTCTGAGAATTAAAGGTTTAATGGTTGGCTAAACCCAAGCCTGTAATAGTTGGAATAGCTGTTGATGGAAGCACAACCAAAGTTGGATTTGTAATTGTTTGTTTTTGAATAAAATGGACTTTATGACAACAAAATAATCATTTGGTCAGAACGACATCAAGGATATCTCTGGTAAAACAAAAATGGCTATTCCTCTTTCACAAAAATGCCCATTTCTGTACAGATCCTTTCAGTAACTTTTCAGACACTCATAAAAAATGGCAGCACGGGGGTGTCAAAAAACACATCTAAACACCTTTTGTGAAACACTAATGCACAAAATAGGACCCATGTTCAAAAATACCAGGATTCCCCTTTGAGGCTCTTCCTGGGCCGCACATTTAGAAAAGGTTTTTCTTAAAAAGGTTTAATAAATGCTTGTAGAAAATCTGGATTCTGAGAAGGTTTCCACTGACTGAAATCCAATAAAAAGAAATCCCACAACAGCTCCTGACCGATACAGAAAAAAAGAAATATACAGGTAGTCTGAGCTTATATCTGGTGGATTAAAAATAAAATATCACCCCAAGTGATTTAATCACAAATAGGAAGACAGCAAGATGAACTTAAACCTGGGAGGAAACTCGACTTATTAAAGTGGAAAAGCACCCTGAGCTCGGGGTGACACTGACTGTAAAGGAGAGAGGCTGGTTCAACATCTTCATCTAGGAGTGACTTTGGTGAAGCGGGGAAATAAATCAAAGGTTAGAGCCTTCAGGAAACTAATAAGGGGGGATCATATAAGAATTTCATATACTGTAGCCCAAGGCGTCATCTGACATATGAAAGAGTTGGAGCAGATAGCTTTTCACACAGTCGTAACCTTTAGAGAACAAATGAAGAGAAGCAGGTATACTAATTGAATATTTAGCAGTATTTGTTAAAACAATTTGGGCTTTATATGCAAACTGGGATTAAATGGTGACCATGTATTTAGAGAGCAAGATAAAAAAAACAGGCTAAAAAAGAAAGAAACAAACAAAAATACCTAAATATTGATTTAAATGTCAAATTTAATTTCCATTTTGCTCCATCAACAAAACCCAAAGATTTTTAGTTTGCTTTCACAGCGTTTGGTATTTATGCCTCAAAAATTACTCTCATGCATATTTTGACATTTTGGGAAACAGGCTTGTTAACTTAAGTGTGAAAATGGATTTATTAATTACAGTTAATGATTTGTCTTTAGAGCCTCCTGACAATTAATACACTAGCTGTGTCAGTTCATAAGCATTAATATAATGAGTTACACCTGAATTCGGGTCAAAAATGTTTGCTGTGACCGAGGAAGTGAAATATTTAATAACAAGGAAACAGCGATAATAAAAAATCCCAATGTCTGGCTTGCACAGCTGTTCCACACTGGTCACAAAGAACTGAAGTTTTGGCTCTGTTGCTAACTCGTTTCCAATATAGTTTACAACATCTGAACTTGAGAAGATATCACTACTGTCATAAATAAACAGACTTCGTTTCATTTCTCAGCTCCGTACCTCAAATCTCTGGTTGCTGACTTTTTTGCCTTTCTTATTCCAGACAATCTTGGGCTGTGGGTCTCCAGTGGCCTGGCATACGAAGGAGGCCACTCCCCCCTGGACTCCTGTCTGGTCCTCTGGGGTCCGTGTAAATCTGGGGGGTGCTGTATGGAAAGATGCATATAAAAGTTCAAGCTCAATGCTGTGCATATGTGTTGTGTGTGTTTGTGTATGCACATGTACATAAAATCTGAAGTACAGTTATATTTTGCTTTTATACGACAGCATTGACTTTACCATTACTACTAATAAACATTCACACATTTATGTACATATCCTCTAGTGGACTCCTTTTTTTTCCTAAATGCACTTAAGCGGCAGATTTCCACCTAATCTACAACTATAATCTGCCATTTCACACATCTGTAACACTCAGGGCCCATTCTCACACCCGGCACAGAGTGGCACAGCAAAGTGCAAGTGTTACTGCCATTCTCTGACCAAGCAGGCTGTTATTTTCACACCCAGCACCCATGTAAGTAGCAAATGGACCCAAGCCTTTATAATGTCAGGTGCGAGTTGGTCTTAAAACCAGGTGTGTTCAGGGGCATTGTTGGTGCAATGCCATTGTGAAGCAGCAGGAAGCCAGTTCAGAGATCAAGTCTTCTCCAATACTTCTGAAGGACATCAGTTATTTTTCCAAAAAATGAAAAATTACTGTATTAAAAATGGCAACAAACTCAAAATGTATCATTCACAGAAAACCTTTGGCGTCTCATTTTAGTCTGTCTAAGTCTTTTTTTTTTTAAAAGTTTTTTCAACACCTGAAGCATCACACAGCATCTGAAACCACAGGTCTGTCTCTAAATTGAGGGAGTAATGTGTGTATTTATACAAGAGGCACAGCAGCCGTTCCTTTGGTCAAGATCTGACGGTTTCCATCTTCTGTGTTCTGCTTCTCATCTAAACTGCTCAGCTGTTACACACAGACTTCAGGTTTAAACAGAGGAATTGCTTGTAATAAAAAAGCCCTTATGTTGCTCATGAGGCTGCATGTGTTTTCATGCACTGGCAGATCTGTTTCCTCAGCAGAAAACCTTTGTCCACCTTGCTGAATCCACCTATTCAAATTGCATTACGTAAGGTAGAGGTGCACCTTGCTTTGAAATTGATTGGTGGAAACACTCTGATTGGTTTAATTTATATTACCCCCGAAACACCCCTTTAATTCATTAGGAGACTAAATGCAACTGCTTTGTACTTCATTGCACCAACAACATGTGCTGTTTACCCAACAATAGAGGAGCTGGACCTAAGAACACCATCAACCATTTGCTATAGATCGTTTGAATTTGGACCTCTGAGATCTTCGTTGTGCTGAAATAAGTGTGTGAAAGGAGAATCCCAAAAGTGTGTTTATGCGCATGTAGTTTAAGTAAAAAAAGAGGAGGCAAAGTCACTCGAAAGGTGTCAAAATCCAAATTTACATAAACTAAAAATGTACACAGCGGCTAGTTTGTGAGCGTTTGAGAGTGTGTGTGAGTTTCTGTGAACCACTTCTTGGAGAACACACGCACCTATGTGTGTCTTTTAGCATAGTTGTGCATGTGGGTGGCTTTGTGTGTGTGTCTTTTTTTCTGCACACGTGTGTGCACGTTCCACCATGTTTTTCCCTCTGTCCCTGCACCACCAAAGAAGCTTAATATTTCTGTGCCATAAAGGATTTATGAAGACTTACTCCTGACATGACCACTAAAGCCCCTCATTCCGGGGACGCCAACAATATCATAACCACAGCCTCCGCTGGATTGTGACATCACGACATCAAAAAGATTCGGCACGTCAGTCACGGCACGTCACCGCCAGCTCGCCTAATGGCATTCCAGCCAAACCAGAAAATCCCTACTTAAGGGCTTACCGCCAACCGCCCTGACAAAGGGAGAGAAATTGCTTTTTGCTGTTTAAAAGGAGGGAGAGAGGGAGAGAGAAAAGCTTAGCTTTTCAGAGAAGGAGAGAAAAAGAGAGAGAGAGTGTGTGTGTGTGTGTGTGTGTTAAAAGAGTGGGGATGGCTGAACAGAAGAGCGGGTGAGATAAAGGGAACGAGCAAGAGAGACAGATGGAGAACAGAATGGGTAAGGAAAGAAAGCATGAACAGCAGAAGTGGAGAGAGAGAGGAAGACGAGCACAGGAGGTGGATACGAGAGAGAGAAAGATGGAGAACGAGAGAAAGAGATGGAAAACGAGAGAGAGAGATGGAGAAGGAGAGAGAGAGAGAGATGAAAAGAGAACGAGCCAGATGTACTGGCAAACATGGTCTGAGAGCCCCAAGCTGCCCAGTCACCTCTACACCTCACTGGCTCACGGCCAAATCTACCTCAATGACTGAACAGTGTGAGTGTGTGTGTGCGTGTGTGTGTGCACATGCGTGTGTGTCCATGTGTGTGGGTGACAGAGAGATAGAAGAAACTTGTGTGTAAGCGTTTCTGAGTCTGCTCACTTTCATCCCTGCATGCCTGTTTAAGCACATAAAACGTTGGATGATTAAATGATTGACTAACAATTATTGACAAGAATTTAAAAAAAAACTTAATTTGCAAACCTTCTCTGTTTTTACCTGCCTGCAAGCTCAATAATTTTGACCTGTGGGCAAGACAAACAGCGCAAAGATGCTGTGTTTGGTCTTATAAAACTGTGATGGTAATATCTGTACCATTAATGCTTCCGTCTCTTGTCGAAACTTTTTGATTATTGGTCGCAGCTCTTGTCTTGTTGAGCATCACTGCATGCACAGTTTCTACATGCATGCTGTTAAACTGTAGGTGTGTGCAGTGAACGAGCGAGCACATGTGCGTGCGCCCATCTGAGAGAGAGAGAGAGAAAGAGTGAGGGGAAAAAGAGAGATGGAAACAGAAAGAATGAGGAGCGAGAGAATCGCTCTCTTAATCCTCTTGCTAATCTCTCCCCCACAAAACAAATGAAAAGTGTAAAGCCAGCAGAGCCATACTAAAAGGCATGGTAGATCTTTCAATTGCTTTTTTATCTCCCCCCCCTTCTCCTCATCTCTTTAGGCGCGGCCCCTCTCTTCACACATCTCCTGTATAATTGTCTTAAGTTTTCTCTTTCTCATATTTTGCTCCTTTATCTCCCTACCAGCCTCTCTTTCTTTGCATCACTTCTTTTCCCCCCTTCACAGCTGCTCTCCTCGCTCCCCTCTTTCATCCTCCTCCTTGTTACTCTTTCTCCATCTCCTCCCTCCATCTCTGGGGTGTTACATAAGTCTTTCTGTCACATTGACTGACTTAATGAGAAGGAAGGGAGTGCAGGGTGGAGGGGGATACACACCGTATGCTCCACACTTTTCCCAACTCGATCTCGCAATTCCGTTTTCTCCCTTATTTCTCTCCTCCCCTCTCCTTATCGACTCGAATACTTATTTTTTTCCCCCCCGCCTCTTCTCCCTTTTCCTTCTTGTTCCTTTTCCTACAAAATTCATCCACCCTGTTCACCTCCTTTCTCAGTCCTCATTTCTCTCCTCTGCTCTCTATCTATGGCCGAAATGTTGTGTCTTCTGCTCGGATTATTAGGATTTTTTTCTTTTTTTCGGAGGAGGATTAAGCATTGACATTTAGGCCAAGAAAACGGGGGCTCCAGTCGCAAAGGGCACTTCAATATTTGTAGTTACTTTCATTTGGTTTATTACTAGGGATTATTATAAAATTGATATGAAATAAGACCAAAAAAAAAAAAAGATGACACACTTGGAAGTTTCACATAAGAGCTCCTTTTAGAGGGCCAGTCTGTAGAATCCTGCATGTCGCCAGACATTCCCTCACAGCCCTCCTCTTTTCCCTCAACATGACCTAAGATGGAAGTGAGGGAAACGACTAAGAGGGACCGCTGAGAGAGATTTAGATGGAATTAGACAGTGCCAATCTTTACCCTCTTGGTGTGTGTCTGTGTATGTGTGTGGGATGGATGGAGGCTGGCCTACATAAAGGTCGCCATACAATGGGATCTGATATACACAACAGATGGCAGGGATTACAAAGTGAGCTCTGCTCTCCGGAGCACTTTCGAGCTACAGCTAAAGACATGTGAACTTTGATTTCAGGGTAAAATATGGTCTTCATGTCTTTTTGGCATTTAAAATCATAGGAATAGAATAAATGCATTCGGGTAGAAAAGAAAAATGGAGCTCCAAAATAAAAATAACCTCATTAATTTGTGCTTCTTTATTCATGAACTGCTTTATCTGCAACAGCTGGACTGGTTCTTGAGTGAAAATTGTGTAAACTACAACAAATACATAAAAGTTTTTTGATAAACTCCTCTAAAATTAACATGCAAACCACAAATGGGTGATGAAACTTCACTTGAGCATCAGAAAAGACAAATAGCAAAACTAAATGAAGCTAATGAAACTCTGTAGGAGACTACAGGGACATACTGTAGCTGGCAGATGCTGTCTTAACCTAAGGGGACACAGTGAGGGAGAGCGAGTTTGTAAGAACAGATGCTGGCACAAACCTTCAGGGAGTATGATTTACGAATGTAGTGTATTAAGACTGGAAAAAGAATGCCAAAAAATAATGTGATCGGTCTGATCAATTACAACACCCACATTACAGGAGCTGTATTTTTTTTGATTAAGGTAAAATGTGCCACAGCATATTTTTACAAATAAATCGCTGTGATGCTACAGAGCTGCACTGATCTATACAAATTGTCTGGCACAGATCCCAACAAAAATCATTCTATAATTTTTTTCTCCATGTTTCCAGTAAAATGACATCTGAAATTTATAGTCGCCACTAAAATCATGACTCATACAACAATAGAAATAGTTGTCAAAGTAATCAAGATATGATTTATTTGCATATGGTTTAGCCAGCTGCAATGTGGGTCTGAATCCAGTCCATCCATGTTTATAGATGGTACATGGGCCAAACTGAAAAATCAGAGCACAATTTAAATAAAGTTTTGGTTAAGAACTTTTAAGTTGTACTGGGCAGTTTTTGCTTGTGTGTAAAATCATTTGACAGATTTTGTTATAAAAAGTTACTGTCGCTGTACTGAAAAGGGGATGTTATATCCTGATGGACAGTTTAACCAAACTCGCTACTGAGTAGGGTGGCAGTATGGGAAATCCAAATCAAACTTCATTCTTTTGTTCAGTTCAGTTCAGTTTTTTAGGTACAGTGGATGAAAATGATAACAGCCCTTCATTTTTATTAACCTTTCAATGGTTTAGGTTTGTAGCGGTAGAGCACAGAAAGTGTGATGAATAAGGGGGTCCCAAAGCATTTTAAAACTGACATTCTTGTGTTGAACAGCACACAATGAGTGAAATGTATGTGTGCTTTTTTCATTTTGAGTTTCCTTAAGATAAAACTCCCATAAATCTTTGCAAAAACTCTGCAAAATATTGCAATTTCTATGCCCTCGGGCCTCATCTCGTGTGCCCTCAATCACTTAGCTGCTCTGATGCGCAAAAGCAGAAAGCAGACAGGCCTGTCCAAACAAATCAAATCAACAAAAAGCAATGGACTCAGCGGCATGAAAAGGACTCACTCTGTCTGAAACTGGAGGTATGAAAGTTACAGATTGGAAAAGATGATCTGTGATGCTGGATCACCCAAAAAAAGCATAAAATCACAGATTAAGAAACACAGACAGACTGAGCTTTTTGCTTTGTGATGAATCTAAAATGAGAAAATAGGGAAAGCCAGGCTTAATTATGTGTGTTTGAGCTGAATAGCTGACTACCTCTGTTCACAGGTTGAACAGTGGATCATCTCTTTAGAGGCAGAAAGAGAAAAATTGCTATTGTACTTTGTCTTGAAATATTAGGATGTGATCATGGATGATCCTGGAGGTCTGTGGATTTGTGGACGAGAGCATGATTTTTGTGAATATTTCTGTCTGTGTCGGAAGTTTTGATCTGAAAGGGCCGCTCTTGATGTCGGTGCAACTTGCCAAGCATCTGTGCCTGCACCTCACGTTGTCCTGTGTGTGTGTATGTATGTGTGTGTGTGTCCAGAGTTAGGCATGTAATGAGTGATTCACGGTCCTAGCCAGGGAGAGATCCAGCTGCACGGTGTTGTATGTAGTGGTGGGCGGTTTGCTGATCACTCTCCAAATGAGAACTGAGGCAAGCTTGTCACACAAGTTGAGGAACGAGGCCAATATCGGGGCCTGAGCCAAGGCCATGATAGTCAGCCTCGAGAGTGGGTGGGCAGCTGGCCAGAACCATAACTTAAAACACATTAACATCAAACCGACACATTAAGAGCAAATTATCAGCTGCTCGCTTTCCTCCTGGAAATGAAATTGGATTGCTGGGGCCAATAAACACAGAGAGACAGCTATCATCCTTCTGCAGCGAATACAAGTGTTAATTGGAGAACATTCGGTAAAATGAGCCATTTCAACAAAGAAAATTTAATTATACACAATTAAATGGTGTGACTTTTGATTAAACTTCTCATTAAAGATGGAATGTTATCCAAGCTTCACAGTGTCAGTGTCAATCTATTTGAGCTCTCTCGAACAAAACCTGGACAATGAGATTATTTAATTCAAACCCTTTTTTCTCCCCTCATTTAAAACTTCCCTGTGTGCATATAGATCTGACGACACCAAGCATCTCACAACAATATCACGATCAGAACTCTTAACGATATCAGGGAGCGGTTGCAAAGAATAAAATGCTCTTTCACTGCTAAACATAATATCCAATTAACTTCCCACTGGCTGCCCTAGGGTCTGGCTAGTGCCGAGTTAATCAGGGTTAATTTGTTAGAAACACAAGCTGAGGAATTAATCAAATAAGGTCTTTCTTTTATACAGGTCATTAGAAACACATGAGCTACTTTCCTGGGTCAGAGCTGGCTTCCCATAAAGATGAACAGAGGGGTTTTTCTCCGCGCTAGTCACTGTGTATTACTCACACACCGCTGCTTAGCTAAGTAAGAGCTAAGCCGATGCTATCCAGGCCTCTTTACAGACTGCTGCACCTGCTAAGCTAATGCTAAGCTAACGCTAGTCAGATCCTATTACTCACGCTCAGGTGCACAGCTATGCTAGCTGCTAATAGCCCGGCTGCTGTGAGCGTGTGATTTGGTGCAGTGAGGAGGTTCAGTGACTGAACTACTTCACCCTCTTTCTCATCACTGTGGACTTTTCTTCTCTCACTCAATTCTGTTATTGCTTATGGTGTAATGAACAAAAGGGAAGTTACTGAGGAGGTCAGGAAGGTCTAAAACTGAGTTAGACCCAACTGGTTTAAGGTGTATTTTGTACTCTTTACAAAAACATTAACAGAATGCTACATGCAAAGCCAGTACTGGCAGTAAATGGCTACATTTACTGACACAGATGTGATTGGCATTTTCATTTTATGTGTTTATGACTTCTAAAAATGTTTATGATGTGACCCATTTCTGTCACCTTCTATGGCGAGATATTGGAGACTGGAGATGATGGAAGGATGTTTTTTTTTAAGCATTTAAATAAATCTTTTATTTTTAAGGTTTCATGTCACATTCTGTATGAACATGAGGTGCTACATCATCTCTGGGGCTGAATTTAAATACAATAAAACATACCAGGAATTTAAGCCTTTCCATAATGGCTTTTTTTTTTGTTAATAATCTGCATGTTCATTTTATAATAAGAAAATTAAAAGAATATTTCTGCTCAGTTAGAGTTATTTTTTGAAATTTCTAACTAAGTGATGCTGTACACTTTTCTGCAGTGTCGCAGCAGATTTTTTTTTTAATAAGCACTGTCTAACCATGTTAACCCCCAAATGTCTTAAGGGTAAAGAATGACCCCTTCATTGGTTTAATGGCAGGGAAAACTTCCTAATTATGGCTAAGTGCAGCTTTTTTCAACATGAAATTCAATGACATTTCCTTGCCTGACTCTAGCATTAGAGAGTGAGAACCCGCCCCTTCCTTTTTTTTGAAATAAAAGCTAAACTTTATCACAATTAAAATATTGTCTTTGGATTTCCTGCAGCCCCAAAGCTCACACATTAAAATTAACTTGTTTAATCCCCATAAAAAAACATCACAAGTGTAGAGATGACAGAAACTCTGAATACACCCCTCAAAAAACACACTAACTGTTATTTACAGAACAGAGGACAGATATGGGAATGGCTTCAATCTATTCATCTAAATGAACTCTTTATGAATAAGAATATTTTCTATGAGCTGAGGCATTTGTCTTTAGACTTCTATGTTTACTCTCTGTTTTGGAATATGTGAGGCAATATTTTTAAGTATCCGCAACTGTGCGAGTAGAAGCTGTCACGCCAAACAAATGAAGTGATCAGAACAAAAATGCTGAGATGATCTTCTGAGACTTGACCTATATGTTTACCAGTGTCAACACTGGAGGCCCTGCGGTTATCTGATCATCATTTCCCAGTCCACAGGAGAAATTATCCAAAGCCTCCATCATGGTCAACACTGCCAAGAGCAGATGTTGACATCCTGACATTTGTACTGTGGTTATGGGCAACAATGTCAGCCCGGACTGTTCCTTTTTTTTTTTTTTCTGCGTTCTCAGACAGTCAGGCTATAAAAATCAATCACAGAAAAAAATACTACAATCCATCTAAAGGAAAAAAACTGATTCTGTTTCACACTCTTAACTAATCCCTAAGGCAGAGACCTTTCACCTTCATGACCCCGACACTTCATCTAATGCCAGCGGATCATGACAGTACCTCATCCATCAGCAACAAGGAGCCGCGAAGCTCACATGAAACCAGATACTTATCGCAGTCTAATCTTTTGTCTAAGCACCATACATTCTTGCATATACATACATATGCAAGTAACAACAGGCAACTACAAATACGCTCACATGGGCACACGTGCTTGTACCACTGAGTCCCGTGTACTTTATTACAGCTTTTCTGCTTTATTATGTTCTTACCAAAGACTGATGCAGAATTCAGGGCATTTTCTTTGCATATGGCAAAAAAAAAGTCATATAAAATTTGCCCCTAAGGGCATAAATCTTTACCTAGTACTAATCCATTAACTGTACCCTTAGAAAACATTGTGACTTTCCAAGTTTTATGAAATGCATTAAATATGAAACAGAAGCTGTATTGTGTCCTGTTGCAGGGTACGTTGCATATTTAAATTGGCCATAAACATGCAGAAAATTACTGTTATTAGTTGTTTTTGGGGAAATTAAACTTCTGCTGATGTAATATAAAAGGTAAAATCTGAATTGGCAATACAATTAAAAACTGGACTAATTGAATTCCTACACACAAACAAAAGAACGGTGCTGTAAAGGAACTCATTGCTCTTCAGCTACTCAGATTCTTAAACTCAGAACCCTAGGGAATGCTGAATGAAATACTTGCAGGTAACCAAAGACAGCTCCTCTCTAAGCACTTGGTGTTCAATGCCTCCCTCAGGGGCTCCTAAACTCAGTAAAAGTAGCAGTGCATTGTGGGAGACTGACCTAACCGCCTTTCTGATTCCAGTCAACCTTGAGGCCATGCGTGTTCTGGCAATGCAGTTGAATTTTGACAGGTTAATCAGTCAGTGCACCAGCAGGTTATATGTTTTTCATGTTGTGCTCAGGACTAATACGTCATGTATGAAAATGTCATATTTCTAATAACTGAGGGGAAAAAAATGGTTGGGTTTTTTATTGATGTCCCTGCATGTTTTTTTTTTTCCATCAAGCTTTGTGGAACAAAGAAACAGCTTTTACAACACATAAATAATACAACGCAAACTGAGAATAAAGAGTTTCACATTGCCAAGAGCCTCCCTTGGCAGAATCCTGCACCACTTTTGTTTGATTTCAGAACGTGAGGTTGCAACTCAGCACTGTTTCCCCTCGAAAAGAGAGGCATTTCCTTGTGTTCTGTTGCACATTCACAAGGAGTTTTATTTCAACTGGAATTTTTATTGTTCCATCTAAGCTGCAAAAAGAGGAGTGATGACAGCTTGTTAGTTTTGGGGCAAACGTGGGTCAGCAGAAAGAACCCTGTTGTGGCATTGTTTTCCGACGCCCTGAATGACATGCGGACGGATGCATTTTCTCACGCGGGGCATCTCACTGCGTACATGGAGCAGTGGCCTAGTTTGCGACAGGATCAGGGCATTACTCTTAATCCACCGGATAGATGTCATATGCACACACGCGCGCACAAACACACTGAGAAACAAAAAAATGGTGGCAAGAAACGGAGAGGGGGAGAGAAAAAACGGAGTTAAAAAGTGTGTATCTGAATTTTATTTAAAAAAATGCTTTCACACGCGAAGCTCAGCATGCTGCCTCTATTGTTACACCAGTGCTTGTGAGCAGAATGCACATATGGTGCCGTGTCATGCAAGGTTTCCAACTATGCACATGGGAGATTGTTCCATCTGATTGCATCTTAATACCCTGAGTCTAGTGTGTGTGTGTGTGTGTGTGTGTGTGTGTGAGTGTGTAGCAGGCACGTGTGTTAATGCTTTCTCTAAAGTTGGATCCAAAATGATGCTGCTGTTCAGACACAGAGGAGGGGCCTCTGTTTTGTAATACCCTATCATGCTTACGATGTATTACATTTATTTGGTGAAGATAAGCAAAACTGAGAGCGGTATTTCAGAGTGCGTTTAATATTTCAAAACATGTAGACACAAGATGAGCACCAAAGATGTCAGTGTCCCAGCAGCCTCTATTTGAATTCTCAACATTCAAATCTCTGAGTCCCCACTCTTGATATTAAAAGAGGCACTGTATGTCACACACAATGAGATAAAAAGAGATAAGAACAGCCTTTCCTCCCTTTTTCTCCCCTCAAGCCCTCCGTCCCTCCTTTCTCGCCAGATTATATGAAGGCGCCGGGAAGAGGCAGAGAGCGAGCAGGAAAAGAGCAATGGAGAAAGTCATAGCAAATGAGACGAGAGCCGGGGAAAAAGAAAAATATAGACAGAGGAGACGTAGTATGAATCTTTTCCACCCTCACTGCAGCTGTGCCGCTACCCTGACTGCCACAGAAGTCTGCGAGCATCATCCTTTTGATGAATGACTGGGCCTCTACAGGACGACCCTGGAAGTTACACAGGGGACAAGAGGGCAGGAGGCTGAAAGGGAAACAGCAGAGGTTTCTGGATGTGTGTGCTTTCACTGGGCTCTGTTTCATGGTGGACTGAAACCTTGCAAGATGGAACTGGCTGCTGCAAGCCTATACTTTTGTGCTCATACACTTCTGTGTGTGTGTGTTTGTGTGTGTTCGTTTTACAGGGTCATGATGATGTATGTTCAGCACATTCAACCACAAGCTTCCAGCTATGCTGTATTTTTTCTTCCGACAATCCGACTGCACAGAACATGCTGCATGTTCTGTCTGCTTCACAAACATCCTTTTATTTAACCATATTTACAAGGGACATTGGTTAAAAAAAAAAAAAGAAAAGAAAATCTAATGTCTCTGACAGGATAACTTAAACAGACGTTTAACAGTCTGCATGGTGTACTTGAATGACCTCTTCTTTTCTCTCCTCGGTTATTCCCTTTCAGTCTTAGTCTCCCATCATTTAGTCCTCCCACACTCTCCTTCTGTCTGTGTTCTCTTAGCCCAAATCAGAGTGTTTCATCGCCGCTGTTATGAGACTCAAAGCCTATTTATCAACTGGACAAATTGATAGAGAGGTCAGGCCTGGCCAGCGTCTTCTCTTACACTGGCAGAAACACACTAATGTCTACAGAGATAATCAGGTCTATTGGATATTTCTATCACATCATTTTTATCCCTATCAATTTTAAATGAGAAATCATTAAAATGCAGAAGGGTGTAATTACAAAAGAAACTTGCATTTCACCAACTTATTTACGTTTCTGATCAGCATCTGCTATATTTGCGAGTGTTTCTCTACCTTATGTCATGTTATGGTTAACCAGGAAAATTTAGATTTAGAATTTTGGTGTAGTTAGGGTTTAAAGTTTAGTCAGGGTGAAATGGGGAATGAACTAAAAAAATCGTGTATTGCTTTTGCCTTCCACTGAGATGAATAATAATCTACATCCAGAAAGCCAGGCACAAAAGTGAATGAAGTCTTTCATTTAAGAATATACAGGAAAAAAGTAGACTTTTCAAATTCAAGTTGTAAACAAGGAAATAAATAACCAAGTGAGTTAATGCCTCATCAACATCATTCTGCAAATGTGATTAAAAACGGGTCTGTAAAGGGTCGATCAATCTTTAAGTCAGCTGGCCAAACATGTAACTCTATTAATAATCAATTTTAAAGTTATTTTGTATGTACAAAAGGCAGAAAAATCAAAGAAATATTTAGGCTTCATGACACTTAACTGAAAATAATTATGGTTTGAACTGTTGGTTGGACATAACAAGTAACATAAAGACATTACCTTTGGCTCTGGCCATGGTGATGGATCTTTTTAATTTATTTAAGTCATTTTAAAGACCAAATAATAAATCAAGCAAATAATCAAAAGTTGAGTCGATAATGAAAATAATCAATAGTTGCAGCTGTAATTAAAAGGAGGATACGAGTGACCAGAATACTAATGTGGATGTAAACTAACTGGGAAATTACATCGGGTTGGCCACAATCAGGGATCACACACACACACACACACACACAGACACACACCCACACACTCTCACAAACACACAGTCTATAAACACAATCACACAAGCAGTGAGGAAATTATCTGATTCGCCATATGTGGTTTGTCTATCCATGCCAAGTAATACTGGGATGGACAAAAACAGCTGGCCTGATATCAAACCAGCATACACTTGTACACTCTCACACACACAGACAGATAAACATAGACACACACACACACACACACTAACACACACATACAGGAGGGATATGACATCAGAACTGGAGCGGTTTGTGAGAGAAAATCAGGTCACTCCAACTCTGCATGTGCTTTTATCTAAACATACAAACAAAAGATAAAAAGATATGAGGGACGATTGATAAGTTCATGGCCCAACATAGAGGAAATAATTTTTTGAAACCTGGAACTCAGCACGTAATACATTTTTCAACATGTTCCCTCTTCATTTATATATTTTATCCATCAGTCGTGTGTACATAAGGCCATGAACTTATCAGTCACCCCTTGTATGTACTGCATATATGGATGCAGTGTTTTCTCATTGAGCGTTTGTGAGTATGCAGTGTGTGTCTGAAAAATATATGACCGTGAATGGGTCTCAGTGGAAAACACTTACAGTCGGCATCAGCGAGAAAGAGAAAGCTGAGGAGAAGCAGGCCCGGGTTGGCAGAGTGCATCATGGGATATGTCGACACATGCATGCTGTATCCACCGTGAGCTCACTGCCTCACTGTACGACAGGACGATCGAAACAGGCCCTCACAACCTGGAGAGAGAAACGAAAAGGCAGCCATTAAACCCGTTTCAAAGTGCAAATGAAGAAAGTTTCCGATACTATACAGTCTGTGCCGCACACACTCCAGCCCACAAACACACACCAACACACAGACTCGAAGCGTGCGAGTTCCCTCCAGGCCTTACACTCCAGTTATGCAGCTGCCTTTCCTCTTCTCGCTTCATTAGGACCATACACCCATCGCCCGGAGGTGTGTTTTGGTGCGTGTGTGTCAGAGAGTTCTAAAAGTAACTGATGAATTTCAACTTATGGCAAATATTTGGTATTAAAACATCAGTCGGCTTCTTAAGTTTTTGCCATTTAAATCTCCCAACTGAGCAATGGCCTCAGTTTTTTTGCGCTTTGGTTTTTTTCCCTGTTATACAATCTACAAAGCAGGCTGCACTTCAATACCGGATTTTATTCCAAATGTACGTCAGAAACAGCATGATTTCAGATTGATGAAAAGGTATGAATGGCTTTAAGATGGGAAGGTGGGAGGATGGACGATGGGGAGATTAAAGTGGGAGGAGACTGATGTTATCTGCTGGCTATGTTGCACCCAGTGTTCAGTCAACATACAGTCTAATGTCTCTGTCCTCTCATCTGTAGCTCTTCTCCTCTTTTAGACTCTCTTTTACTTTAGTCAGTTCATTTTACTATTCTTTGTCCTCTCCCACACATCTGTTACTCTCACTTTTTTGGAGTTTTCAGCGTCCTATTTACTCAAACTATTTTATTTGCCTTAAATCCCCTTTTACATTCTCCTTAATCATAAAGTCTCTTATCTCTTATTATCCCCCTTTCTACCCCAACATCTTTCCTTCTCCAGTCCACCAGAACAATTGTTTGCCCTTACATTCTCTTTCTGTCCCTCTCTCTGTCTCTCAGCCATCTGCAGTGCCTGGTGTGAGCGTCTGGCGTTAGAAGAGACAGGCGTCAGTCCGTGTGTCAGAAATCTCACAGTTCAAATCACATGACACAATGAGACATGGCACATCACTGCTGCTGCCCACAAACTGACAGTGTCAAGTGAGAGACACTGAAAGTGAGCAGAGGCAAAGGAGAGAGAGAGAGAGAGAGAGAGAGAGTGGTGAAGACTAAAAGTGAAAAGTACTTTTTTTTGAATGAAAGTGTTGTCCTGCACTGTCCATATGCATGTGTGCATACATGCATGTGGACAGAGACGCTGAATCACTTGTAATACAATGAATGTAATGCCTGTGTGTTCCTATGCCGTGCGTACATGCATGTTTTTTGTGAGCTTTCCAAAACTGGACAGAGTCATCAGCTTGGGCAGCAGCAGTCTTAATCCCCTCCACTCCTGAACAAGCCATCTGATTAAAAAAAGACGGGGGGGGGGGCTAGAAGAACACTGGAACCCAGAGCTCTCAGCATCCCTGCAGCCAAGGCAGCAAGCAACTAAACCCACACTGGATTTTCCACTTGGTTTGGTCTGAAACAATTGCTTTGGGATAACCTAGATATCTCCCTGCACAAATTAAGTCGTCTGCACTGTGAATTACACTTCTACAGTAGATACAGGAACTCAGCTTTACAGTGAAAAGGTAGCAAAGTTTTGTATTTAATAAGTTGGGATAACGGCAGCCAATTTTTGCACATATTTAAGAATACACCACCACTACCAAAACCCACTCATACTGTATATTTCAGTTTGACCCAACTACTTATGTGTTTTAAAATGCTTCTTCTTATGCACTCTATTCTAAACAAAATGTTCATATGTTTATTTGTTTAATTAAATCCAATTCTCTCTGCAAAATGAATACAATTAATAAAGGATAGATCACTGATTGAAAAGAAAAAAGAGGTAAATCTGTCATGGTGTGTGTGTCGTGCGTGCAGCCACCTAACGACTCAGAGTGATTCAATGTCACTGGAAAAGCCTGCATTATTTAGTATCTCACTTCACAGCATGTCACATTAATTAAAGAGCTGAGATAACAGGGGAGGGAAAGGGAGAGAGAGGGGGAGGGAGAGAGAGAGAGAGAGAGAGAGAGAGAGAGATGAGAAAAGGTGTGTGGTGGCAAAAGTGGAGTGGTAAACAGAGCTGTGAAACAGACAACAATAGAGATGCAGGATAGAAAGAAGACTAAAAGAAGATAACCTGAGCCACACAAACATAACCACACACACACACACACACACACACACACACACACACACGCACACAAACACACACACAGAGCCAGGTAGTCACCAGATTGTAATCTGGGTGGCTGTTGTTGCTAGTATTACCGTGGGCCTAACAGAAAGCCTCCCTCAGTGCCTGATCTTCTGCCGCCGCTGTGGATCACAGTTGGCTCTAAGCCATTCACTTACATTAGTCCCTATCACTCAATTATACACTGGCTGTCTGGCCAGGCCTGCAGCGATCAGTCACACTTATCTCTGGGATAACTTCTGACAGAATAAAGACTGACTCGAAGAGTGACAGACAGCCTTATGGTTTTTTCACAGGACAGACAGAGGGACGTTTTTTGGGGGGAAATAAAAAGATGAGATGGAACGGAGGAAGAGGATGATATGAGAGGGACAAAATCATTAGAATACTGAAAAACTTGATACAACGTAACCCTTTAATTGAACCCACATAAGAACTGAATAAATATATGTGCATGCTTAATTGTATGAAGATAAAGAAAGCGGGACGGCTGTTGCATGGACAGGTGCTCTGACCGGTTGGGGGTTTGTTGCCTTGCTTAAGGGCACCACCAGATTGCCAAAGAGGTGCACTGTCACCTCTCCAGCTACCAGTCCACACACTCTATACTGACTGAGCTACTGCTGCCCAAACTGATTAAAAATTCTCTATATCTGCCATAAAGGTGTCGAATAAATCATCTCGCAAAATGTTGATATACTTCTCATTACTGCTAAATTGCTTGACAAAGTGCTAAGTTCTTGAAACCTAATATGATGTCCCTCCTTACGGGAAAATGTAATAAATTTTATCTTAATAAGAAAATTCCTAAAAATCAGGAGAAGGCTATGGCCGTTTTGCTTAAAACTGCCAGTTACATCATCAGCTGGCAATAAATAAGCAGTATTGAACATTAGCTGTTTGTGCTTTAACTGGCTGCTTACTGGATTAACAGCCTCTATTTATTTTTGTCCCATTTAGTCAATTTATTACGCTATCTGGTGGTTATGACATTATTATTGGAAAAAAAATAATAATAAAAGACAGAGCTGAAAAGTTGTAAGATGAGGAAGCACAAATGAAAAAAGAAATTGAAGAAGAGAATAAGATCCAAAAAGGGAAAGAAAAGAAAAAGGAAATGTGGGTGGATGATGAGAGAGACAGAGGAGGATAGACTACAAAGCGAAGGCGTAGTACAGCTGGAAGGGAAGCCAAGAAAGATAGAGAAGAAGACAAAAGACAGATCCTAAAAAGCATAGCTTCAGGCGAACCGTGTGCCATGGAAAAAGAGCACTGAGTATCCTAATTTGATTTGATATTCCCAAAGCTGAGCCACCAAATGCAATTAGACATACTAATTAACTTATTCTGTTTGCTCTGTTGAAACAGTGGCAGACTGACAGAAATGTCAATGAAGAGACAATTTGTATTTGTTGCATCATAGCTCTGCACGAATAAACAAGATAAGCTTGGTGGAAAAAAAAAACAAAACAAAAAACCAAAGTTTGTGGCCTCTTCTTTGTCCTTTAAGATTTGTGGTGAACTGGAGCCATTCAAGTTTCTTAAAAAGTGTATTAAGTGAATGTCAGACTAATCAAGACGACATTTTGTTGGCTTCGGTGAGCTTTCACACCCGGCTTCTGAGGTGCCCCTAAAAAAAAAAATCCGGTGCATTTATCTTGGTTAGGTGTATTTCACCAATGCCACCAAAGATTTTTTTTTCACAAGTGATGTTATCCTGGATTCTGTAGAAATCTTTAGGCTGTTTAGATACTGATACCAGTATTGTAAATGCATTGGATACTGTTGAGTGCAGCGTCCTTTACACCAGTACGCAATAACATATTTTACAACACAAATAGCCGATATCCATAAAGAGCAGGGAACATGTGTAACTTCCAGAACAACTGTTACTGAGCAACCAAACCAATTTTCTCCTAAATCTTGAACTTTCGAGAAGTGATCTTCTACAAAAAGTGATCTGTACTTGCT
>JAQNCA010000024.1:13871839-13890897 GCA_029783725.1 Acanthurus tractus | reverse complement strand
TCACAGATGATGTTAGTGTTTTACAGTCATGTGTAAAAATGACATACAAACAAACCCTATATATATATTATATATATATATATATATATATATATATATATATATATATATATATACACACATATGTGTATATGTGTGTGCATGTGTGTGTGTCAACAGACAAATTGGCACGTGTGTGTACTTTAGGTGGAAACATGGCTTTAAATCCATTCACTCACAGCGGCCCCGAATCAAGTTTTAAGTGCTATCGGGTGTCAGATTTATTAGCAGTGGGCTAATGTTGTTCGCTATATATACATAAAATAATCCACACTTTGAGCTACAGATTTTTCTGTTTGAAAAAAGACACCGCTGGTATTGAATTAGCTCTGTGTACCAGCAGATATCTCGAGTGGCTGTTTGAAATGGTATCTGGAGAGAAGAGAGTTGAATTGTTGCATTCCATCAGATAGCAACAAAAACAACTCAAAAGGGTTCTCAACTTTCACTCCTTACACTGTGGCTTGTGAACCCTCTAAACAAAGCTGCAAGTCATGTCTGAATTGCACAGAGTTCAACCAAAGAGAACTTCTCTCTTCACAGGTTGTTTCATTTAAAGTTTCAGAAGCCTGAGGATGTAAATCTGCCTGGTGCTTTAAAAAAGCAAAGAAAGTAAAGATCTTTCAGGTTTATCTTTAAACCTGTTGTCAGGGTCTTGACCCTCAGGCTGGTAAAAACTCCCTTAGAATGCTGTCAAAAAATAATCAGTGAGCCGAACTTAAGTCTTGTTCTTGAAGCTGCATGATGCTTCGAGCCACAATATTCTACAGTCACTGTGCAGAGGGCATTTCTCTCGCTTGTACCAGTTTGCACAACAGCTCCATTGATGCTGCAATTTAAGTGATAAGTGATACAAAGTGCGACCCACTTATGTCATCGGTCCGGGAGGCAACGCTGGTTATCCTCAGCAGCCCCCCCTGCTCCAGCCATCACAGCATCTCTGTCTCTGTCCCTCCAACACAGACTGAACACGTGTGTGTGTGTGTGTGTGTGTGTGTGTGTGTGTGAGGTTTACATCATTGACTGCGTGTTTGAGTGAATTGTCTTGATCAAATTCCCAATTACACAGATGAGTGTCTCTTTAGTGCTGAACTATTTGTAGAAATAGACAAACAAACAGATATAAATGTCACACAAACACACCCACTCATGCACATGAAAACAAAAAAAACAAACACACACACAGAGGCCGGAGGCGCAAGGCACTTCATTTCCGATTCCACCCACTCTCCTTGTCCTCGGCACCCTCATATACCACTCTGGCCTCCCCAACACTCAAAACACAGTCACTATAGCAACCTCAGAGCGGCTGGCAGCCAGAGGGCTAATCATGTCCTCGCAACATCTGTCAGAAAACGAGATTCACACCCTCAAACGCTTACACAACTGCCCAGACCCCCAGCAGCACTCAGATCCAGGTGTTTGTGCATCATCACAAACAAAAGAGCACGCATCTCTACACACTTACACACACACACACACAGATAAATGCATACATGTTAAAATAAGGTCAAATATAATTCAAGTTTCTCACCTTTGCTCATGGTTCATCCTGGAACATGAAGTTTAAAAGTGGGAGCTGAAATAGAACAAGATAAGATTTTTCGCATGAGTTTGAACTGTTCAAACACTTCAGCCGTCCTGATTGATTTTTAGACACCATGTTCTTGGCCAGGAAGAATCATTTGCTTGAAAACCTGTCTTGGACGAGACAGAGAGATAAACGAGGAGATGTCTGTACAAGGATATGCTGGTAAAATGGGCCATTCAAGTCTGCAACAGAAACATGCCTGCTGGGTATGTTGCTTTGCTGCCACCTGTAGGCCAGACCTGGTACTCAACCTCCATAAAATCTTAGGACACTGACCTCAGAGCATCCAGCCTCATCCAATTTATTAAACTGGGAGAACGGGAACTAGGAAAAAAAGGAGTGATTGTTGAGTTGTGCAAACTAAGTTATTGCTGCACTAGAAAGTGGTAGACCTGCAGCGTTTCACAAGCTGTCTGATACAAAATCAATCCCCTGGATAACATCTTACTTCCATCAGTGCACAGTCTGTGTGACTCCCAGTGAAGCGCTCCACTCGCCTCAGTGTATGCTGTGCATCATCTAACGATACTTTCAAAGAGTTTGATGAAATCTATTTTTGTTTTTTGAAGTTTGCTGAGGCTTGCTTTCAAAATGAGTCACACACACACACACACACACACACATACACACACACACACGCACACACACAAAACTAAACTCAAACTCCAGCCAGCCTCAGAAAAGGAAAGTGCCACTCAGAGCAACACACACTCACACTCACACACACACACACGCAGACACACGCACACAGCCTACGTGCAGCCTCTGCATCTTTTAACAAACTGAAGAGGGGGTGAGCGAATGCTTTATATTTAGAATGGTGACGCTATGCGAACTTCAGCACTAACATGAGAGGAAAGCTCAGCGATGCGTTGGAGAGCTGCATATTCAATAATGTATCAGAGGCAGCGTTTTAAAAACAGCAAGGGATCGCCGCTCTGTCTTGTCCTGTCTGCCCGTCTGTCTCTTTGCATGTCTTTCCTCCAGTTTGTCCACCGCCACGGCAGCAGATTCGTCACTCCTGTGGGGAGCTGATGTTTGGTTAAACTTTCATTCTGTCCACAATGTCTTCACTCGCTCGCACCGTCCCGGAGGATGAGTCTCTCTATGTGCTTTGTTCGCTCTCTTTCTCAAAGGCAAGATCCCGCCCATTTCTGTTTCCTTTTTCTACTTCTTCTCTTTTTCTTACTCAGTGAACACCAAGCAACATAAATCACACGCAAATCTGCCTTTAAAAATGGAGGGGAGTCCATATGTGTGCATTTGTCTGTTTGAGGGTCATCATGATGTTCAGTACTCACCTGTTTCAGTACACGGGTCCACAGTGCTGCTTCATCCTTGAGGAATGAAAGAGTAAGAAATCTCCCCAGAATTCTCCTGCAAAAAAAAAAGGAAAGGGGAGATACAGAGAGAAAGCAAGGAGTGGGGGGTGAGGGGTGAGGGGTGAGGGGAGGAAGAAGAGGGATTAGGAACAGAGCATTAGCCTTTTTTTTTTTACAATTCATCACTCTTATAAAGCCAACTCTAGCTTTTAACTAAGCTCTTTGTGTTTGCTTTGCACTTGCCTTTACATTCATGTGTGTGGTTTTTTTTTGTGTGTGTCCATAATTATGAAACAGCATTTAGATCGAGGCTCACAGTTCATGTGCGATGACATAAACACAATTAATGTGCAATAATTGTTCCAAAAGCAGGAGAGGTCAAACGGACAGCCAGAGCTCACCTCCTTCACCGGGCGCTTTTAAGGCTTTTACAGGGGCTTTCATGCTAGCTACTTACAAGCTGTGCGAGCTGAGAGGGGGATGAGGGGCTAGAAAGCCAGAGTGGGAAAAGCCTACAGCACCTCAGTATGATAAGTACGCACTCTGACAGATCAAAGGGGTTGCATTAGGACACATGTGTGAATACTGGCATAGAGGTGTGTGAAACGTAAGCAAAGAGAGGAGATATACACATGCATCCCTGCACACACACACACACACACATCCAGATGTTACTCCTCATTTGTGACTGCAACGGCCCTCTGCTGTTCTCCAGTTTTTTGTTTTTTTTTCTTTTTGTCATCTAAGGAGTGCAGCAGAGTGAAGAAAATCATAGGACAACAGAAATCACAGTGCTGGTGGAGTGAAATCAGGATGGGTCTCATGGGCAGTTGCAGTTATTTTTGTTGCTAAAATCTGTCCTCTGCTGAACTTTGAGGCCTTCGAAAAATAACCCTGTGCAGTTGTGCTCTAACTCTGCGCAGCTGTTTCAAACTTTTTTTTTTTAATTTAGAAAATGAATCAAAACTAGTTTTATTTATTTAAGTGATACTTTAAAGAGGCGATAACAAGCCTAACAGTACGGCACGGATATTACTAATAATATCAAGATGAATAGAGTGATTGTGTTACCACCAACTGGAGCAAGGTGTCGTTACAAAGAGTCACCACTAGTCTGTGCTGTTATACCATTCCTGTGTTTGTGCTGCTGACCGACTTACTAAATAAAAGCAGAGACGATGATGGCAGCATACATTAACTGCAGGATCTGATGATGTAAAGATCGAGACTGATTTAATTTCAAATGAAAACTGGGACATATGTCATTATTATTGCATTCAATGACCTGTAAACACATGTTATTTAAAGGTCACATTGGTTACATCTCACAGGATGTGATCAAAAGTGCCATTAGAAGATATCTGTGCTCTAAAGATGAGTGTCGAACATGAAATAGATTGTAGTGCTGCATATACTGTGTGTGCACTGTGGAAAATGTATGTGCATCACGTGTGAAAAGTAGTTCACACTTTATTTTCAGCTGATGACACATTTCTCCCTGGATTTAACGCCACTTGCACCATGTTTCTTCTGTAATGATCTGACAGCGGCTGGTGAAATCAGTTGGGTGGAGGATTATTATAAGCATCGGTTACCCTCTATTGTGGGCGCCAGTCTTCCCCTCCATCATGTTGTTTTCCTGACGGTGTTTCAGTGCTCCCTGGTTGGAAACCACCTTGTTAGTGAGAATGTGCTTCACCTGTGCTGGCCCAGCAGAAGTAATTAAAGACCAGGCAGCATTGCACGAGAGGGAAGGAGTTTGGAAACTAGATCATTTGGAAAGCTCATGTTGGCGAAAGCAATTTCAGTTTACAGGTCTTGCACAGTGAGCTAGGACAAGTGTTCATCCTGTTTTCGGTGGACATGGTATTACCGTAGTTTTCTCCCTGATTTTAGTATGATTCAG
This sequence comes from Acanthurus tractus, assembly GCA_029783725.1. Taxonomy (NCBI): domain Eukaryota; kingdom Metazoa; phylum Chordata; class Actinopteri; order Acanthuriformes; family Acanthuridae; genus Acanthurus; species Acanthurus tractus. The sequence continues at coordinate 13,886,039 of JAQNCA010000024.1, read as the reverse complement.
TTGCGCCCATGGAGAAAGCCTGTCTGCAAACCCTTTTGGGCTCTTTAAAGCTCTGCGAGGGTTCCCATGGGAAACCGTCAGAGCAGCCTTTGAATCCCTTTTATGTTGATGACTGAAGTGACTATTCAGTGAGAGACACAATGTTGATGGCAATATGAAGGCAATTCAACCCTCGCTCTGTGTGGACATCACCTTTACAGGTTTTTTTTTTTTTTTGGACAGTGGCAGAAATGATTCATGGGCAAAGCTGCTTATTATTTAGGTCACTAAAGTGCTTTCACATACCCTTTTCACTCCATGAACCAAACTATTTCTGCACTGACCCGCACAGCGGTGGCCCAGATAATTTTTTGATGTCTAACCCTAACCAGGGCAGCTGAGTGGAACTCGGTTTACTTTGGTTTGGCTTCACTCAGCATGTGTGAAACACTCTTCTTAGGCCTCTGTCAACAGGACTCTACATCAAGGCAAGTGGGTAAGCAGGGTGAGCAGAATGGGCATCAGAGTCGAATCAGATGGCCAACTCTTGCGCCCTATTTTTAAATGTAGTGCCACAGTGGGACGACGCATAACACTGACATGGTCACCCACAAATTACAGCCACTTGAGGCAGCCCTCAAAATGCACTGTGTCTTTTCTTTTTTTTTCGCAGTGGCAGTCAAGTGGGAGACACTTTAAAATCAAATGCTCATCAGTTGTGTTAATTTTCGCAAGATAAAATATACTTCAGTAGCAAAATTCAACTTTGTAAACATGTTTACTCTTTCGAGGTGTATATGAAGCGCTGATCAAAGTTTGCCCAAAATGTTGAGGGAGGTTGTTGCAGGTCAAGTTGGCAACAGGGACCCTCAGAGCTGCATGCCACAGATATGCGTAAACAACTTGAACTTGTTTACAACTTATGTATGCATGTGCATCTGGTGTTTAAAGGTTTACACAAATGGATGGGCATCTAATCTGCCCTGCAAGGATGATTAGGCATTTTGAGATGCTACATGCCGCACAAATGCCTGCGTTGACTTAAACAAGCCTTCAGAAGTGACTCGCTGCTCCTGAACCTGAACCTCTTGAGACAGACGAAGGCCTGCAGTTGAAGGTGGATTAGTGAACACCAACTATGTCTTTGTGTACTCATCCAACAACCTGTACATGCGACAGCCAGATAGCGGCGAGACAGAGGAGAGGCACACACAGAGAAGAAACTTAAGTCACACTTTAATCCTAAACTACACAAAAAATTAGCTCCTCTTAAAACCTAAAGTAGGATAAGTACAGCTAAATCTGGCGTTTTGAGTCAAGTCAGATTACAATGCTCCAGTGTGCCTTCGTGTCTTGATTCAACGTACCGAATACAACTGAATTTCTTGGGACTTAAACCAAAGAGCTGGTTTTAAATCTTGTGGCACTATCGTCATTCTCATAAGTTGTGAGGTTATATTCAGGTTAAAGGGTTGGAATGAAGACCTCCCTTTTGGAACATACATATATAAATAAACAATATACTTAATAATAATAAAAAAAACAGCATTCTGGTATATAAAAAACTTGTATTTCTGTTCATAGTTTTAGATGCAACACCTGCAACTTAACTTATTTGGTTCAGTCAAAGCTATGCAACATCTGCTCTGCATGACGTGGCAGAGAGACAAGTTTGAAACTAGGCGATGATTAACTGAAACATAGACATTAAAGACACAACTAAATGGAAAGGGAATACTGGAGTTACATTAGTAAGAAACACACCTCCAAATGCATGCTGGTGTTGTTCTGTGTCTGCTCGATGTGTAAGTGATTAAATAGGCAATTCTTTGTGAAGATCTTCACCATTTCTATCTTTCTACCTGTGTTTCCAGCTTGTTGCATTGCCTCAAAGTACCCCCTCCTCCGCAAAGAAAAATGCGGATTTAAATGCACGCCCATGTTTTCAAATGATGGAACAACTTTACAAGAGCACTCCACTGATTTGGTGTAAAATTTTCATAAATTTCCACAACTTGCAGCGGGCAGATTGAAAAGAGAGTGGTCAGATTGATGCAGAAGTGGGGAAAGACAGCTTGACTTTTAGCCCTTCATCAGGCAAGCACTGTCCCACACTTCCCATAATGCAACTAAACAGCATATTTTTTGTTAGACCAAATCTGACTTCATGCCTACAACCTTCAAACTCAAAAACTGCTGTTTGTCCCCCAACTTTTGCCCAAAAATTCTCACAATCCAAGATAATATAACCTTGAATTTACTTCCATTGATTTTTTCTCAGATTTGATGCATTTAAGTGTATCAGGTTAAGTTGTACTCAAGACTAATAGACAGATATTCATGTGTCAAATAGTTTGCATATCCTTAAGTTTCAAGGGCTTTAGGTAAATGACTTTGACCATCGTAGTAATTATCTGTTCTGTCCTGCCTCTTGAGAAGCCAAACCACCTCAAACTGCTGGTATTACTCCACACTACCGAGTGAAAAGGGTCAAAATTTAAGAAAGAATTTCTCCTCATGTTGGCTGGTAGGAAGAGAGTTACAGCAGAGCGTGGCTGTGAGAAGTCTACAAGACAGCAAATTCGAAACGGGAAGGGCACTGACATCCCTGCTGTGAAACGATGTCATGTCTTTGTGAAATAATCCTGCAGTTTCAAATTCTATTAAACACCACAATGACAAGAAAATCACAATGACTGTTCTCCTGAGCAGCAGATGCTATTGTGTGCTTGGGGTGGCCCTGTAGTCATGGATATATGGTGACAATTCTGAATTATCATTTGGTAGGTGCAACAAATTACTCAGTGGTGTCCTACTTTTAAAGACATATTAGACGCTACTGTGCTCGGGGCCAAGAGAACGAGTGACTGAGAGAGCGAAAGAAGTGAAAGAAAATGTCTACAACACGGAGGGGAAACAAGAAAAATGAACCAGTGTTATGTGGCGAAGAAAAGAGGGGGAGATAAGGAGAATTATAGCAAATGAGAAAGGCAAATGAGGTATAGGAGGTAAAAAGAGCCTTTAAAGTGGAGAAACTCTGACAGAGACTCGCCCTGTTCCGTCTGCTTGGCTCTCACCCTTAAGAAGCAAAATTACACAGTACATCTAATTCTCTCGCACAGTTAACATCAGATTGTCTCAGTGCTGAGGCTCTAATTTTCTCACCGGCAAAGACAACGTGTGCAGCTTTTCACACTAAGAACCTGCAAAGTTCTGAATAAGAAACACCTGACATCTTTCTCTCCAAGGCAAGCGAGACGAGGCGTTAATTTAGGCAGAATAAATAGCGAAAGGCGGCAGAATGTCACCGAGGTGGCGTTGGGTGAGACCAACGTGACCTGACACCTGCTTATTTCTTATGTTTGACGAGGTCACAAATGTTAGGCGGATATTGGAATCCCACGAGTGCAGGGATGGGAATACTGGAGCGGAATTAGAATGGCCACAGAATGAATGTAACGGCTTTCCTAATGAAGCCTCTCAGTCCCTTTGCCAAAGTGACCCATTTTCTCTTTCTTTTTCTTTTTCTCTTCCCCCCCTCTTGCTGATATAGCTGCCCCAAATTCTTCACAGGGAAGAATATGCATAAATTTAATTAAAATGGCTAAAATTATTGGAATACATTCCTATATTCCTCCAAACCATTAGTCCTTGGGTTTGCATGGACTCTGGCAGGTAAAGAGGCTGACGGGGTCACTCTTCATTCTTGGGAGAAAATGTCACCATGAGGATGGTAAATTACAAAAACACAAATGAACTTTCACTTTAAAGGACAAGATGGGATTGAAAAGATGTTTTAACTGTGTATGTGTGAGTATAAATGTGTGTGTGCGTGATATTGAGACAATTATTACAATTTTTTTTAAAGTACCAATCCTCTCTAAATTTTTTACAAAAAATGATTTCCTGGTGGCTTTTCTGCGAAACTGTTAGACAATTAGTTTTGCTCTTTTTTTTCCTCCATTTTGCTTTAAATACAGATTGAAATTGTTTCTTAATGCTCATGAACCTCTTTGATTTCATTGTTCTGACACAATGGCACTGTTTTAGATTAAATTAAAAAGAATCAGGGGGGTTTAGGAAGTAAATGTGTGGGGACTGGTCCAAATTGCATATCCTTGCAAGATAGCAGGGGATTTTGTTAAATATCTTGCAATTACAAAATTCCCTGGAGCGACTGATTATACAGCACTCAGACACCCACTATTAATGTACAAGGGTTGTTAGCTGAACAGTAGATGATTTGTTCACATGGTTGGAGGAGGCAGAGTTTTTCAAGAGGCGCTTTTCAATATAAGTGATGATCTTATACATGATAGAACTCAGTGAGAGAGCTCTGGCTAATCTTAACTTATTAACATCACATCTCATGCAGGTGTCACTTGACGCTATTCTCTCTTCAAATGTCCTTCTTTCATGAAAATGTATTTTCTTCACCAGTGTTAGGCAATAACACATTACTTAATATACTTAATACTTAATAATAATTATTTTATGAAATGATTGTTACTGGACTGTGATTTTAAAAATAAGTAAAACTGTTATTTTGGATGCCCCTGTAGGATAAATACCGGAGATTTCATTATTGTTACTCTAATTTATGAGCGAACCTGGCGGCTGAGACAACACCGCCTTCAAAACAGTCAATGTAAACCGTCAACATAACTGAGACCAAGTTTGACAGGCATGGCCTTTCCTCTTGAGGCAACTTCATCCTCAGAGAGTCAGCAGGTCAATTTCTCATCCTTGGGGTAACATGGATGGCAGATAGCTGTGTGTTTTGCTGCTTTTTTAATAGGGGGTGGGACACATTTGGGTAGCAAAGTCCTGACTCGCAGACTAAACATCTGGACCATTCATGTACTTTTTGAAGGAGAGTGCACCTATCAAGTTCAGTAAAGGGTAGAGCCTGTCTGAGCTAGAAAATGATGAAGTGCCCTGTTTGGTGGCCCAGTATGCAAAAAGACAGGATAAAGTGCCCTTAAAAGGATGAAAACACACTCTCTGAAAACAGTGCACAAGAGCATTTAGCTAGTGCCCTTTGTATTTTGTCTGCTCTTAGACAACCCGAGTCTGCCACTAAATAAAAACAGTAACACCACTGATTTAAACATCAGCTTCTTTTGACATCTTATGAGGGGTTTAACAGAGTTTTTGTGTAGTTTGCGCTCTCTGCATTTAATGGATGGACTGGTTAGCTTGGCATAGTAGCTGGCAGTGTGGGGAGGTGGGGAGGTGGTTAGTGTTGAGCAAATATAAGTTAGGCTAGCTAGTTTAACATACATTGGGCCGAGGAGAAGGGCTGATCTAATGCCTATGTCAGAAGGGTGTAATAGACCACACACTGTCACATTTAACACAGCTATTGTGTTTCTTTCAGTCACATGACTTCTCGGACAAAAAGAACAAATAAATATAGGTTTGAGCATGAGTAGCCATGTTACCTCACTCAACCCCAAACTTCCGAATCCTGAATTAAGCTTTTTCTCATGAGGTCACCTTAGTTGTAGGCTAACATTAAGCTAGCTGTTGAGTAAATGTTTCATTTTCTCTTTCTCAGTGACTTTATTTCAGAGAATGTGACGTTTGGCTTTTGTATGTATGGCTACAGGGGCTTTTGAAATTGTATTAAGACAATTATTTCTAATTAGTTTTATGTTTGAGTTTTAAGTAAGGTGATTACATTTTTAATGAGTCATATGAGGAAATTGATTCCATTTTTTTAGGTCACTTCTCATCACAGCCTCTCCTAACATAGAATATGATAGAAACTATTTTACATTTGTCTCTGAGGTAATTCAACTGTGTGACATTTTTCTCCAGTAAGCTGTTGGTTTTTTCTGCACTGAGGGTATTCTCTCCTAACATTAGGTAGGAGGAGCAGATTTCTCCTGTCAATGCTCCTGCGGCTGTATGAACACATGTGTGTTTGTGTCTGTGTGTGTGCGTGTGTGTGTGTGCGTGCACATGTGTTTGCTTGTTCCCAAGTCTCTGCTGTCATACTGTTGGTGAAAAACGAGGTGCATATAAGTCATCCAGTGAGTGGTAGTCACTAATAGGATAGAAGCTGCTCCACAGGAATGAGCTATGGCCTTATTACCCGCCTCACTTCCTTGCAGCCGGTGTCCTCCCGTAAAAAGCACAACAACACTGTTCCTGTCCTCTCCCCTACACATGCCCCATCCATCCATCTATCCATCTATCCATCCATCCATCCTTGTGCTTCCTCCTCTTCTTGGGACCCACCTACCCAACCTTTTTAATTTCCCTCCCTCTTTCCCTCCACACTTCTCTTTATCTTATTCCTTCCTATGCTCCACACCTCCATCGCCTTCCACATCCTGCTTTCTTTGCCACTTTTTTTCTCTCCTCACCTCGAGCACCTGATTTCTACCCTGCATTAAAATAGCCTCTTCCGCACCTCTTCCCTTCACACAGCACTTACCTGATTTACTCAGATCTCTGCTTTCCCCACGTCTCCCCCTCCTCCTTCTCCTGCCTCAATCCTGCCTTAACCTGACCCATCCCTCTCCTTTCCTTTCCTCCCCACACTCGTCTAAACTTTCATCATATGCCTCTCCGCTTGATCTATTAATCTCTCTCTGTTCTCACTCGCTCTTCCTTATCCCCTTGGCTCCTTTCCTCCCTTGCTCCCTCCCTGCCTCCCTCCCTTCTTCTCACCCTATTTTTCCACCTCTCCCAGTGTTAACACCTGCTGCTGGGTCTGTCTAGACTGGTGATGAAATGAGGATAGAGGGAGGAGGTGGATGAGAGACAACACAAGTAGGGTATGGATAGGAGGATAAGAGGAAAAGAGAAATGCAAAGAAGAGTGAGAGTGAAGCAAGAAGAAGGGTATTTTTCAAGAAAAGATAAAGTGAGTGAAAAGGAGAGTCAAGTAGATGACATTACAGAGTGTAGAAATATTGTAAAAAGAGCTCTTGACCTAAGAAGGAGCTGTCCACTTCAAGAAGAAAAGAAATTCCACCACTCTTCCCTGGTTCCTTTTCAGGCGTCGGTTTAATTTTCTTTGCTCTAAATTGTTTGGCATCTGCCACAGAACACAACAAGCAATCATTTTCTGCGGTTCACTGCTTCACACCTGCTGAACACCCCTGTCCACTCATCTGTCATTTCATTTTTTTGAATTGAGTGGAGATAAACCTGCCCAGTTCACACTTTCTATCGCAGCAAAGGAACGTGATCCAACGGGACTTCGTCCATTTCTCCCTAATGAACGACATCATGAATGAATTTTGTGGCATCAGTCCTGTCATATTGTGTTTATGGAGGATATGAGAGGAAGAGGGAAGCAGGAGGAAATGAAGGCCTCCATCACGCAATGACAGAAATGAAGACAAACAGAGGTTAGATTACATCTTTATATGATAGCTACGCACACAGTGTTGCCTGATGGGCTGTTTGTGTGGATAGGAGTGCCATGTGTGTGTGCTTGACAGGAGGTGGTGTCCTATCTGTCAGTAACAGGATGTGATAATTAACCTTTCTCCTGCTGAGCGGAGCCACTAAAGCTATGGCTTTAAACAAGTTTTTATCATGAACACAACGCATTACACATTTGCAGTTGCTTCGAGCTGCTGTACACATAAAATGACATTGTGCACTGGATGCTCCATCATTTTTTTATATATTTGTATATTTATACTGTTAGCCAGAGCATATAAATGAACTGAATTGGCCCCCAAAGCTTCATCAGATGATATCAAGATTCATGACTTGTAAATTTTTCACCATTTCCTCTCTTGCAGGGAAAAACTGGCCTTTCTGAAATGACTGACAGCTGCAACTTTTTTAAACATAAACACAAATGCATGTACTAAAAAGCATGTTTACTCTACAAAATATGGCAGATGAATATTCATTATCATAAAAGTAAGGGAACTTGAAAATAATACACCCCAAGACAAAGTCCTACATGCTAAATTTTACCGAAAGGTCCAATGTGAGGGATTTAGTGACATCTAGGTGAATTGAAAATTGCACCTGACTAAAAATTTCTCCATTCATTCTCTTTTTTCAAACATGCATGAAAATCTAGAAACAAGAATAACATGAAAGGGCCTCTTTTGAGTCAGTGTTTGGTTTGTCCATTCTGGGCTACTGTAGAAACCTGGTGGTGCTACCATTAACTGTATACAACACTGGACAAACCCTCCATGACATCACCTATTGGTTTCTGCATGAGCAAAAGTGAAGCCTCAGAAATCTCGTCCGGGCACCGGCATTAGCCTGCATGTGACTCCGCCAAGAGACGGCCTAAACGACGAACAACCAAATATGGGAAAAGAGGCTGGGCCGAAGGACTGACAGCGCACCCACTGAACTAATAGCCCCTGGCTATTCGTCAGCAGGCTGTCAATCAATGGAAAATTGCCGAATTTTAAGCTTAAATATAAAAAAAACAAATGAGACTCAGACTTTCAATAATGCAGAATGTCCCAGTCATTCTGTACCATCTTTTTTATACATTACTTTAATGTTGCAGATGATCAAGATTGAGCTGATTTTAACTGGATAGTTAGTTGGTTAATAAACAACACAGGTTTTCAAGCTGTATTGAGGCACAGGAGGGCTGTAGCAGTGTCATATGGAGGCAGTTATTGTCCCTTAAATAATAATATTATCTGTATCTGTTTGCTTGGGAGCCTCTTAACTGTAAGTACAATACTTCATTAAGTCTCTTCCACCACTGCTTGCAAAGATGCAAGCACAAAGTAAAAAAAACAACAACTTAAGAGTCTCAAGTGAGGGCCAATGTGGCAGATGGGCCAGCAGTAGAGTAACATATGACTTTGTGCCCCCAAGTGAGTCTCCAGTAGCAGCGGGCTGGCCAAACCTTAGCCACTAATGAGGCTCTACACACAGTCCCAACAGAGCCCACTCCAAACACTGAGAACCAGACACACACAAGCAGGGAGACAGAAACTAAGATGTAGACACATGCCTTCATACACACACACACACACCCACACACACGCACACACACAGAAATGTTCAAATGTGACGCCCAACCTTGGGCACCAAAGCAAACAAACAGCAAAGGGCACACTAACATGGCATCTGTGTTTTGTAAAAACCTTGTAGCCTCAATTATGGTGCTTTTTATGTCTTAACTTCTTTGGAGGATTGGCATCCTTTTCTACTTGTCCTCAGTACTGAAGAAGGTGTGGGTGCCTTGGACTAAATTCAACAATAATTACAGTATCATAGTGTTTTCTTAATATTAGTGTGGCACTATTTCATATTTCAAACAGAGAGTATAAAGTTTAACAACTCTTTGAGCCAAACATTTTTTTGGGATAATTGTTCATCTATTAAAAAAAAAATCTCTTGAGGTGCTTTTATATAAGTCCCTCTCAGTAGTTCTGATGGAAAAAAGGTTTTGTTCGTAGAAAAATGAGACAGCACTGTGAGTTGCTGTCTATACTTTCTTTAAGTTTTTTTAATGTGTCTTGAGGTCTGGGAGTGAACAAAGACAGAAATTCAAAAAAACCCAGAATTCAAGTTGACTAAAGGAGCTTTTACACAATCTAATAGATGAAGCTTCTGCTTAGGTTCAAGTTAGGAGGAGCTTTGCAGGGGGACCATGTGAGATCATAAAACTACACACACCAATAAAAATCATCAACGTGCAAATTGTTTAGCTGCAGCTGAAACACAGCTACCAGGGTGTAAGTGACCTGCCAATTAAGTGCGTCAGTCCAGAGAAGTGATCAAATCAGACACACAGAGTGGAGATACCTGTGAGGTCGTGTCTCTGTGGTGCACTATGAAATCATCAATATCTGAATTTTAAATGATTAATACTAAAGAAAGTCCATGTGGGGGGGATGGGTAGTGATGGATGGATGAGTTAAACAATGGACTTTCACCCAGGAGATCGTTCCCTTTGTCCTGTTTGAAACCAAGAGTAAATGCTGAAATATTTCAACTTACACACTCAAATTAGCTATGAAAGATTCTTATTTCTCAGCACGATGAAACCTCACTGAACCTGCACAACTAATACACTTATCATACTTTTATCATTTATGTTAATAGCTTAAGTAACTTAGATACTTGTTGTAACCCACGTCATTATCTTTTTTATTCCCTTAACAAGTAGTTTGGTTTCATTTACCTGAAGTAATTGCAATTGTTGACCTTTTAACAACAGAAGTCAGGTACTCACATCCCTAACACCCTCCCACAATCATATTTCAACCTACAAATGACCCAACTAACTAAATTATTGGTTGGAGTATGATGGTATAATTTGTTTTATCATTTGGCCTTTCTTTTCGATTTGTCAGGTAATGGGCTCCATTTATTATGGGAGTGTGTGGCCTTTCAAATTTTAGTTAATATATAACTTTCTTGCTTTTAAAATTGCACAGCGAGCTACAATATTAGGTTTTTCCTTTTTTTTCAAACAACAATAATATTAAAAAAGCAATGCTCAGTGATCTTACATGACAGTTTTGCATTGGATTGATGAATCACAGGGGCACAACGGGGGTTTAAACTTTTTTTTCACGGCAACCAAAAACACTGGGCTCTAAAATGAAACCATTTATGACAACAAGACGTTTGAAGATAAAAGGTTTAGTGGTTTGCTCACGCTCACACTGTACACAGCAGTCAGATATTACACACACACACACACATCTTGTATGCTCAAACACAAGGAGAGGCCCGGTTGTATGGTATTGTAGCACTTTTAATTTTCTTTTTGAAAGTATTGTGAGTCTGCTGATATTATTTCAGAGCATTCCAGAGCGGAAAGTAATAAGTTTGAGATATACTAAATTTGAAACCAGTAAACCCATAAATAAATAAAAACAGTGACCTCACCTTTTAAAACTTTTTTTTTTTTTTTGGCAGACACACTTGGTTAAGAATAACTGCTTGTGACGGGAAGATTTATTTGCAAAACACTGGGAAAGAGGATTTAATGTATGATTTTACTATTTTTGTGGACGGCCTACATTTGCTACACAGCCCTCATGATATATATGACTCAATATAATTTATTAACTAAAGAAGGGATGTAGATATATTACAGATGCTCTATAATCCCTATATTAAGTGTCCTATTGGCTGCTGATCCAGTTCTGTGCATTTTTGATCATGGCTTTACCAGGGGAGTGCAGTGGGAGTGCTACCCAGAGTGTCTCTTTGTTATCTTAACACAATGTTATTGTGTTTCAGTGAGCAGGATACCGAGCCAAATAAATTTTGAGGACGCAGATTGTTTCGTGATACGCACACTGTGCCAAGTGCTGATGGCATGCTGTGTTTTATGGGTTGAAAATCAGACGAAGAAAGTACAAGAGGAGGAACACGAAAATGAGAGACTCTCTTACCTTAAGAAGCACTTCAACACATCAGACTGCGGGGAGAAGGAGTGAAAAAAAGAGAAGAGACAAAAGAGAGAGGGAAGAACAAGGAGAAAAGAGAAGAAATAACAAATAAAATTAGATTACTATAAGGTGCACATGCAGAAGAACAACTTTCCAAGACACTTCACAGGAGAAACGTGAGGTAGAGATTTGAAAGTGCTCGGGTGAATTTACAGTCCAAAGTGAGGCAGGTACTGCTGCAGTAAATACCATTTGACAGTTGCAAAAAAAAAAAAAAAAAAATCATGAAAGAGGCTGTCCTCAAATCTGCTTATGAGGGGGATGTTTGAGAGAGAACTTTAAATAAACAGAAAGGGAAAAAAAAATCTAGAAATAGCCCTCATGGATTTGCTGAATCTCTGGAACCTGTACAATATTTATTCCTCTCTTCTCTCTCCTCTGTAGCTCCAGACTTTATCAGACCCCAGTGGAGCAGAGCAGTAAGCGGGGAGATAGTGCTGGTTTGTTGGGTGTTGTTCTCTGTCTACCCATGCCAGCCGCTGACCTGCTGTACTTCACACTGCCACGCTCTCCTGGCTGCAACACACACAGCTTTGGAAAGAGACGATGCGAAAGCGCCTTATGCTGGCCCCACACCAGAGGATAATTGGGCAGATTTTGGGTTCCGATTGGCACCCTCCTGACAATTGTGAGGGCGTTCCTGATTTCAGGCCGTTCTCAACAGATTTTTGTACCTAATTTTTCTGTAGTTTGAGGGTGTTTCAGGCATTAACTAGCCAAGGCTCTGGTCCTCCATCATGTTCTGTTGTCTCATACCAAGGCTGTCACAAAATCAGTTTTAACTGCATGATGATTGTGGTCTAAAGAATTTAAAGATAATCATATAAGTGCAAAAGATTACCCATGGAAATAAAAAAATGCCATCAGTCAAAGTCTGTTGTGTGTTTTGTTAATTGCAGTTAATTACACTCAAAATACAAGTGTTGAAAAACGGAGAATCTGTGGTTATAACTTCACAAAAGTGTCCAAAAGGAACTCTTACACTTTGGGAATTTTTTAAAACTTTTTTATATGGCAAAAGGCAACCAATGTCAAAGCAATACCCCCTTTCCCAAACACGTACACCTTCAGTGCTGTATTACTACGTTATGTGTTCAATCATAATGCAGTGATGGCCAGCTTTGTGGTGAGAACGCAGCCAAAGTTAAAAATTCTCTTTTTCAATTCCTGACACCATATATTTTTGGTAAACCCAGTGCAACACTATAAATCTGTTCCAACACTTCAAACAACAAAGTTTTAAGGCCTTTTTCTTTCACAGACTTCCAGTTTGGCCTTTTGAAACAGCCATAAACGCATCTGATTTCTGGCAACACGTTCACTGTACAGACCTGTTCTCATAGAGTATGCCCCAACACATGATACAAGAATTCTTGCGTTTCTTAATTAAACAAAGTATAAGCAGATGCTTCCTTTAATGCCTTCAGACATATTATAAAGGTTGAGCTCACTTAAAAACAACATGTTCTTGTGACACAAATTGGCTGTAGCTTCCTCTACTAGGTTTCTGAAAAGGTCATCTAAACAGAATCCAGGTACTGTTTTCTTATTTCTTATTTTACTCAGAGAGAGATCTGAATGCGCAGTCAGTTGAACTGAAGGCTTAAAACTGTGGGCGCAACCTTAAAGCGGAGTTTCACAAAATTACTGCATCGCATCCAGAGATTTATCAATGGAAAGATTCAGGATATTTAGGAGACAGTCCCATCCACGTAACCAAACTCTGGTTTCCTGGATGAGGTTGATACAGAGAAACTGCAGAAAAAGCTGTGAAGATTTGGTGAAATGTTTTGTGTGTGACATGAGATTGAGTAGAGTAAGAAATGATCAAGGTGACCTCGCTTTGGAAAAATATCCTCATTGTGAGTCTCCAATACACACTGCCTCTCAGAGATGTCAGAAACACAGGAATACACACATACAGACATACACACAATAGGTGATAATACAAGTTTTTTTTTATATCTTTTTATAAATTACAAAAGGTCATGAAGACTCTAATATTCCCTATTTCTTTCTATTTTTTTTTTTTTAAAAAAGGCTTTCTGCTGGCACTGTATAAAAAAATGAATTCATTTATTGCTTGAGTGTTCCCATTTCAGCTTGTGCGCACTTTATTTGGTATTGGTATTAATATCATGGGATTTAAACACAAAATAGGCTGTTTCATTTCTGCTGCTAGAGGTCTTTTAACTGAAACAATTAAAAAGAGACATAATTTAATGATATTTTGAAGTTGGCTGGGATCATGGGACTTCTCAAACAAAAACTGTTGCTGATAAAAATCTATCTTACTGACTCAGGCAGAAATGTTCATTGGCCAACATAATGTTTTAAAGTTTAAGCCACACTTGTGGACTCATTATCCTCATTATCTGAAGTATCATCTAGTGTTTCCTGTGTTGGCACTGACAGGCAACCAAATTAAATGCACTTTTTCCTTCAACAAAACTAAAATATTTGGAATTCACAAGCAAACAAAAAATATAACATTGATCATGTACCTTAATGAAAACATGTAAACACTGTGTTAAAACGAATTTGAAAATAGTGCTTATAGAAAACCATGTGCTGAAATTGGAGAGGTTAAAAACATTTTTTTAAAAGTGAAAGCAAAACGCAACAAGCCACACATCTTTGTCATCATCACTGAATATTTTTTAGTCATCAGAGAGGCGTTCACAACTGCTACATTTTTATGGTCATCAGCTGCGACAATAAGTTGTTTGTCAGTTATTTGCAGCACATCATATTTTTTTTCAGTAACAATAATTTATTCTCTTTAAAAAGATCTCATTT
>JAQNCA010000024.1:13854664-13867282 GCA_029783725.1 Acanthurus tractus | reverse complement strand
CACACACACACACACACACACATACATGCAAAGCTGTATGTGACCACGAGAGCAAAAGCTGTGCTTTACCTTTTTAAAGGTTCTTATAACCATCGAAAAAATCCCATTTGACCTGCTGAGCTCTTGATTTCTTAGAGTGAGTACAGAGCTGATAACCTCATACCTGAGAGGCAGGATGAATGTCAGCAAAACTACTTTGTTTAAACTTAAAGCGGTTAGGGGAATTGTTATTAATAGAAAACAACAAAGTTGACTTTTTTAACAATCAAACTTTCACCGTCTTACAGGAGACAGATTAACAGGACTGTAATTCACACTATAAACCAAACTGCTGAGCACATGCAAAATGCTGGACAAATTTAGAGCTAATAATAAAGCTGCCAGAGTTCATGATGACCATGAGATCCAACAGCAAATTGTATACAACTAAAGTTATTGAGACGTAAGTGTGTCTTCATTGCAGTAAAAAAACAACAAAAATCTTGTTCTTGACTCATGACTCATATTGCATCTGTGTCTCTTAGAAGGCAGAGAAAAGCCTCTACCACCACCAAAGAAGTATTGTTTAAAGCACCAAACTCTACCTGCAGAGACACTATGGTCTGTTTACACTGCCAGTGAATCCACCCACTTAGTACCCCCTTATTGTACCCCTTTTTGCCCCCCCCCCACAACTCTGAGTCCCCTGGGCTCACAGACTATCAGCTCTTTTTGTGTTTCCTTGGCTTTTTGTGACATAAGAGTGTATAAAAGTCAGGGTACAGCCTTTTAAAAACCATTCTAAAATGAAAAAGTGACTATCTTTCCGATGTCAGTGTATTTTCTACAAATCAGCAGTGTTTTCTGCTGTGTGTCTTGTAGACCACAGCAGACACACATTTTTGGCATGCTTTGTGGTTTGTTGTCAAGTGTGGATTAAATATGTGGCTTTGTTGAGCAGGTTGTACAGCTGTGTGGCTGAATGGAAACCAAACATCACTTCCTGTCAAACTCTTTTACCCTTTATATGACTTGTGTTTTGCACATTTTTTTTTATAAAACACATGGTGCTGACCGTGGTGCTGATAGCACACCTCATTGTGATCTGCATTTTTCTCTGTTCTGCCCTTCTGTCTCCATGAGGTCCTGCCTTGCATCCACATACAGCCTACAGTCTGTGTGAGAGACTCTTACAGGCTCTAACCTTTATAATGATCCTTCGACTCAGCACCTGCTCCAACACCCACAGTCCACTGTGCAGTTTTATCAAGGAGTATTGTCATTCTTTGATTTTTTCTTCTTCTGTGTATTTATTCAATTGTCTTAAATAAGAGAAAATATTATGATTTTTAAGACTTTAATGGAGATTTTAATTGTTCTCATTTTAATGTTTCATGTAATGACTTTAATCCTTTATAGAGTGTTTTTTTTCAAACCATTCCTATCCAATCACAGTTTTCTGTCTGTTAAATGTACAAGGGTTTTGAAAAGTTTATTTAATTTTTTTGTTTAATTATTTTTCATTTTATTTTAGTTGTAACCTTGGATTTTTTTAGTTTTGTTGAGTAAGTTTTCAGAGTGAGTTTGAGGGTTTTTTATTAAGTTTAATTTTTTACTTTTAGAAACGTTTTGTTTGAGATATTCACTATTTTTTTTAATTTTCTCACTGCTTATATTTGTCTTGGTTTCAACTGAAATGAACAATAACAACCCCAGCATGGGCATGTATTTCTATTTGTAACAGTGTGAAAAAAAAAAAAAGATGAAAGGTTACCCAACACAACATCTGTCACCCACCTGGTTTTATGAACTTTAATGTCTGAGAGCCCTGTTTAAGTATCACAAAGCTGTTCAAAGTGCAGATCCAAGTGCAGCTGCAAAAAGGTTCAGCTCATGAGGCTTTCTTCTTTGCTTGTGTGGACTTGCTATGTTCATTGTTCAGCTTTAACCCTGCTGTGTGAAGATGGGTGAAATGACACAATGAGAGGTGTGTCAGTAAAAATGTGC
The DNA here is from genome assembly GCA_029783725.1 of Acanthurus tractus. Taxonomy (NCBI): domain Eukaryota; kingdom Metazoa; phylum Chordata; class Actinopteri; order Acanthuriformes; family Acanthuridae; genus Acanthurus; species Acanthurus tractus. Next base: position 13,865,296 of record JAQNCA010000024.1, on the reverse strand, counting down.
TCATTTGGTACAATTTGGTATCATTATTTGGGTGAAATTACATCCGCACTTATTCCAGCTCGACTGAAATGTTAGTGCAACATAGCTGACAGAAGGGTTTTTCATGATTTTAGTGGGCAAGAGTGTGAACCTAACATGAACATGGGTGTACCTGTTCCAAATTCAGACAGGTCTGGTGAATGTTTTTGAATTTATTAGCACTTAGACAAGCCTTGAAAAAAAGATTTTTAAATGCAACCCTCCTTATTCAGTTAATCATATACAAAATCATCTGACTCAAATTATTAAATTGGATGTGAATCAGGCTGTTGGTGTGCGTCATGACGCAGCAGCACTTAATTACAAATTAATTGAGTGTAACAATTCAAAAGTCTTTTCACCTTCTCATCCGGGTCAGTAATCTACCCGGACGTGTGTGATACTGCGTCATTTACACACTGCAGGTCAGGGCAGTTTACACACAGTTTAGGCCATTAAAGTAATGATTGGAAAGCAAATTATGAAACCTCAAAACTCTCAGTAGAATTAATTATTTTTTCTCTTCAACAGTAACGTATCATTTGCACTGCTCTTTGCACTAAGTGTGCGTAATTTAATGCTATGTATTGGATTGATGTGTTTTTTTTGCAAATAGAGCTTTGAGTCAAATCGTTCATATTTAAATGCATCACCTGGAGTGACCTCAGTGCCACCCAAAAACCTTTACAACGTGGTTCTCATTATACCGGGAGAAGAGGCATTGTGATATCACTTACATCTTACATCATTCAAAGCCAATTCAACATCAACAGCCTATGGAGGCCTTATGATGGCACCATAAATCCAGTGATTGTAAGCCTGTTTCTTCTGTGGACAGTACAAAATCGACAATATGCTGTGCAACGGAGATTTTAAATGGGATGAGAGGAGCCATTATTGAAGTCTGCTTTGACACATCTTCATATTATCATTTAAATTATTATTATCTATTCCTTCTGCTTTATCACTATGTCATGCTGTGCCACGTAGGCTTATGTTTACCAAATTACAAAAACGGCCACACCTACATGCTCTCCAAGCATACACAATTTAGACCTGTGTGTGCATTGCGCAGAGACTGATGAAAACAAAGCCCCAGGGCAAGCATGTGAGTGTATTAATGTGTGTGTGTAAGAAAAAGGAGGTCTAAAGAGGTTGTGAGAGGGATGTCTGGGTGAGTAAGTTTATTAGCTGAGGTGGGAGGTTTATGTGCATAAGTGCACCTATGAGGGCCTGAAAGAAATGAAAATGTGTGTGTGTGTATTCATGTTTTAGAGAGAGAGAGAGAGAGACAGGGGGAGAGTGAAGAGTGTGTATTCATGTGTGTGGTGCGTGTGTGTTTGTGTATTCATACACTCGTTAGATCGGTATCCAGCCATTGCAATCAGCGGTAATCCTGACTCAGCATCAATAATGACCCCATTAGTCACAAACCCCTACAGCTGCACACACACGCACAAACTTAGACCCGCACACACATGCAGCCTGCCAGATGGACACTTCATCTCATTAGCGTGATGTGTGTGTGCACGTACATGTGATATTTTTAAAAGGAAATGAGTAACACAGAAACAACATGCCACATTAGAACGCTCGGTGCATCACATCTCCCTCCATTAATGAAAGCTGATTGGAAAGACCAGTCATCTTCACACTGCCGCCAATGCAGGTGTTAAGCTGCATTGATTAAAAAAAATGTGTCATATGTGTAATTTCAAAACTGTCAATGCAACTGCAATTGGGACATTTTGTTGCTTGTGAAATTGGGAAGAATGATGTTGATGGTAAACATATCTGAGATTGTTTTTTTGATTTACATTTATATTTAATTTTTTGAAATCAATCATAACTCTAGATGCTTGTGTTTTTAAAAAAAAAAAAAAACTATAGCTGTACTGTTGCAAAAAAAAAAGCATATTTAATCGTGTGCTGACATTTGCATATATTTGGTAAGACCATGTCTTTCAGTATATATTTAATTATATGCAAGCATTAAAGAGTGCTTCCACTTGACTTTCAGACTTCAGAAAAGACATACAAAAATATATTCTGACTAAGAGGACATAAAAATGATCATTTCAATCTCCAGCAATTTTAGAATTAAAATGAAGCGACTATCTAGTTTTCTGCCTGCGTGGTCTTGCACAGGGGAATCTTTGTGGAATATAACTTTGTCTCTGTTTTATATTAAAGAAATTAGGTTTTTTTTTACATAAAAAAAAGCATACAAACATATTCCTACATACCTTTCTATGTGTCTATCTCTATATATCTTCATATGTATATATGTGTATGCTTGTATGTATGTGTAAATTTATGTTTATACTCATATATATATTTTTTTATATTTATATATATATATCAATATAAATATATATATATTAGTTTCAATCTCTCTCTAAACAGGGAGAGAAAGAGAAAAGGAGACAGAGAGAGGGATAAATTATGCCAAAAGTTAAAAAGTTTAAAACTTTTTGCTGTTTTTCTCTTACTGGTAATTAAAAGTTGTCAGTCAGCACCTTCTGGAAAATGGTCAGCGTTGACCTCAGTGCAATCGTCCAGGAATGCAGATTTGAACTTGTTCAAGATACACATGCACACACCAGCACACACTGGAGCGCACACAATCACACATGCACATACACACGCACACACACAACATCACACACACATGCAAAAAAATGGTCACAAACACAAGCTTACACATTTTAATATGTACAACAACAAAAGCAGTAGATGATAGAGACCTTGTACTACTCCTCTGCTCTCTCATATAAGAACACATCTTATCGCATGACTGCATTTTCATTCCTTCAGGTCACATGATCAGAACGGAGCTCTCTCTCCAAAAACTGAAACACTCAACGCACATCGACATGCAATTGATAACTCTAGATGAAGTGAAAAAGTGGAGTTTAAGTTAAGAATAAAAAAAATTACATATGTCCATTAAATAGGATTCCATTGATATTCTCTGCTTGCTTATATGAATGCAATGAATGCACTGTTGACAGAGTTATGCTAATGCTGTTATTTTTCTAACACACACCAACACAGACAGATGCATCGTCTCAGCCATGAGTGAGAGGTCAGCAGATACTGTAAAAAACTCACTGTTATCATTCCTCTATCAGGAGTCAGGACATTTACATTTGTGTACGTGTTTGTAAGTACTTGAACTTATGTTTGGTTTTTCAATGCATGGCAATGCACTCTTTGTCTTATGACATTACCTGTTTATGTACATAGACAGACCGTAAGAAAAAGCAAGAATCTGAATGATAAACAACAAACTGGCTGTGGTGCATAAACATGAAACATAAATATAGATACACACACTCCCACACATACGCATACACATACACACACATCTACCCACACACTCCCACACAGAATGAAACTAAAGATGTGTCGAGTGAGATGTATTGCTGACAGTGTAAAGGTCAAAGGTCACATGTCAAAGGTTAAGGTCCAGTCAGCAAGAGTGGACCCAACTGGAGACCTCACCTCTGCTAGACCTTGCCTGCATGTGTGTGTGTGTGACGGTGTGTATGTGTGAGTGTAAAGACTCAATGTGACGGACGTGTATATGCACAGGCACATTAACACCATATGCCTATCATGTAAGAATTTGATAATCTGTCAAAAAGCTCACAGTAGGAATGTGCATATGTGTGTGTACGTGTGTGTGTGCGGTCGTGCATGTGTGTGTTTTACAGGCGCGTGTGTGTGACCCCGTGCCCTACATCCTGACAGGAAGAGCCAGCGGGCTAAAAGAGGAGCTCTGGACCCTAAGGTGTCAATCAGAGATTCAGATTGACAGACGAGTTAGCTAGTGCTGCTCTCACATTCACCCACACACTCTCCCTCTCAGGACTGCGCTCTGTCACTCTCTCAGGCTGGCTGTCTTTCACTCCCTCTTCCTGTCTTTCCCTGTTTCCTCTCTGTCTCTGTTGCTTTCAACCCCTCTGTCTCTCTCTTTTTTTTTTTTTGTTTGTCTGTCTCACAGCCCGTGTCTGTACATGCTGGTTGCAGTTTGTCAATTCCTCCCCTCCTTCACTCTTTTGCTCTCCCTCTCCTTCACCATTTCAGTCGGTCTCCCTGCCTGTCTTTCCTCTTTTTCTCTGACAGATGGGTGCCTCAAACCATTTCTGCTTTTGCTCTCTCTCTCTGAACACATCTCCCCTTTTTATTTTTCTAGTTTTCTTCACAGCACATAATGCAGCCATTCATGCATGCACACAGGTTTACCATGTTGGTGTGTTTGACATCTCACTGGGTAAATGCGAGTTTATAGGTGTTTTTTTTATTTTATGGCTGTCCCTGGGAGAACACATTTCATTTTTTATTTACCTGTGAAATACATGTATGTAGTTTATTGCTGTTGGAACACTGTGCAATAAAATAAAATAAAGACATTCAAGTTTTACGCACTCAATTAAACATAAGATGTCAAGATGGACATCTGAACATTTAATAGTTGCCAATAAAGGAATGCTATTGGTTCCTATTTTAAGACATGTGGTAGCTTCACTGTCCTTTGATAGAAATGGGTCAGATGTTTTTGTGGGTAATATTTCATCTTTTTGCAATGTTGTCTATTTAAACTATTTTAACAAAAGCTTTAAAAGAATGTTATTAAAATCAAAACATGTTTTAATTGGACTTGAGAAAAAAAATGACATATTCATTTTCAAATTTTACTGAAATAAAAGTAGAATTTTTTGTAAATATAATTGAATTGAAAGCAAAACTATTTTCACTGTAAACAACGACAACAAAACAACACATTAACAAAAACTGATGAAAATTAAAAAAAAAAAAAATAACAGCATGGCAGTCCGGAAACTGAAAAATAAGAGTGGGATGCTCTGTTAGTGAATCATTTAATGTGGAATAACTGTCTGATAGTACAGAAAACAGTTCCTTCTTGAATGGATCATAGCTCTCTCAGTGGCCTGGCCGAAGTCCTCATACAAATCTAAGATCCAAATACTTAACATGTGCAGTTTCAGTATCAGCTTTTCATTGCTCATGGTTTACTTTAATCTGAAGGGGACCCAACATTCATGAACTGTTTCTGCCCATCTCATTCTCTATTTTGGAAAATAGTGTTAATTGTAAGCAGCAGCATTCTGAAGATGAGCCATGTTTTGATGACGTGACGTGTTCAGATTGTGCCGACATTACAGACTAACAGTGTGAATCTGACCACCAGTCATGGATGCATAAGCCTGCAAAAAAACGCATCTCAGTGTAATCACATTTTAACACAAGAAGTCTCCTTGCAAAAAGAACATGTCGACAAAGATGCAGACATTTGGGGTCTTTGCATTTTACTTATAGATATAAGATTTGATACTGTAGTAGAGTTTCACTGTATGATCTGTAAATCTACAGCCTTGTGCTATGTAGCAACATGCTAATTCTACTATTTATCTAAGCAGAGTCCAAACAAAGGAGCTGACGTGTTATGAGTTGTAAAATCCCTCCTTAAAGGAGTAGAAATTGCTGTGCACTGTTCCTTCGTATGATAAGGCTCTACTCTTGACTTCCTGGTTTGTATCTCATCTTCTCACCAGTACCTGTAGCCACACGCCCACACCAGTGCAGCAGTTGTGTTGTTTTGATGAAAGGCTATTTTTGGCCCTCCAGGATAAGGAACAGCAGCACTTTATGAGCAGTTTCTTTACAACACAGCTAATATAGTTTCACGCACTTAAATCTGTAACAACTGAAAGTGTGATTACAGGGTGTTAACTCAATTACTGTGGAGTTTTTACTGATGAACTAGAAATTAATCAGACTGGATCTTCAGATATTATTGTTTCTGAAACGTTTTGCAACAATTTATTTATTGACTGTTCTAATATAGTTGACCATGTATCTATCCAGTTTAAGGTGGGTGGATACATACTATAATGTAGCGCATCTTATACCTGCCCACCATATTGTTCTTGTGAAACCAAGCAAGACTGCTACTCTTGCAGCAAAAATAAAATGGTAAAAATAGCACAGTAAAAGCACAATACGTCAAAGCCATTGTAACAATCTTTAAATGAACTAGGCTAGAAACATAAAGACTATTATCAACGCCTACAGTCACTTCACACACATTAGTGCTCACTAGAGCACAAGTGAATCACTCAAGAGGGCGACATACAGGTGACATAATATGATCCTGTTAATTCTAATTTGGTTCAGTTAGAGTAAATTGAATAGATGCACCAAACCCTTAAAATCCAATGAAACTGAAATGTTGTACTTAAAATGTGGTTAGTTGAAAAAAAAGGACAAAAGGAAAGTCCTCATAAGCACAGCATTTATTTGCATACATTTTGTTTTACTGTGGCAGTCAGCCCAGTCTTTAAAGATGTGAGTGCGTTTCCTCTTTTGGGGCATTAAAGTGTGTAATTTGTTATAGTAGTGGATTAAAGACACTCACAGTACCTAAAAGGGTCCCAACTTTGACCCCTCATGAGCCCTAGTCATTAAGAAAGTTGGTTGTTGAACACAATCATGACATCAGCAAATCTTTGCATTTGCTAATTGACCAAACTTATGTTCTGGTCAGTGTGAACTTACATTTCAGCTGAAACCAACATAAATTGAGTGTTTGTGTCTGCAACTGTGTAAGTTTATATTTTGTTTGGGTTTGCGTTTAGATGAGAAACTAAAAAAAAAGGGAGAAAAAAATAAGAGGAAACGGAGGCTGAGTTATATATCTGAGTCTTTCAGTCAAAGTTTATTCAAAGACTGTTTTAAAAAACATTGTGTAGCCTCTCTTTCTATTCTCAACTGTGTTCACATTTTTCTTATTCCATCTCCCTCCATGCTCCCCTGCATAATCTCGTCTTTCTCCTCCCTTTCTTTACCCTCATCCTCTGAGTCCATTTCCTCCCCCCTCTCCCTTCTTCATCTCCCTGTGTACTGCTCTATCTTCCATCTGCCCCCCCCACACACTTTCATCGCTTTCCTTTCCTCTTCACACCTGACAGAGACAGGATCCAGCAGTAAATCTCCTAAAGCACAGTCATCCACCATCGTTCACATCACAAAGCTAGAGAGAGAGAGAGAGGGAGAGGGAGTCAAGGAAGACAGAGAGACAGGAGACATTGAGTGTTAGTTTGTTGAGGAGCAGAACAAAAGATACACGATAACAAAAAGACAAGCAGACACAAAATGGCCCGAGACGCAGGCGGTGGCGAGGGGTGAAACCGACACTGATGGAAGTGCTAAAAGAGTGATGGAAGGAAAGAAACAGTAAGGGAGGGGGATAAAGACACAAGCTTTCACATAACTCACACACACAGTAGACAGTAGTCCATCTATGCGCACACACACACACACACACACACACACGGTGGCAGGATGAGCAACATGATGAAGATTCCCTCTGGGCCAGAAGACATCCTTCCTGCCCCAGCAAAGTGAGACATGTTGGGCTAAACTCCATGAGCAGAAAGCCTCAACTTATGACAGAGCACCACTAAGCACTCAACGCCGCACTCTAAACTACGTGTGTGTGCATATGTGTAAGTTTGTGCAGACATGTGTGCATGTGTGTGCAACAGCGCCATTATTCATACTAGTGTATTTGCAGCTTATGACTGTGCTCACACGTGCAAATGCATTGCTCGTGCATGGGTTGACACTTGTATTCATTTGTCTGTATCAGTGTACTTGGGATTTTACTTCCGTGTGTGGGTGTGTGTTTGCGTGAGTGTGTGTGTATGTGTATGTGACACCGAGCTAGGCAGAGTGTCCATAGCCGGTGGTTTATGGCTGCTGAGGTCTGATTACATTGGTGCGACTGGAGGGGTGAGCAGACTGGTGGTTCTATCTGTCTTCTGTGTGGCTGACTGAACAGACACACAGCGAATGGAGATGGCTCAGCCAGAGACACTTGGCCTGCCTCCCAGAGATCTCACAAGGATACAGCCACATAATAGATTCACACAAGAAAATGCACCCAATTCATACTTGATTTGCAGGTTCCATGTCTGTCATTGAATTTGATTATTGGCTGTGTTGGGAGTGTTGGCCGGGAAGTTGTGAAATAAAGGAAGTGCTTTTCCCACGTGTAAGGCCAAATATGACCACATTTATAATGCGTGTGTCGAATATGATTCACTTGTGATATAAAAGATCCAGTGATCCCCAAAAATTAGGTTGGGATCAATGTAGTAACAAAATGTTATTATATAATGATAATAATTCATCATCCTGTACTTACCTGACTGTGTTAGCTTGCTGACAGCATTGCCAGAAGCTGATATCTCCTGATTTATGCTGCTGATCCCAAAGAACATGACCTGAATGTATTTACTGGTGAATAAAATTTTGCAAGTCAGATGTATGTATGCGTGAGCATGCAGTATATATCTAGCAAGTATAGAGCTCCTGATGAAAGTCACTTGTTACAATTCTGTAGTACAGCGCACAGTATTAAGTCATAAAAACACTATTGTTATCCATATTTTATTGTACTCTATTACCAAATATTTGCTTGTTTTTGAAGTAGTCCATGAAAGGAACTAGTGAAAGTCAGGAAATAGTAAAAATGTTGGTCACAGTTTTCCAGAGAACAATCAAAGAGTCTAAAATCAAGTCATATTTAGATGAAATTAATGGTAATAATGAGATGAAAACCAGTGGACAATCACATTGAACAAGAATACTTTTTTTCATGCAGATTGGTCAAATTATGCTCTTTTTTTCTCAGTTTAAGTTTATATTTTTGTTTTGAGTTTTCATTCAAAGCTTCAGTTTTTGTTATTAACTTTGTAAACCTGTAATTTGCTGCACATACTTAAATTGATATTTAGCACAAAAGAAATTTAAATTAATTTTTCCTTTTACTCTTTTTTCAAGGGGAAGGGTGCAGGGTTCATGTTGGTTTATTTTACAAAAACTGTGTGCACTTTTTTTCCCCTTTAACAAGCTGTAGTTTTGTTTCAGGGTCAAAAAAAGGCTCTAAATCAAGTTAGGTTCCTTATTGAAATAAGTCTGGAATTTAACATTCAGTATCAGAGGGTGCAGTGGTTTTAAAAAGGTTTTCCAGTCTTAGAAAAAGTGTCTGAAGATTACTTTGTTGAGTGTAGTCGTTGAGCTAAGCTATATCAAATTAAATGTTGAAATGTGTTAAAGGTTAAAGGTATGTGGATGAATTTCTAGCTCTACTGGAACATCTGATACTAATTCTGCCTGTTTCACTGATGACAAGTTGCTTTGGTGGGGAGCTTTTGTGCTGGGTCTTATTGGACGATAATAAGGATGTCTACATATATTTTTGGAGGTGCTGACTTTAACTGTCTGCTAACGTCACATCTGAATGCGCTCACTGGGATTACAGATGAAAATTAGCTTTTAACTTTATCTGTTGCAATAAACTGATTCTGCATTTAATGTTTACACAGTGCGTTTATTTTAAAAATGTAAATCAATAAATCCCTATTCTATTCTATTCTATTCTATTCTATTCTATTCTATTCTATTCTATTCTAATTATTCAGTTCTTTGCTGCAAAGACAGTCTGATCTTTATATAGAATGAGGTGGTGTTTTAAGGTGTGCTTGCTTAATGACGCCTATGCTAGCTTTATATAATACACAAAGGGATAAGGCAGAGGTAGCATGCTTTATCTTGTGACTGTAAGTGTGCACTGGTAGGAAGCCCGCTGAGAGTGGGGAAAAGTGACAAAGAGAGGAGGAAGTTGGAGAGGTAGTGATGTTGAAGGAGGGGGAGAGGGGGTTGGCGGTTGTATGGTAGAGAACAAGAGGCTAGACATTGTTACATTTATTTAGAAGTAGCTAAGCCCTTTGCGCCGTGGGAATTTGAAGATGAGAAAGGGGAAGGGACAAAGATGGGGCTGGCGGATGGTTGTGCGTGAGAGAGAGATGCAGTGAAAGATGAGAAATGAGAAGGAAAATAAATAGACATGAAACCTGGAACGATTGAGAGCAGCACGGCGGGGGTGAAAGATGGAAAAGAGACAGAGAGAGAGCCGGAGAGACGGACAGTGATGTATAGGAGTGCGGGGCAGTCCGGCAGAGTGAGTACAGCACAGGGTTATTCCCAGGTGTGTGCCACATATGGAATTAGAGAGAACAATGTGACATAAAGTAATGAGGGAGTCTCAGAAGCCTGATGTTGTTTCTGTTCACTTCCCCTGCATCTTGAAGAATCAGTTTGTGTTTTAGAGAGTCAGACAGTGAGGGAGCAAAAAAGAGAAAATGTGAGAAGCAGGGGAGTGAAAAGAGTGAATAAGAGAAAGATAATGAGCGGCGGGGGGCATGCATGTGTGTGTTTTTCAAGGTGTGAATGCACATGCGCATGCAGGTGTATGTTTTGTGTCCAATTTTCTGTGAATCCTAAAAGTGTAAAAAAAACCAAAGCTTTAGGTTTTTTTAATCAGCTGCATCAGAGAGCTGTATGGGGACTCTGAGAAGCTTTCATGTCAAGTTTCTCTTTCGCTCACGCACACACACACACACATACACACATACAAAGCATCCCCTCATGCCTTCTGTTCTAAATTTACACCTAACATGAGAACAAGAGGGGGGGAGGGGGGGGCAAGAAGGCGGGGAGGCGAGGTAAGGGAGTGAAAGA
>JAQNCA010000024.1:13831034-13854618 GCA_029783725.1 Acanthurus tractus | reverse complement strand
CGCAGAGTGGAGAGAAAGTGCGCAGGAGAGGTAAAAGAAGTGAAGGCAGAAATGAGGAAGAAGCAAATCAAAAAGGGAGGAGAGACGAGAGAAGAGAGGAGTGGAGCCAAATTTGATTTAGACAGCGGGCAAGAGTGATGGAGGGACGGGGGGACGGAGTGAGTTAGACAGACAGGGAGAGAGGGAGGGGACGGGGGGGAGAAGGACAGCGGTATATTAGTCAAGGTGTCCAGTCTATGTATTGCCTGCTGTGCAATACCACCCCTCTGATTTACTCTGCCAAGTGACTGATGAGAAGGAGGATGAGAAGGAGGGATGCAGAAGATGAAGGGATGAGAGAGGAGGGAGGTCTCGCAACGAGCGTTTAGGCCAAATTAACGGCACCTCATAAATTAGACTAACAGCTAAAGCGGATGGGGCTGCAGGGGAGGGGCTGTGGAAGTTTGCGTGCGTGCGTGTGTGTGTGTAAGTGTGTGTGCCCACGTTAAGTATGTGTCGTGCATGTATGTGAATGATGACACGTCAAGAGGGAACAATTTGAACCAATGCAAACAGATTACTCTCTGATAAAGTAGCGATATCCAACCGCTCACTCATACGAACACAATCTTCTGTTGATTACCACACGTACGGAAGCGTTTTCTCCGACATGATGCGCTCGTAAACTGAAACAGCAGGGAGAATGTACACATTGAGGATGCCGAACACAAGTTGCACACCTTTCCACTGATGAAATGTTCTCCCTTTTGCATCCTCGCGCTGTCATTGATAAATAAAGCATTAGAGTTAATAAACGAAGTAATATGATTTTTAAATTCGACGTGCTTGCTTGGACGTGGCTGACTGCAACTATGTCTGAAAAAAATGACATTCAGATACAAATCCCTTTGTTGATTCTGCCGCATGGACTACAGCTTTAATGCCACAGCACTGAAATTACTTATAGTGAATGTAAACTAACAATGCAAAATGCTCATGTTGGAAATGTATTTTATTTAATCTCCTTCCAGATCGGCTCCTGGTAGCTATAGCATGAGTTCTGTTTTTAAGGGTTTGTTCAGGCGAGTCTGGTCGCTTGATTAAGGTTAGTTAAATGTTGAAAGAAATAACACTAACTTGAAGCTGGCTTGTGATGGAATCTATAAATATATTTATATTAAATAAAAGCCACAGTCTTTCTCTTAACCCAAGCAAGTGGCCTTGTAACATAACAGCTTGTGAAACACAGGACACCAATCCTGCGCTCTGGTTTCAAAGCCTTTCAAAGCTCGGTATGCCCGATCATGCAACTCAACCTCCTCTTCAACATTTAATATAAGGATGTCACACTTCATGGATTGGAAATATTTTGCCTCTAAATCTAATTTAGGTAAAAAACAAAAAACAAAAAACAAAACAGCATTTCCTCCGTTTTAAAAATCAATTAAAAAATGTAAAACATGTTTTGTGGGAGACAGGGTGCTGCTGTATTAGAACTTACAGTTTAAACAAGGCTCTAATTCCTTTTCATCCACCTTCTTTCTTCATGTGTGCCTGCCATCACGTGGCATAAATCCTGACTTGTAAACATTATTTATGTTGCTCCCTCTCCATTCTAAAGAAATGTTAACTCTGTCAGAAGTGCAGGCACTTGGCAATCGCTTTGTGATTACAGCAGTGCTTGACTGAGTGAGATACTAATACAAACACACACAGAAACACACACTCACACGCACACACACACTAACCCACCGACATACTAATCTTGGCAGTGTAGAGTTGATGCTCAGAGTGATTAAAGTGGCGTGCCTCTGAGTGTGTCACCTGGGTGCTGCTGTATCTTAAATCAGGACAGTGAGGCTCAGATTGGGTATTGACTGGCCTGCAGAAGTCTCCATCCATCACGCTGAGAAACGATAGCACAGAGGCCCGCCCTGATGCACCCATATACCACTGATGCTGCTCGCCGGCTGGCTCGAGGTGACGTAAGGTTACGGTTATGGCGTGAACCGTTATTTATGCTACGTGGGGTAAGCAGGCAGAGAGGCCAGTCTCACCAGCAGATGTGTACTGACAGGCGAGGCATGTCTTCAAACAAGATATGCATAAAGACACGTTCAGAAGCTAGCACAAAGGCAGGCGCACCTGTGACAAACACAGACTGACAGACACATATGCTCAGATGTGCAGCACTTAGCGTAAGAGATACAACTTCCTTCTCTGTCTGTGTCCTGTTGTCTCTCACTCTCAGCGATGCACTAACACACAGAGACGAGCTCACACACCCGCAGACGTACCACTCCGTTTTGAGGGCCTGAGCAGCATCTTTTGACTGTGTGCCTAATGATAATAAATGAGCCATCATGGGTGGGGAGGGAGGTACTAAGTCATCCCCCTTCATCGACAAGAGGAAGACTAGGAGCCCCAAGGTCACCCCACTGTCAGCATCACTCTCCCTAACAACTCCTTCGGCTCTCTCACATGCATGTGTGCATGCATTCACGCTCACAGGGTGGCACGAAGTGCACTGCACTCATAAATCCACACACACACACACACACACATGCACTCACACACACCAGAGACCACCTGGAAAAACCTCATTCGAGTGACTCCACTGTATTTATCTTCTAGATAAATCTCACATTTGTCTGTAAAACTGCAGGTATCTGCCATGAGCCATGAAACTTTCACATTTGCGAAACTCCATCCTCTAATCCAGTGGTCGCTGCCCTCTCTGGGATGAGACCTTTTAGGGACGAGCTTTGAGTACCTGCAAGCTCATATCACAGGTCACAAATGCATTCAGTTAAACCAGAGGAGTAATCATCCCACTTTTCTTTAAGGAGTTTTTGGGGGGACTCTTGTCAACTATTTCACAGTCGAAAAAGAAGCAGATATAACTCACAGTTAGAAGAGTGAAAGACTGAACTGAAGATGTGCCATAATGAAATGTTTTTGTTTTGTTTATCTGAATCATCTTCTGAGCCCTCGGGTTGTCCTGACCTCAGGGTCGGAAACCACTGCTTTAATTTTGAGATAATTTTAAAGTATCTGAAAAAAAAAAAAGTTCAAAACTCTCCACAACTCATTAATTGGAAATGATTTGCTGGAAAACTTGATTTAAATACTTCAGCAGCCAACTAAAAAACATATTAAGAGAGGCAAACAACACTGTGGTCGTGCCTCTGCATCTCATGCCCCCCCAACCTGCACATCGAACAGAATATCACCAGCTTGCCTTTCCTTTTAGCAAAACAGCACCAGATCAGATCAGCTGAGGAGGATATGATTTACAAAACTGAAGCATGTCTCCATAAACCCCTCTGACCCTCATGATTTCTGGCTCTGTCCCTAATGAGCTGCCATGCACTGTCATCTCTCAGAGGCACAGATCAGAATTCAAATCCAAAGAAGGGTGAGGAAGGGGCGGGCGGGCGGGGGGGAGAGTAAATTCCTCCATCTAAGACGCACAAACTAAAGGAGTTCAAACCAGTGAATGTTATCAATGCTGTACTAAAAATGTAAGTTTGTGGGAGAGAGGAGGCATCAGAAGATGCGTTGGAGAAAACGAAAAAAGGAAGGTAGCGCTTTCGACTGTGGGAATTCTTTTCTCACACACACACACACACACGCAAATGAGCACACATGTACACACACTTATAGATTGCATGTGCGCACATACATGCATTGGGCATAGACACACGTGTGCGCACGCACGCAGGTTGCAAGTTTAGACTGGAGCTGTAGAAAGCTAATTTGCACCACATTGAAATGCATCTCAATTAAAGAGAAACACATCGAGGTGCCAGGGGAGGAGAGAAGAGAGAGATGTGAGAGAACGGGAGGGAGGAACGGGGTGTGAAACAGATAGTGTGTGAGAGTATGAGAGTAATGGAAGGGGAGGGGGGAGAAGTGGGGGGGTGAGCTCAACTGTATTTGGCAGGGGAAGAAGGGAGGGAGAGAGAGTGTTTTCATCTCCCTCTCTTGGAAAAACATCTCATTTTGGGATGAATCAGATTTAGAAAGGGTGTTAGGAGGTTGAGGCGCAGCTAAAATCCTAACTAACTTCAACCTCGTTATCACCAGCTCTCTGGTTTTGTGCCAACAACACAGGGCTGTCCCTGCTAAAACCGTGTCTCTGTGTGGATTTATGTTTGTACTCAAGATATTTTTAAGCCCAAGGCCACATACTGTATTACAGAACAGGGTTGGATATGTCCAAGACACAATGAGGTTTTACCTTAGTGTGTAGGCAAGTGTGTCTGTTTTTTTGTTTTTTTTTTAAATGTGCCTTTGTCTGTCATGTCAGTTAACATGTTAGTCATGTTAAGATGTAGATAATGTGAGTAAGTACATTTGAGGGCGTAAGTGTCTGTAATGTGCGATTTATAAACGTAAGTGTGAGAGAGCAAACACCAACCGGAGGGATAGAAAAAAAAAAAAAAAAAGAAAAACACTCACAGACACACAATCTGTCACATGGAAAGATCAGGATTGGCTTTGTATGCCGCAACCATTTTGCATGGACTGTCTTATTTGTAAGACTGCAAAGAAGCTGCCAGCCCACCACCTCAACAACAACACCAAATACAAGCACATCCTTTCTTTCATGCTGACAAAAGATACTCAACTCATCTGCTTCTTACAAGAGCCCCTTAACCCGGTGTTTGCCTCTGCTCCACTGTGTCACGCAGCTCTTAGAGTGAAGAGCATTCTGGGAAATCAAGTTCTTTTGATCTTATTCTGGGATAAGAAGTCGTGCCACACTCTCGACTGCAGCACTCTAATGCCATGCTGTAATGCACCTACCTGCCTACTTTATTATCAGTATCAGTGAAAATCAGATGAACAGTATTATAACCATCATTAGCCAGAAAACTCTCATCATCATCATCATCATCATCATCATCATCATCTTGATTGCCATCAGTGACACCGTGTCAGCACTTCCTCTCAGAACGCATCATTTCATTTTCACCTGACAAGAAAGTAATAGGGTTCGTGAAGTTTAAATGATTGCGTGATTGCCCGACGTGTCTACAATGAGGTTAAAGATCTCTGCTGAAAGCTCTGCGTGAATCCCACACTGGCATTCATCTGAGGAGTCTTTCTTCTCCTGGAAAGAGTACTAGAGATAAATTGAGGAGGGCTGACGTGGGACCCTCTCATTGAAACTAATGCTCTTCGATATGTTGTCACTTTTTAACCCTAAAAAAGACACCGTTTTGGACAATTAAACATCACCCACAGCTGCTGCGCATCATTTTCTTCTTCTGATCTCAACTAAGTGTTTGATCCGCTGTGAATAACTGAGCGATTTGTTACACTGGACCCTCAACAGCTGTCCAACAATTTCCTCTTATCCCACTTGAATTTTAGCCTTTATTTGCATTTAGGTTGGTGGTCTTGTTAGATCAATCCTCTTAGTCTCCCCTTGTTTGTCTTGCAGTCGCACTGAGCTAAACTAAGCAGTGGCCTTCTTTCATAGGAGCCTCATGCTGGTGACAGGCATGTCAAAGCCAGAAGAACCTACTGTGTATCAGTGAAGGCCTTGACAGCTAAATATATAAATATAGGCTAAAAGAAAAACTGCTTACATTGGTTTTCCTCTTCCTCCAATACTTTGAGTTAGCATAATCTCTCTCTCTCCTTCACTCTTTCCATCTTTTCTTTTCGCTCACTTATTCTTTCCTTGCATACACATGACTGAGCATAGCTGACACACACAGACACACACAGACACACATACACAGACACTCATACACACACATTCCTGGATACATGCTTCACAATGACAGTCCCATACTGTACACTGGCAATAAAACACATCAGCAAACTACTCAAACAACCTCCACGGGCACTTTGTCATGTCCTCTGTGTCTTTTACGGCGTCTCAATCTGCCCTTGATGACACCGCTTATGAGCCTTTAAGCGGCCCTCTGTTGTGCATGGAGTGACAGATCGAGTTGTCATTACATTAAGTAGGGACTCTCTATTAGTGCAAATGGTGGCACATAACCAGATAATCGGCTGTGGACAGCAAGTGTGGCTATGTGGGAGGTGAGATGCTAACGGATGGTGTGTGGGAGAGTAATGTTTTATGTTGGAGGAAGTGTGATATCTCCATTATAGACAAGCTTAATTGATAAACAGGACAATAAAAGTAGCAAATGGCCCCATAGATTCTGCCTACAGCACAGCCAGCAGTGCTGTAGGATGTCACTATATATACCAGCTACAAAGGGAAGAAATGGCAATGACAATAATCGCATATTAAGTAGAGGCTTTAGAACAATATCAGAGAATGTCATCATTGTGGAGAAATAAAAGACTAATAAAATCCCTCTCATAAAAAGAGGAAAGCGGCGCTTCCCTGAGGGATCCCTCAAATGTTTCTTTCTTCTCACACTCCTCACTCCTCTCACCTAATCTCTCCCCCCTCCCGCCCCATTCCCTCACCCCGGCCGGCTAAATTTGACTCTCCTCACCCTCCGTGATAGGAATACCGACTGATAACTGTAACAAATAGCCACGTTTAATAATAAGCGAGAACTTAGCTGCCAGGGGTAAAGAAAAAAAAAAAAAACAGAGAAAGAGCGCAGGAGCTGCGCTGCCACGCTGCCTTTTCCAGCTCCTGAGCGCGAGAAAGCGATCCACGAAATACCCGTGTAAGTGTTTCATGGTGATAATTATTTTTTTGAGAAAGAAGAGAAAAGTGCAGGGCGACATTTAGACACGCCCGTTTCTGAATCAGTACAACAAATCAGGAGCACTTTCAAATGTTATGCCGGAGGATGCAAAGGAAATTCAAATCAAGCAACATTTTCTTTTCTTTTCTTTCATTCATTCATTCATTCATTCATTCTTTCTTGTTTGTTTGTTTGTTTGTTTGTTTGTTTGTCGTGGCCAAAAGTGTGCTCACCAGAGAATCCGGATCAGAGCTCGGTGTACGGAGAATCCCGAGGAGTTTCCCCTGTCTTTCTTCACCCCAAGTTGAAGACAGCGATCAGACGCGCGCGCTCCCACAGTCCCGACCGAACTGCGAACAGAGAGAGAAGGTGAAGACCACATTGGGAGAAATCACGTCAGACCATAGACTCTCACATCCCGGGCGGCAATCGAGGTCAACCCCCCCACCACCCCCACTCCCACCCCACCGAAACCACTCACACACCCACCCCCCCCCCTTACAAAAAAAAAAAAAAAAAGTACATCAATAATTACACACGTTTAACCCACTAATCCGGGTCTGTACCTCTTAAACGAGACGGGATGACCACCGAAGAAGGGAAGAGACGGGAAAAAAAGGACCGGGCAAGGCAGCGGCTGTCAGATTTGACTTCAAACTGATGCTGACGATGCGCACCGAGATAAGCTCCGGAGGAGAGAGAGAGAGAGAGAGAGAGAGCGAGAGAGAGAGAGAGGGAGAGAAAGAGAGACAGAGGGAGAGGGAGGGAGAGAGAGATCAGAGGTGCAGCGGTGAGAGACAGATTCAGAAAATTGAATTAAACAAACCACCACTTAAAAGTTATTCAAGTAGGTCAAGGTATAAGACAAAAACCACCGATGCTTTGCAAGATAATATACCAAGTATAAGAGTCTATAATAATAATTCCCATTTCTAGAAAGACACTTAAAGGCATCTGAGGTGCGTGTTTATGGTTAGAATATTATGATGCTGGTACAGTCAAGGTGCACTGCCCTGAGGCTGGCAGCCACGAGGAAAGGCTGTGGGGTCCTAACACACAGAAAGAGCAGATAATGACCGTACATCCTGCTTTGGAAATACTGTAGGCTAGTTATTTGATTCAGAAAAAAAATGTGCGAGAAAGAGAAGAAGAAGAAGAAGAGAGAGGAGGGGGGGGATAACTTCAAACTGCTTCATGCTCTTTAAGTATAGCCTCCTCAGAGATGCTTTCAAAGAGATGACCTGGGACTTTTTGGCTCACAGTCAGACTTAGCTTACCTCAGGTGGTGGAGTCATCTCAAGAGACTTGCAGTGTTTATAACCCACACATTAATTTGGTGAAAGCTACTAATGTAAGAGTCCTCCACTGTTTAATGAATGTACTGCGGCGGATCTTTGTCTTCTATTACACAGTAGGGAAAATATTTAGATCTGACCTAAAGGGATAGTTCAAGTTTCTCAAGGAAGGGTTGTCTAAGGTACTTACCCACTGTCACTGCATTGGGC
This sequence comes from Acanthurus tractus, assembly GCA_029783725.1. Lineage (NCBI taxonomy): Eukaryota > Metazoa > Chordata > Actinopteri > Acanthuriformes > Acanthuridae > Acanthurus > Acanthurus tractus. The sequence goes on along the minus strand of JAQNCA010000024.1, from coordinate 13,846,442 downwards.
CACTTATTGTTGGCATGTCCTGACTTTAAAGAGTAGCAGGAGTGCCACAGAAGGAAGCTGAAAATGTAGTAGATGGGAATAGTAGCAAAATATATTTTTGCAACCCAAAAATATAAAACAATAAAAAAGGAAAAGCAGTTTAAAGAATACTATATTTAAAGCACTGCCATCAGACAGATTTTTCTGATGGGAAAATAAAGCTGTTATATCCATCCATGCTGCCTTTAAAGTCACTAGACTCCTTCTTCAAAACACTAATTTTCCCTTTCAAGATACAGGAGTCGCTGGTTTACCACTGCCTCAATCAGTAAGTTTGTTTGTGTTATTGTTTTTCAGAGGGTTAGTTTGGATTCACTGAAATCCCACAATAACAAAAACAAACTAACTGATAGAGGCAGTGGTAGAGCATCAATTACTGTGCTATGTGATGTAAAAATACCCCTTTTGTCAAGGGAGTTTGGTGACTTTGGTGAAAGCAATATAGCAGCTTCAGTTTCCCATGGACAGAAACTGATCTAAATTTTTTTTAGGTTGGCCTTATTTTTTGTGGTGGCTAAAATGGATTTTTGTGGTCGTCCCTGTCCAGTTCATGACTTTGCTCTCTACAGAGGAACACCTGCTGCTTCTCCAAACAGAGGGGTCAAGCCAACCACCAACTTCACTTTAAAAAACAAAACAAAACAACAAACTGTCCTTTATGCAAAAGATCTAATACCCTAGTAGTACATTTGCCTCTGAAATGTATTGGAGTAAAAGAAAAAAAAATTAAAGTAACACAACTTTTCCTTTTAAAGACATACTGCAAGGTAAATGATTGAATGAGCACATGGAAATTTTCGCAGCAGCACTTTAAAGCGGCATCGGAATACTCTGTCCTAAACAAAGACCACCCTCCCAAACATCCATTTACCATTTATAATTTTACATGATAAATACCAATATTTAATGAGCACACTTATTGTTTAGACCTCTACTACTACTTACTGAATTGATTAAGTGACAAGATTTTTCCAACATCTGGGAGGCTTATGTGCAAGTATGTATTAGAGAACGAGAGAAAACAAAAGGGAAATCAAGCAAACAGACAGGATACAACATCCATATGTCAAACTAAAAGGCTTTCATACAGGGACGACAAAGCTTTAAGAATGAATTAATACCGCAGTCTATATTTATATGTGGTCTTTAGACATACAAGGTTGTCATGACATTTTTGTAATAAGTTAAACTCAAGCGTGACACTGTGGCCAACACATAGAATAGAAATCACACTTCTTGCTGTCACCCACATCTGTATCCCACAGGTGACACTCTCCGTCCCCCTCCGGGCCTGACTGCGAGCGTCTGTAAGTATGTCACACAGCAAAAGGCAGGATGCAGATGTTAAGTGAGCACAAGCAAACCTTTATACTATGGGCAGATATTACAGCATCATACAGGGATACATGATAACAGGAACTGACAGAGAAAAAAAATGTGTAGGTGTAATATTTCTTTTTCAAACGGGTTCTTTTTCTGTGTTTGTGTGTGTCAGCAGTGCCAACCTCGGTAGTATTTTATTTTGCTAGTATTATTTTCCTTCCTCACTTTTGTGTGATACTTTCATTTAAAACAAATCTGCAGGCAGACGGGTTTGTGTCCCATTTCCTGAATATCCTCTCTTTTATTAACTGCAATCTTAACTGCTCGGTGACTGCTGCATGCTCTCAAGGTAAGAGTAACAGACTTCGAGATGCTCTCCTGCATTAAGAGATGAAGACAAGGAATGAAAGAAGAAAGAAGAAAGAGAAGAGAGCAGATGGATGTGGGGAGAGGAAACTGAGTTCGTGGAGAAATCCACGTCTTATGCTACCTTTCCTGTCCATGGAGAGAATGAGAGAGGAGAAAGGAAGAGGAGGAGGAGAAGAATAATGCCAAGTGCTGAGTCTTTTCCTTTCATATCTCATTCCTGAGTCACCACTTCATCTGTCCACCTACCCCTCGCTCTCCTTTCCTCTCTCTTGCTCTCCCTCTGTCATGCTACCCCTCTCGCTCTCTCGTCTGTCCCTCCTTTCCTCTTCTTTATCTCTCTCTCTCTCTCTCTCTCTTCTTCTCCCTTTCTCTCTCTCTTTCTAGGAGCATCTCGTTTGTTAATGCACCCAAATGTCTGCACCATCCTGCTCTCTATTTACAGAGCATGTGGGATGAAATGTGTGTTTGTGTGTGCGTCAGCTCTGCACTTTTGTTAGTCCCTGTATTCATATATACATGTATGTGTGTGTGTGTGTGGTTTTTTTTTTTTTGTTTGTAATATGGCGAGCATTGTATAAATGAGGATATTGATTCATGCTTCCACTGAACGGATTGATTTTTTTTTGGTCAGATCAAATATAAACTGCTCACCAAGAGAGACAACAGAGTGAACAGAGACGCACCAATATGTGAATCAATGAGTCAACTGGTCATTCAGATAATCATTCGGGTCATTTTCATTTCTCCTTGCAAAGGGCAGATACTAGAAGTCATAAAGAAGGGTAGAGGTGCATCCTATAAAGCCTGCGTGGATTTAAAGTTTCGCACTTTCCTTGTGAAAAGCTGCGTCGGCTTCAGAGCGGTTTATTTAAGACACTCTGGGACTCAACACTTCAGTAGATTTAGGTCTAAACCTGGATTTCAAGGTGATGAATCTTATTGCTATGCACCTGCTGTTATATCTGTATCCATCTGTCCATCTATATTCACTTTCAAGCTTCGCCCAAATAATAAAAGGAAATTCTTTTGCCCGCGGTTCTTATTTGGGCTCTCCCAGGCCTGGCAGTTTTCACTTTCCTGTGCTTTCCTGTATGTATAATACAGTTGCAGACCTTGAAGACTGGCAGGATATGTTTTTCCAAATTAGACGAAGCAAAGTTTTTGCTTTTGAATTTATCCCAAGCTGTTTTGTACAGTAAAACACTTTCCTAACACAATTTTTCCCGCTTAACATTAGATTAGTCTTTTATGGGGTCTCCTATACGCTTGCATAGGGTCATTGAGTTGGTCAGAGTGTAAATGTCTTACACATAAACATTGATGTAGACCAATTGGAAAACTATTAAGGCTATTTGAGGCAAAGTACTCATCCCTTTGTCTTAATTATCCATCTCCTGAGCTGTCATCATTAAGGCGAGCCAGACACCGGGACATATTTGGCTTTTTTTTTTTTTTTTGTAATGCTACAACAACCAGTTCAGCAAAAAACCAGCACAGATTATTCACAGCGTGTCTTGGCTCAGCTCCATATACTGTGACACATTATTATATTTCATCCCTCCCTTTCTTCCCCTCCTCTTCCTCCTTCATTCCCCCCCCTCCTCGTCTCCTCCTCTTCCTCTCTTCTTGCCTCCTCCCTTCCTTCATCCTCCCCTTTTCCCCTCTTCAGATGCTTTTCTTGTCCTCTCTGCAATAAAAAGGGAGACAAAAATAAAGTACCTTCATATATGTTCTATCTATTCGTTTACAAGGTCTGTACTGGCGCGTGTGTGCGTGCTGTGCTAGTGGGGCTGACGGTGCATTGTATGTGTGCCAGTTGTTTGTGTGCCTCTCTGTGTGCAGCAGGAAATTCAAAAACTAGGCCATATCGACCACCCAGAGGTTTGAAAGCTCAGGGGGTACCAAAGCAACATGGTTTAAATAAGAAAAAAAAAAAGCATTTCAAACGCCATAAAGGGGGGAGAAAAAGACAACACATATGCACATTCTCACACTCATAAACTGTCGCACACAGGCAGACACAGACACACACACACACACAGACAGACACCCCTCCCTTCTGACAAACCCCTGGCTCACATTGTGTTCAAAGAGCAACATCAAACACTTAATCGTACACATATCTAAATATATTTCATACAGTTTGATAAACATCCATGTTTCATTTTTTACTGTCCTCCTCCAGATTGAGCTGGTGGTCGGCCATTTCCCTATAGATCAGGGCTTCCCCCGCTGACAGCCCCAGAGCAACGAGCTGCAGACCTTGTCACTATTGATCCAGGTCAGAGTATAATGGATATTAATGGGATCACCTCTGATTGGTTTTGAATTTTTGGTGGTGGTTTGACTTACCCTTCTGCCACCTCAAGTAGCAGGTGGGTTTAAGGCCTGTGCTGGATTGGAGATCCTCAGTTTGACAGGACACAGTTAAACTACTGTGTAGAACAAGACAACAAATCAAATACCAGCACATATTTCCTTTACAGACCCTCATCTTTTTAAAATTTAAATGTTTGAGAAAGCAAAACGAACTCCCACGAGACCATTACTACTTGTCTGTGTGCCACGAGGTTAAGTGGGGGTGGGGGTGGAAGGGAAAGTATTTCTTTTTAAAGATGACTGAGAATATCAATAATGCCATTAATATTAGCCTATATCCTCTTCTGCCACTGCAGGTCATCAGCTCCCAACTGTGTCTCCATTTAGACATTGATTATATCATTTCACTTTTGACCTTAAGCTCTGAAACAGCAGAAAATAGCAGCCTAATGTAACCTCACACCATAAGGTCAAGTCACCCTGTGGATTTTTGTATGCTTAAAAAAATATTTATGTTACCTTCTTTTTCCGGGGGAAGGGAAGACGGCAACACACTTAGTCATCTAGAGGTTAGTGACCTCTAAAACTGTCTATGTGACATACACGGTTAGTTATGTGCCTACTACCCATGTTTCTTCTGCTACAGACTCACAACTGCTAAAGGTGCGATCAGTGATACATAACTGTAGACAAACATAAGTAGAAGACAAGCACAGGAATGCTTTCATATATCAGAAATGTAAATTAAATTTGTTTTTTCACTTAGACACAGGAAAATACAATAACACTGATAGAACTAATGAGTTCTGATGACAGTGTTGGAATAAGTCAAATGCATTAATTGATTTTTATATTGTTTTTGCTCAATATGTTTTTCAAACACTATGAAAAGGATGTTGACAACAACTCGTGTCAAAGAAGCATCATTTTGGAATTATGTGGCACTGTTGTGTAATTGTTGATACTGCCTTTGCAAAGACAAATGGATCATTTTCTGTTTTTCTTAGAGCCTATCAATAAACACAGGACACACAGCATTTGTGGCAAAATTCCTGTGAAGAAATGATCCACAACACTTTACAAAAACTAGAGAAGAGGAAAGGAGCATGTCCACTGAATGTGCAAAGCAAAATTGGTATGATTTTAAATGAGGTAACTACAGTTTGATTGTTGCTTTGCACAAAAACAAATAATTTCATCAGGAGTTTATATAGTGAATCAATCTACATGACAATGGTGTCATTATTCTACACTCACTACGCTGTAGAACCGACCTTAACTTCATGCTAATAAGTAAAAGCAAGACAGAGGAAACAAGTTATGAGCATTGTAAGGTGTTTGGGAATCATGCAGTGTATTTAAATATACTATTTAGTGTCATAACTTGGAAGAAGCTGGCTAGTTTTAAGTTATTTATCTAATGTGTGTTTTTGACATCAAGTGCTCCTCTAATGTCTTAAATATTGCACTGGAGCTCACAGCACTGGGATTATGGAGAAATTGAACTGGAATGCATTTTTTACAGAGAACAATTTAAAAAACTACCATATTAAATTAAATCCCTCTTTAAAATAATAAGATTAATGTAGGCTGATTTCTATTTGGCTGCTTCAGTTTTAAGATGATGTGTGCTTGCTCACCGTTACACTTTCGTACAACAAATACAACAAAGTCATTGTTAATGCAATTGGTTCAGCTTGTGCTTTTCTATGATGAATCACCTTATTTCTATGAAAACGACCTATCAGAAAGCCCATGTGTGGTAGCTGTGAAGGTAAACGCTGCTCTTGAATTGTGTTTGGTGCTTTTCTGTGGCTTTCTCAGCAAATAACCAAAATTGAGCCAGCCAACCAGTTCAAAATGCTTGAAATTTAAATAGAGCTGCTATTGATTTCACAGAAGAGTGAGTGACTTTGAGCAGCTGTACTTGCAAACCCCCGCTGGTAGTATATTAATTATTCTGTGCAGTAAATGTTAGTGATCGCTACAGTCTGGTAACGTTACTGTAGGAAAAAATAATAATCTGTAACTAATTTCTTCTTCCTCTGAGAAAACTGCATCATTAGTATTCCCTTAGGAAGTAATCATACTAATAATCACAGTGTTTACTACATTTCATGGGATCTTGTTGTCTTTGCCTGACAGTCACAGATTCCACTGTAGTAATGGCATTTATATTGGATAATTCCTCAGATCAGGATTTACATCCAGTAGCCTTCCAAAGTCTGGTGTTGGTGCAATGAGTAGTGAGACTCTTTCTGTGGTGAAACATGATGTGTGACGGATAGGTTTATATGGCTGTCTTATGTGTTCTTCTTTGATGGCAAAAGGTCAGCATGCAGGTAAGTGTCCAGTCATAGACAAACAACAGTTTAGCTGCCAAACACTCACAATAATGTGACCCTTGTTTAGTTGCTGCACTTTCGCAGGAACTGTTCATTAAAATATGCTAGTGATGATAAAATGCTGCATTGGACAGGTTTTACAAAACTTTCTATTATCAACACTGTGTTTATGTGGGGGTTAAGCTAACTTTATTCATACGTTCCCACGCTTGTTTAAAATTAATACAGCAGTGGTTGCAACAGTCTGGCTATTTTTACTATATCAGCAGCAGAATGAAGTGCTTTCCTTATAATTTGTTGACAACTGTTTTTTTCTAATCTGGTGCTTTAAAGGAGTGCATTTTCTTTTGTTTACATCAGCAGGCAGGAGATCCTGACCTGGACTCTGCTTACATTGTAAAGTTGATTTATATAGTAAAGCTTTGACAGCCTATCTTGCATGAAAGTCTAATAGGAGTAGGTGATGTTAGGGCAGGCTAAAAAAGCAGAGTCATGACTGACGTCACACTTGGCGATGGTGGCTCTGACTCATTAGCCTTCAGGAGTTTCACCTGTGGCAAGAGATTTTCAGGTTTGAGTTGGATTGGACATGCCACCATGAAGACACTTAAGGCAAGACATTTAGGGGACAAAGAGAGACAGAGCTAACACAGTGTGTCTCACACACCACCACAAAATGTTATTATAAACCTTTTCAAGAGAGAGGCGCTGTCCTCATCAATGCTGATAAATTATTGGCAGATGAGGAGAAATGTATATTATTTTTACTCTATTGGCTATAAATAAACAAAGCAAAGTATACAGCTAATAACTGCTTTCTACCAGCCAAGAGCAGTGCAAAGCAGGAGCAGCTAGCTGACTGAAGGTAACCCGAACTGAGCCGAGGCAGCAGGCTGGCTGTGGCTCAACTGTACAGTGTGAGTCCAGCATTGGTTGCTTCATGGCTTTGGATACAGATCTTGTGGGTTTTCTTCACTATTACAGATACAAAGCTGCATGCTTTCACCTAAAATGTACCCAAAAGATCACAAGATTCTGTCTGCCATACAAAGCATGTTTTTGTTTTTGTTTTGTTTTTTTTACATCTACATGATCCACAGGGGGTTCCATCTTGGAAAGAGGGAGTGATATTAACTAGATATGGAAGAATGAGAGTCATTGGTTTTTAAATCTTCTATCTCTGTTCACTACATCTTAACCTTTCTTACCCTTGGGTGTGCATGAACTATGGATACTAAACTTCTTTTTAAAATACCTAAATGTGCAGTGATCAGTTATGGTATTGCTTGTGCTGTGAAAAAAAAGTAATTATAGGTTTGAAATAAGAAACCGTGACCTGGTGGTGAATCAATCACACACATGCACACACTCACACACATGCAGATAAGAGGTTTTGGCCACATTTTTACATTTTACACATCTTATACCATTATTCACAATACATGCTTTATTGCAGCGGTGAGGAATGACCCAAAGCAGAATTGTTAAACAAGAATATTTATCAGGAGAGCACTAACTGTTTTCAGTCACTCCAAATCAAACTACATATATTGAAAACATTTCTGTGTCATAAGGAAGACTAATATAATCACATGCTAATTATATGTATATAATGTAATCAAACATAAATAGTGAGTCTTATTGACATTGCCCTCTGAGTCTTCTAAGATTTGAAGCATAGTTATCTTGCCTGCCTCATGATTTTGATTCCCACCAAGGACCCCGGGGTCATTACTGCAGTCAAACCCCCACACCTGCCGTGCTGTCACAACAGAGTGTATGCACAGCACATACTGGAATAGGTGTACAGATGCGGCTCGCCCCTGCCAAATTATAAAACGTAACATAAAAGCTTCAGCTACTGTATAAACAGCAAGTGGCTCGGATCCAGGAAGTGGAAATGAATCATTCCTGCTCTGCAGAAGAAGAAAATAGGGAAAAGGGAAAGAGGCAAGTACAGGAGAAGGAGCAGATGAGAACATTGGAGCTTGTCTCTGTGGCTTAAGATGTTATGCATTTATTCTCTAAGGGTCTTTGGGTTCCAGATTTCTATGTTAATTGATATCCCCATTAAAGAGATAAGTAGACTTGGGAAGGAGAAGAGGGCCAGAGAGCAGAGAAGTTACTGCACGGTGTAGCAGAAAAGAGAGAAGAGGAGGAGGAAGGAAGGAAAGAAGACCCAAGAAAAGACAGGGCATGAAAAACAACGCACCAGTCAGCCGCTGGGAGATGACCCCGGATGTTTTACGGTTGGTCTTTGGAGATAGGTGCGCAAGTGTCTCAATATATGTCTCAGTAAATATCTTACAGTGTGTGTGTCTGAGAGAAAGAGCATGCTTATTGGCTGACAGAGCTGCTCTCACCTAGTTTGGGATGAGTCACAGTTTGCAGAACCATTAATTACACCGACTGCTGAATCAAAACTCGGAGAACGAGAGCAGCTGTCTGCGCATTTACATATCACACAGCCTACATGGAGAGGAAGGGAGGGAGGCATGAAAGATAGAGAGGAGAGGAGAAAAATAGAGTGAGACACAGGCAGACAGAAAGGGAATTGATTCGAAGAGAAAGAAAACTTAGGAGGGACTAACAAGGATTCAAAGAGAAACTTGTAGCGAGAAAATACAAGGTAAAGAATGAGGGCAGGGGGAAAGGTAGAGGAGGGGAGTGCGAGGTGCAAAGGATGAGTGACAGAGCTGAGGTGATCGGAGAAAAGTGCCGTGACTATTGCTTTATCTGCAGTTCCCCTTGTGAGATCTTGTCTTTATATTTCTTTGCTAGATTCTTTTCACAAATTTCTTATAGCAAAAAAAAAGTTGGAGATAAAGTTTTCACACTTCCTTTTTTTTTTTTTTTTTTAACAATTTTCCTGACCAGAACTGCTGTAACTCTTTGCGTGTAGCTTCTAAGCGTCCTGCTGACAGAAGTCCTTTGTCTTTCCTTTGTTGATAACAATAACTAATTTGGGTTTATTTTTGTTTGTTTTTTTTTAACTTTTTTTCCCACTGCATTCCTAAAACTGACAGCCTGCACTGACCAGAATAAGACTTGCTTTGATTTCAAAGTCACAAACAAGGCAAGTCATTAGCATACAGCTGCCAACAGGCTAGCCTGCAGCTGCACTTAAAGCCTTTACTTTCCTTCCAAAAATAAAGAGACAAAACAACACAAGGAGCACAACACCGAACCAAGTGGTTGCTTTGCATTGGTTCATCATTTGCATACCAAATACATAGCCTACATTAAGAAATGTTGCTGTTGTACATATGGGATCAGTTAGTGAGCTACATTAAATCAAAGAGTGATTTAAATTATTACTGCTAGCTTCAAAAACATTATTGCTTACACACCTGTCATGCTCATCTGCTATTAACAAATCTATGAATCTGTAATAAAAAATTGATTAAATGAAGTAGTTCCTCTATAATTTTAACACATCACATACATGACCATGACAAACCATTTGGAAATGCTACTGAGAGTTTGTTTTCTGTTTTGGTTAAAACAGGCTCATGCACTTTAACACTATGGGGTTGTGATATTTTTTGAAACAGGGAATAATCTGCAAAGAATCTGTATGATGTATGCTGTGACATTGAGCTCAGTGGAATAATTGCAATTCTTTATCCTTGAAATGACTGTCATTTGTAAATGTAAAACACACTTTCTAAGTGGGGACAGAAATCTAGAGCTTCCGAGGAAGGATGAGAGAACAACTGAATGAAAGTAAAAAATAGAAAAAGGATGATAGAGAAGGCAAAGGATAAGTAAATCACACTCTAGTATCTCGTGTTTTGAGAGTTGTGACTTAGTGACGGCGGTTGTAATTTGCCACCAGGAACAAATTTAATTGAGGTGACTTCCGGCTCCAATTCAAATTTAAAATGCTGTCCCTGGGAACACTTTAAAATCAAGTTTATGATCTGCTCTCATCAAACAGACTAGGTCACTGCTTTTTTGGCCGGGGTGTTTACTGGCCGTGAGAGGAAGGCAGATGAGATAGTTGTGTCAATCACAAAGACTTCGTTCATGACAAGCAGGTGGCTGTGGTGGTGGAGGCGAAGGGGTGTGTGTGTAGGGTCCCTGGTGAACAATCTCTCTCAGTCTTAGTCATCACAGAAACTGCACTCAGCTGAGTTAGGGAGAGAGAGAAAAGGGCAAGACTCAATTTTCAAATTTCAGCTTTAGCACCGAATTGATGTTTTTTATTATGCAAAACCAAAATCAGAATCAGCTTTATTGTATGTACAAAGAATCCGACTTCAGTTTTGTCATTGCTGTCAATGTACCTACACAAAAATAGACATAATAGCTAAGAACTAGGTCAACAAAGCCAAACGAACAAAGAGGAAGATTAGTCAGGACTATTATGCACACAAGTATGTGGAAAATAGACTGATAAATCACACAAAAGCACCAATAACAAACAATATAACAAAGAAAACCCCCAAAACCAACAAATGACGTTGTATTGAGTGTGACATCTTTCAAGAACAAAAGAACAAGAGAACAATCACACACTTTTTAAAAAAGAAAAAAACAAATAAATGATAATTGTTTATATATAGAAGTTCATATATAAACTATAAACTTTATATCAGCTTTAAACTAATTACACAGTTTGACAACACTTTAGGAAGCAAACACCAAAGTAAAATGTTAATACAAAATAAAATAGAGATATAAGCCAAATCCTGTGGCTACCTGCTGCTCTTTGTACTTACAAAAGGATATTAGTTTTGACAGAGTTTTAATGATGGGTCTGGTATTTGCATATTCAAACGATCAGTTGTGGAGTTATTGCTCCAACTGTTCACAAAACGTGAATATGATTAATTAGGTCCTAAAAGTCACAGTTGCTGCCACATCCTTCAGTGAGAAAAAGCCAAACAACTCTGTAAATTTACAGCACAGTAGCATTTAGACTGTGTAATGAACAGATAAGACTATAGAATGATTCCTCTGATATACAGGATAATAAAGAAATGAGATATTCTTGAGGTGTGCAGCAATTTATAGAATACACAGTTCATGAGTTAATATTTTGAGCATTTAATCTCAAAACCTTACACACTCTACATCTATATTAATAGAAGCCCACTACAAAAGTAACCATGTCCCAAAACACGTCAACAAAAGGTCAGGCTAAACTAAAACATACAAACAAAAAAGCAAAATATTTTTAAAGTTTAAGAATGTTGTAAATAGTACATGCACAAGAACGGACAATATTGACAATATATTTCAATTTACATCACCACACACAAAAAGTGATGTCACAGCATACAGAAAACACCCTTAACAACACTTTCACATTGCAGCCTCTTGATGAAATAACTCTAGTCAAACCAGTAGAGGTCAGTAAAAACAAGATTTTCTGCCATTGTTAAGCTACTTCTTTACCTGGGATTCGTAAGAAATTGTACTGTCAGACTTGATAAGCAAACCTGCAGAGAACATTTAGGAAATAAGCTGTTATATATAGCTTATATAATTGCTATTAAATTATATTATTATATAATGGCTATTAAATACACATACACACACACACATACAGTATATATATGTATAAATATATATACATTTTAAATTCAGCATTTTGGAACATAATCTTATTCATTCTGAGATTGAGGTTTTAATATTGAAACGCCTAAAAGCACAAAAAAGTTTATTTTTAGTTTCAGTTCATGCTCAATTAAACGAGAAACACGTTGTTTATTTTGTGTTTTCATGTGGTATTACTTGAAGTTAGGAACATTTGAGAGAGTTATGCTAGTTCCCCGTGTAGCCGGATAAACCCCTGGCTTACACTTGAAACTCACAATCACATTTCTTTAAATGTGAATCATATCTACAACACATGAACAAATTATGCTTAGCATTTTTTTAAGTGTTCAACTTTAGGTTTGCTGTATTTATGAAACAATGTTCCAGTTTTCCAGCTTTATAAATGTAGTGAAAGGGTGTGATCAATCCAGTCATCATACTAGCATATGAGGCAATGCAGAACATCATGGAGCGTTGATTTTTTGACAACAAAGTAGAAAAAATGATTGCGATGAAATAAGGTACAAAGGTCATGACTTCAGTTACAAGGACAATTAGAATGATTCTGAAAGCATTTAGTTTTCCAGTGTTCATCCTATTGCTCGTCCCGTTCCTGTCTCCTGGTCTAGGTTGCATAAGTGCACAAAGACTCCCAACACAACAAAAGACCTGCACCAGAAACAAGCTAAAAGAAATGCTAAAACACACATGGGCAATAGCTGGTTGTGGCACTAGTGTAAGAATTATACAACACAACAGCACTATTAGCCAAGAAATTACAGTTTCGGCCAGTCTGTATCTCAAGAGCTTGTACTTCAAGAATGTCACAGGGTGTACAACTGCCAAATAGCGCTCCAGACAGATACAGCTCATGAACAGAGGACGCCCTGAAAACATGTATCCAAAGAGAAATCTCATGGTGTACTCAAGATAGGTCAGATTCACAAATTTGGATATTACACCGCTCATTGCAAGTAACTGCATGACACTTGCTACAGAAACAACAACCTCACAAATGGCCTGGTTAAGGTAAGACAATTCTGGAGCTTTTTCCCTCAGCCCTGCCAAGATAAACCACATGACACACATGTTGGCAGGGAGACCAAGAACAATATTGATTATGAAAGGAGACTGTGCATCTTCACAGTTGATCACAAAAGATATAGCAGCCAGTAAACTGTGATTTCCATCCATCTTGCCATCTAGCAGCCCTATAAAAAGATTAAGCAAACATTTAGAATATAATGTCTATTTTCAGGCAGTGAGGAGGAATATCTTTTCCTTTAGTGACTAACAAAACAAGGATTATCAGGTATTTTGAATCTGTGGTAGGCAAGAATGCTATATTTAAGTAATGTTAAAGAGCCATTGTATTGCAGTGAACAAGTACAAGTATTGTCAATTGTAAAAACCCCCTTATACTTGTACAATATTCATGTATGTATATTGTTGTAGTTATACCATGGATTAGATCTTGAGATGACAAGCTGTTAAATTGACTATGGTTTTAAAAAAGGATTAAATGTTTGTTTAAAATTCTTTAATTGTCACCATGCTTCTGATCAAAAATTTACAGTTATGATGAGCCTAATCTCTGGTGTGGCAGCAGATTAACTCTAATTAGTAGTTGCTCTTATACTTTAAAGATTGTGTTGGGTATTAATATTATTTTTTTAATTTAATCTGTAAATCAGAATGTATGTTTATAAAGCATTCAGATACAGTAAAACATTTATAACCATCCAATGATTTTGATGCAGATTAAATTCCTGCAGGTTAATTTGTGCTGCCTCAGCTGGTAGACACAGACTGGGTATCAAAAGGTACAGAGGATGTAAAGATGTAATTGGAATGGGAAAAATCACTACAAGTGTTTAAAACTACACACGGTGAACAAAAGTTGAAGTTCTCAATGAAATTACTTTCAGAAAATAGATGAAATTATGAGCCCAAAGAAGAACCAAAAAATGCCGTGTCTTACTTACCTATGCAAAATATTAATTATTGTTTCTTTCCTGGTTGGAAAGAAAAAAAACTAAAACAAAACAAAACAAAACAAAACAAAATAAAATTAAAAAAGAAACAAAAAAAATAGCAAAACACCAAATGAACAAAAGACTTCACTTAAAATTATTAGACATTTTCTTTAGCATGCCACTTATGAACTAGCAAAGCCCTAATGTAGCGATGAAATAAACAGACAAGATGTCTAGGATGTACCTCTCACCCAGTGTAAGCTGGGATCAGTTCCAACCCCTCTTGTGACCCTCAAAAGAATAAACGCAACAGTTAATGGATGGATGGATGTACAACCCTAATATTTCCTGGAAGTACCCCCATCTGTTCCAGTGAGCTTCTCAGCAGCTTGAAACTTGAGTGCTGTTGTAAAGGCTTTTGCAAATAATATGCAAACACACAAGTCCGAGAACTAAATCAGGATTTGTTTGTTTGTTTGTCACAGGCATTGTAGTTTTGCATAATCTGCACTGATATACTGCAAATCTTAATAAAAGTCTGATTTGTTGTTGAAGCTTGTAAATGGTGAGTTATTAATGACTGTCGCACTGAGTGGCAATTAGGAATAATAGCATTGCTGTTATCGCAGCAGTTGTGTAACATGTTGTCTATTGAGTGCAACGACATCGGTGATCACGCAGGTTTGATAGTCAAGCTGCCACGTTATAGCAACTTGATAAAAGATAGTTTACCAGATCTATGGAGGAACATCATACCATGGACCAATCCTGAAAGGGCGGTGAATGTGTAGCACACACGTAGGATTGTCTTAAACAGATGTTGTTTCAGGTAATTTTCTAAAAACACAACTACTATCAAGGGGACATTCACAAGGATAACTGATACTGTGATGATCAATATTATCCTAAAAGCCTTCAGTTTTATGTGGCTCATTCCCTCTTTCAGCCTTTTTCCCTCTCCTGGACCAGGCTGTTTAAGGACCAGAAGAGTAGCAACACAACAGGTAAGCTTCACCACACAAAATGCAGTCATCTGCACTACAGCAGCATAGTGATATGCTGAACCTATTATGTATATGCTAAAGCATGAAACCAGTGTCCACAGCCAGATTACTCCAGACAAGACCAGTTTATACTTCAGTGGCTTAAACCTTAAGAAGACCACAGGTTTAGCCGAGATAGCGCTCCACACAAATCAGCATGAGAAGAAATGGACGACCCGACACGATAAATCCCAGGAAAAACAGTTGGATCGTCAGCAAACATGAGTTGGGAGAAATGTAGGCTGCCATTCCCAAAATGTCGTAGATACAGATGATGATTTCAAAAATGGCCTCCTTGAGAGTGTAGAACTTCGATGTGATCAAATTTCCTGATATTATCAGCTGCAGGATGTAGACATTGAGAGGGAGTCGTAGGATTGGGCCGATTATATTGGGTATCAATGTTACATCCCTGTTAGACATGCTCACACAGAAAGGCAGCAAGGA
>JAQNCA010000024.1:13819625-13831016 GCA_029783725.1 Acanthurus tractus | reverse complement strand
TGTCGTAGATACAGATGATGATTTCAAAAATGGCCTCCTTGAGAGTGTAGAACTCCGATGTGATCAAATTTCCTGATATTATCAGCTGCAGGATGTAGACATTGAGAGGGAGTCGTAGGATCGGGCCGATTATATTGGGTATCAATGTTACATCCCTGTTAGACATGCTCACACAGAAAGGCAGCAAGGATATGTTTCCAAGAGTGGTGTCATTCATCCTGGAAGTCCATGGGAAGAAACCAAAAAATGTAGAAAAAATATACATGAATGCAAAGGTGATGTCACTTATTTATTTGTTCATTTATTTTTCTAAGTTTTGTTAAAAAAATAAAATTTCTTGGCATTTTTTTTTTTTGCATTCTAAATTGTCTAGTCACTTTAATTAATGTCCCTCATTTCATTACAAGAAACTTTAGTTTGATGTACAAAGAGGACAAAACTCATTTGGTACATTTAAAGATGCAGTAATCTGGACTGTAATTTTAAATTCAAAACAAAACTATATCAACATCAATCCTTCTCCAAGTAGTTTAAGTGTAATTTACATACAACTAAGCTTTCAATCACTTAAAAATTATAACTAAACACTAAATTTAATACATGAGAACAAGCCTTTTAGTAAAGAGCAAATGACTCTCTTGTGTTGAAAATATTAGCAAATTTAATAAGGCTAGATATTTAAAAAATAAAATAACAATTCCATTGCCAAACCTGTTGCTTGCAGGTGTTCCCTCACCTCTCTTGATTATATGATTCTGTTGTATTTGCTCAAATGTTCCTCAGCAGAATGATACACAATACAGTTATACACAGGTAATAGTAATACTCATGAGCATTAGCATCACCTATGACATAACTTTTCACTGTTTGGCTTTTTTGTCATTGGCCCAACGTGAGATTGGCAAATGAGGAGGCAGCAGTTTGGGAATACCAGGACAGAGAGGAGGGTTGTTTATGTAATATGGACCTGGTTGTTTTAAAGACACCATCAAAATCATATTTGAGGACTACAGAGCTATAAATTAGCAGTTTAATATGTTGAAGCCTCAACATGTGCTGTGTGCATAGGGTGGTTTACTGTTGATAACAAAGTTCAAACTTTAAATCAAATTAAAATGCAGTGGCACATTGCAGCAACCCAAATCTAAATGGGAGGGTGGCCAGACCCATCTGCCACAGTGAATAAAAAATGAGGATGGCAGATTGGTTTGGTTCCCAGGCTAATTTTTCCTAATTATGTGAAAGGGTTAAAATACTGCCAAAACTACTGTTTACCTTTGTTAGCATTTTAGGCATCCAAGCTCCAAGATAATGCCAACTACAGTAATATACAGTAAGACTATGGGCAGCCATGCCAAGAGAAGTAAATAAACAAGTGACTGATGAACACTGTTCTTACCAGTGCAAGGTGCAAAGTATGTCTAAAAGTCCTTTGGAAGTGAGGAACACTTTATATTAGGCTAAATATATCTGTTACATTGGTAGAACTATATATGCACTCTTTACTATCAGTTGTAAAAATATAATCTTAAATGTACAACTTTGAGAGTATATTTAACTTATGAGTAGTCTCTGGCCCTTGTAGTGAACTTTGAAGCCATTTCCTCCATTCACTGGTCATTGTTAGGGCTCCATCCCTTGCCCCCATTTTCATCAGCAGGCTGTTGTTGCTCCTTAATCTTGTATCAACTATTTGAGATGTCTGTCAAATACTGTTGATCAGATTGGGAAAAAATCCGTTACAAGCAAAGTCTGTGGTGCATTTGATTGCTGTCTAAGTCCTACAAGGAATCCTGTTTGTTTTTCAATAATGATGAGAGATTACTCAAAATTTAACAGATAATAAAAACAAATAAAACAGAACAAAAAAACTTAATTAAGCCTCAAAATTTTATTTATTTATTTTTTTGCACTTTTATTTTAGGCCAGTTTAGTATCGTGTAGATTTGTATTTGCACACCAGCAGATGTTGCAAAAAATTCAGTAAACAAATACATGTTTGTTCATAACCCAGATCACTAGAAATGTTTAAATTGTCAAAGATCAATTATCAAAAACAACTACACATGACTGTTTACTCTAGTGGCCCCGATCATCAAAGGGGAAACTAGAGAAACATTGAGTCTTAAGCTTCCAAATCAAAACTTCTATTATATACAACCTCCTATTTGCGTATTTGACATTTGTGAGAAAGTTCTTACATAAGAAGATGCAGGGACTTAGAAGAACAAAACTTTAGATGAGCAGCACAGCATTCACTAACATTTAGTAAGCACTCACTTGTTTGGCTTAATGGATGAACAAAACCTTTGAGACTTTGAATAAGATAACTTTCCCTTTTTAGGCCTCAGTGGTTGCAGTGATAGGGAACAGTTTTGCGGCCTTTTGGGGGAGAGGAGAAAGTGAAAAAGCATACGGTAATAACAAATGTCTCGTGAGATTAATATCCCTATAAGCATGAAAATGAGTGATCACAATTTAAGAAATTCTATTAATCAGTGCACCAAGGGTTCTTGAAATAATGAATTAAACGAAACAGTTGTTAATCATTCCGCTGTCCTCTCTGTCTGAACAGAAATGTTTCAAAGCTCTGGTTATATAAGAAGTCGATGGTAAACTTATGGGGGGGAATTAGTGATAGTTAAAACAACAAGTACAGCATTACTTTTTTGTAATATTTTTTAGAAAACACTGATTGTGCCAGCTTAGCTTATTCATTATCTACATGTTAGGCCAAACAAAGGAGCTTGACCTTTTATCAAACATGAAATGAAACTGCTGTGTCCTAAGTTGGAATGGACATTTTGTTGATTGTCCAATCACCTTCTTCCTTTGCATCTCTAATCACATTACAAATATGTACTTTGCTCCCTAATGACAACAGTTTTAACATCACGTAAGGAGGAAAGTCGTCTTCAAAAACTTTAAGCCATGTAAACAGGTTCATTTTCATTGAAAACAAAAATTAAATATTTTAATATATTTTCTTAGAAATTTCCTAAATAATGGCTTTGATTTTGTATAAAACCATAAAGAACTCCTGTCATAAAGCCATCTTACCAACAATGATATGCTCATTAACTGTCTTAAGCATTTCAAATTAATATTATATTATTGTCTAATCACAGTTAACCTGATAATGATTTGACAATTTTGTATTTTATCCTTCAACCATGGTTTTTAGAGTCTGCTTGATTTCCAAATATAGATAAATATGAATGTGAAGGTTTTTTTTAACTTTAGTATAATGCTTGTTTATTATTTAGGTAAATAGACTAAATGTCCCACAAAATTTGCATACGTCTTTGAACCAGGTTTTCAAAAAGCAAACCCAGAGGGCTGTCAGGGAACCAGTGTGACAATAATAATGGTAACATAAGCAGACAGAGTCTGGTCTATTATGTGGGGCTGTTTGAGGAAAGGCAACTGAAACAATGGAGCAAGACAAGATTTAAGTGGGAACATCACAACTGTATCAAGTTTAACAATTCACACACATTTATCAATTTACACTGTATGCTATTTCACTGACCCAGAACTGTCCAATCATTGCCTGTGCTTAGACAAAGCTTTTCACAGCTTGGAACCAGGACAAATCTATCATGTCAAACAGATTTGCAGCTTTAAGCTGCACAATGACATTTTTTGTTTACAACCTTAGGGGCTTTCAGTTGTATTAGTGCTTTGAGTTTACCCTAGTTTGCAAAGACACATCACAGGTACTGTCAATTCTATCAGGAGAGACAAGTAAACAAAAGATATTTGTTTTTCATAACGGATAATATGGTTTGACAAAGTTTTGTCAAAAGATCTCTGGCACAGATTTTGTAATCGATGGGTTTGTTGCTGTGTTATTGAACAGACATGATCTGATGATGAGAACAGCTGATATCTAAATGGCCATGACAGTGGGATATTATGAGTAAGCATGCATGAGAGGAGTGAATGGCTGATGGTTAGAGAAATAACTTCAAGTCTAAGTTGGCAAAGAAATAATCATTCCGACTGAACTTTTGCTGGAGCTCTATTCCTGTAAGGGCAGTAAAGCTCCTAAGATAATATTAGAAAAGACTCATTTTGAGACTGAAATTTAGTGCTGTTTACCTTTCTACTATGAATATGCCTAACACAGATGGGCTCTTTTGAACAGTGGTACAGCACAGCTGCCATTAAATCCATGACATGTTAAATGGTCTGAAAATGCCAACAACACAGTAGCACCAAACTAAGATGTGATTTCATTGCACTGTATGGGAAAAAGACAGAATGAGATGTTATATGCTTTGTGAAGCTGATTGTTGATGTTATATGAACATTTGATTAATGATTAATTAATACTCTCCTCTCTGATATTACATCAGTTAAATCATCACATTACATCATGTAAAGCCTGTTAAACATTGTTTTGTTTCAATGGTTGTACATAATTAATTAGTATACTTTAAACGAGTTAATGATCATGCATTAAAAACTGACTTGAAATATATTAAATATTGGAGAAACATAAAGATTTTAACAGTACATGTAAGATTTATGTTTGACAAAACTTCATGAGTTAAAGCATCTGAAATATCCATGTGTGATTTAATTAAAAAAAGATACATTTTCCCACAGTTGTCCAGAGCACCAATCACCATTTTATAAAATAATAATAAATGATAATTAAAAAATAAGGGGAAAAAAAGCAAAAATGTTTTATGTAAATGCCAAGATAGTTAAACGAGTTAAAACACACACACGCTGAGTGGGAAGACTGAGAAAGTCTTTTTCTTGTGGGCAGCAATTCTCAAGCAGCAAGTTTCACTATTTTCATGATTATTATTGTCATGTCAGGATTGTTTACACCTACGTTATCTTTTCTTCAGATTCTACTAGTTTTGTTACATCGCTTACAGTCTTTTCATTAGCGTATTCAACTTGACATGCTGTCATTTTGTTAAGAGTAGTCACAATGTAGTTTGTGATGACATTGCATTAGGAAGCTAAAAGCTCAGGATTTGGTGTTACCCAAAAAATTTGAATACATTTATGGAGAAACAGTGGATAGTTGATCATTATAAAGGCTGATATAGTTAAAAAATTGCCTGTTAATTATTTAAATCCAGACAGAGCCATTGAGAGATACTGTGCGCCATCATCAACATATATGTGAAAATGCTTTTGCTAACCTAATTGCTTCATTGCTAAGTCAATACTGTTTATTGTGGCTACAAAAGAATGATAAACACTTCATTTTCAGGCCTTTAGCTAAACTGAACTGTTGCAAATTTCCACTCTGCGTACGCTTAAGTGTGTCACAATTGGCTTATTGGGTTGTCAGTTATAGAGCAAGTGATTGGTTTCGAAAGGGGAGGGGCTGGATATGTACATATAACTGCCATCTCTAGCGTCACGAATTTCCCCCATAGAGTCCCATTTAATATGAATTTAGTGGTGTGTCTCCTCTTACTCTTTGTCTCTGAATAACCTTAGCTTATCATTATTGTAATATAATGTAAGCTTGTGCAAAAATGTCAAAAGAACAAGTTGATTAGAAAGTGAAACAGACAACAAATAAACCTCAGTATTTAGAAGGTACATTTCCTGACATCTATTATTCACTTAGCCTGGCTCTTCCACTCAAAAACCAGTGCAGCCAAATGAGCCCAAAAGCAGCAGCAGATCATTTACAATTGGCTCTAACTCAAACTGAGACTCTCCATTGTATGTTACTTACTAAAGTAAGTAGTTAAACTGGCTAAAAGTTTGTTTTTTATCATATTCAAACCAAGAAGGTGCTGGGCATGTTAAGAAAAAAACATTTCGTTAAAAACCAGCAGACAGGTTCTGTAAAGCCCTCAGTTGTGAGTTTTGTGTGGCCACAGCCAACTTTACTGCTTCGAAGTTAAAAATTCTATCTGCTGCAAAATGTGTTTTGACTTTTAGACTGTTTTGTTCTAGTTAGACTGATGTGCTATTTTAGGATAATTCAAGAAAATGTGTCTTGATTTTTAGGTGTTTTGTGTGTAAAATCTACTTTAAAAAAACGTCATCGTCAAGATGTTGGTCTCATTGACATGCTGTATTTTCACTCAGATCCACCTGTTGTGCTCTGGTAGCTCTCTCTTTCCATTCTGAATGTGAGTGTGTGAGAGTGTGTAGCAGAATGTACAACGCGTGGGGTTTGTTGCGGGCGAGCGTGACTGAAATGTGTCGGAGTTGAAACAGCATGAATAGAAGACTATTGTCCAAACTCAGCAGAAGTGACCATCCACGTCTGTTTCTCCTGATTGTTCATGTGAAAAAAGGAATCGGAGCAATCATCTAACCCTTGGCCGTCTAATGTGTGGTATTTTCAGCTCTACATGAACACACAAACCCAACCATTTACACAAAAATTTTTTATGCCCCACCACTTCTGAACTTAATCTGAACCCTTGGAAAATCTGAGTGTTGATGAATAAAAAAAAATTCCAAAAAATTAAATTAAAAATAGCACTGAGTTATCATCATGTGTGTCATTATAAAATAAAATTCACAATGATAACAAATTAACTTTTTATTAATCATGACCCTTTTTGTAAATGATGCCAGTCAAAATATCATCCATCAAATCAAACACTGTCGTTGACCTTCTACAGTCTGTATATTAGCTAGCTCGCACGCTAACATCTAGCTAGCTAATGCTATCAAACAAACATGGACACATTTCCTGGCCAAGCAGAACTCACAAGTATAAGGTAGCATACATTAAGTATCAGTCACAGATATTGTTAACATATGAAAATAAATTTAATTAGAAAAAAATGATTCCAGCCTTCCCAAAAAACTTTTTTGAGGCATGTGTTTATTCTGACTTGAATTAGTGCTAACTACAACATGCCCTCTTAGAGAATGAAAACAGTCAAATGTAAAAGCATGATGAGATGAGAGAATTTATCAGCATGGCCCCCAACAACCATTTAATTTACAAGCAGTTAACCAGACAAGCTCATAAAACATGAACTTGAACAGCAGAAGGTACACAGCAGGTATCACTCTCGACAGACGAAGCTCTGGAAGCTTGTGTATGTCTGATGCTAATAAATATCATGGAGAGAAGCTTACATGATAGAGGCTTCATTCGCTGTATAAAACCCCACAAAAACCCTGACGGCAATTAAGGAAGTTGGTCTCCGAAGCAGTTTGACTGGGAAGAACTCAGCCTCTGTGCTCCACTTACTCTCAGCCACAGGATTTAGGCGCTGGTGGGAGGGACCCCACATAAACCCAAAGAGAGTAGGCAACAGTGGAGAAGTACTTGGTGGGTCGCATGCAATGCTCCAGGAAAGTTTCTGAGTGGGAGAAAGTTGAGCTGTTGCCTGAAGAGATGCTCATTTCAGCAGCCATTAAAATGTTCCTCAGGTTCTGTGATCTTTGGATTTACAGGGTTCCTGGAGGCGAGAGAGAGTGAGAGAACTCAACAGTGAGAGATCCCAGAGGCGAGACAACAAGCAGAAAACAGTGTAATTAGACGAATCCCATTAGATGAGGATGTGTAAGGCTCAATGGCCGGAAAATCATTATTAATCGCTGTAACTGTTAGCATGTTACAGAGATATTGGAAAGCTGTTTTCTTTCCTTCTTGGATTTGTGTGTTTGTCTTGTCTGCCAGAGTCTAGTTCAACTTCAATTTACCAATAATAATATTGGAAATATTAGCAAGCTGATTGTCATAACATTATCATGAACATGATGCCTGTTTTTTTGTCCAAGTTTTTCACATAGAATACACAAGGCTCTACTGGCATACTGAGTGTATTCTGAGATCACAATGTTTTAATTCCATTTTATTAACTTCTGTTTTGATTTGTGGGTTTTGCGTGAGAGATAATCGCCCACTTTTCTCTTTACCCCTATGAAAAAAATCGGTCCATGTGTTGCATGTATTTTGTTGTCATAATTGTTTACCTGGATCTTAATAGCCTTGCTAAAATATGAACCTTCTTCTTTCTGAACCTTCTTCTTTCTGATTAATTTAATTGTATATTCAAAGCCTCAACATTCAGTGGGCCATGCCTGCACTGGATGCAACAGACTTTCTTTGCATTTTACCTTAAAGTGTGCTTATAAATACTTCTCTGACCTTGAATGCAAACACACAATAGCCAAAAGTGCCACCTTTATATGCTGTATAATGGACAGTTATCGTAAACCTTGACTATTTTCTTATTGGTCAGAGAGCAACTTCAAAAAAAGAAGCAGTGTTACAGTGAAAAAATCCTTCAGAAAACAGCTTTTCTTTAGAGGAACTCATTTCTATATGAACTTCACACAACAATGCAACACATTGATCATTCAAGAACAAACAATTGGCACTAACAATGCTGAATTATTTTCTTTAAAGCATTTGAAGACGTCTTATCAGTGAGTTTCGGAGGAGAACTGTGCAGAGAAACTCTGCCACCTGTCAGACTATGTCTTTTCTCTCTTTTTGCTCACTTCCCTGTATTGCTCATTTGCGTGTTTTCCCACCCTCCCGAGCATAACAGAAGAATTACCACTTTCATCTTCACACTTAGCAGCTCAGAAAGCACTCATTTTGTTAGAAAGACATTATTTGATTGTTATTTTATTTAAACATCTATTTGTTTATTTCACAAAGTTACAAGTGTAATGAGCCTTTGATTTGCCACAGTTGTCATAAAAGGATGACAGCCAACTGGTTCAGTACTTTTTATATGTAGGTGAGACACCAGGGACACTAGTCAAATACACACACACACATTAACTTGCACAGAAACAGCACACACACACACACGCACGCACACACACACACACGCCCAGGCACACTGGTGCCAATGCAACGGCAAACGTTGTAAGGAGGGGAGAAATGACTGATTGCTTAATTCTTTTTATCAGAGGAAGTTTGGAGAGAAAGAAAGCTGAAAAGGAGTGAGCTGTCATCTCTCTTCTCCTGGCGACGGGATATAAATAGCAAGTAGGTTCTCTTAAAAGTCGAGATGAAAACATATGCTTTGTTTCCAGTGCGTAGCTGTAACACAGCTTTGAAAACCTGAAGCAGGGAGAAGACGCTCCTTCATGTCTGCCTCAGTAAGCCACCACATAACGAACAACAAGAAGGCTCCTCTGAAATGCCTGACCTAATATTTGACAGTTAGTCAAGACATATGTATCCAGGGACAAAAAAGCAGATTTAAGGGAAGGATGAGCTCATATTGTATTTTATTGTTCAACTTTATTAGGTTGGTGTGGCTGAACCAAGAGTCCAGACGGGAAACTGTTTCCTTTCTTCCTCTAATATCAGAGGAAATTCCAGCACGCAGTCATTTGTACTGCTGTGCAGTTGTTTGAAACCTTGTTAAGACAGAACTGACATTTTTACAGAGTGGAAAATGTCATATGTACTCCACATCGAAGACGCCTGTCATTTCCAATAGAGGGAACATTAATACCACACAAGTGAGTAATATTCCTAGTATGTAATTACAAAATAAGACTTGCTCATTGCTCAGAGGTGCTCAAAGGCTGATTGACAGCCATTGGTACTCCCAATCCCAACGCAGATTGTGCAGCATAAATGATCTGTCAAAAGAAAGGGGAACCCTCTGAAAAGACAGAATTGGTTGAGGACATAATGATGCATTATATTCATGAGATCTGCCAGAGTTTTCTTATCATACTCCCTGTTGTGTAATTGACTAATCAACATCATCCAAAGTATACAGTCTTTGTTCTCTGGCTAATGCAGTCTGATGGGTTCAAAGGCATGGAAAACACAGAATGAGCAAGTAAGAGAGTGAGCATGTTGAGTGTGTGTGTGTGTGTGTGGGTGTGTGTGCGTGTGTGTGTGTGTGTGTGTGTGTTGAATTGCATGTGTCAGGAGACCAATTACATTTCCAAGTTGTACTTCAAATGAGGCACAACGAATCGCTGCCCTTCCCTGATTTGGCTTCTGCAAAAATGAGAGCAAACCCAGACTATATGCATGCATGCATTCAAGCACATATACAAAGACACACACACACGCACACACGCACACACACACACACACACACACACACAGAGTGACAAACAAGTCATTAAATTTGCCTATTGTAACTTGTCTGTGTAACTTATGCTGAGTTACATAAGGTCTTTTCCATGCAATGGCAGCTGCTTTGCTTAGCAGGTGAGGATGTAACAAAAATATTGATTCTGGACAAACAAATAGCTACCGACTCACTGACTGGGCAGAACTTGCAAGTAAACAGAATAAAAAATACCAGTATTGATTCGAACAAATAAATAGCCACCAACTGACTGACACTGGCACAACTTATAAGTAAACAACATAGCACCTTTCAATTTGGAAATTGAAGGAGGAGGCCGATCTCAACAGTTTGTCACGTGTCGATTAAGATTTGCTGACTAATCCCTTCCCCAGCGGTGTCAGTGTTCGAAAGGCTCAAAGTGCCCCAACTCTCTGTGGAGGTAATCTCACTGCAAGTAATCTTTGAGATGCATGAACATGGAAGGAGAAAGCCCTGGTTTCAAAGCTTATATATAAATTGCATAAATATATATACATGCTCTAGGAACATAACCCAACGCTGTATCCATGCATCCATTAATCCTTGGTAGTGAGTAATCCCAGTGTGTTTATTTACTTGGCTAATCTCTCTCTCTTCTGCTAAGGGACTGAGGACTAGGCTTCCACTTGCAGGTAAGCCTCATTCCCATACTTCGGCCATGACTGCTAATCCCACTTCCAGATACAGGCGAGAGGAGCTGGTGGGAGAGGGAGGCAGCTTATGTGTGATTATGTGTCGGTTTGTTTCTGTGTCTGGTAGGGGAAACAACACTGAAACCATGATCTGATGGGAGCTGACTAATTTCAGTGACACCTGTCAGCAGGTCATGAGCCGGGTTTTACCCAGATCCAGCTCTAAACAGACAGAACAAAACTGTTCAAACCTTAGGAATTGTCACAATGTTTTTTTTTTTTACCTTTTCCAAAAATGGCAATTTCAACATTGATAAAAACAATTAAAATTAAACCACTAAATGTATTTTTACGCACCAAAAATAACTATTAAATGAAATAAATGAAACTTTTCACTTTGTTGTTGATGTCCCTGCTATGTTGCATGACAGAGGAGAAAATTATTAGGACATGTTTTCTCAAAATCCCCTGTTTGAATTTGTTTTCAAAAAATGTAAGTGACCAGAGATCATTATTAAACCACAGTGCTGCTTAAAATTTTTTACTAAATATTTTGTATCTAAAACAAGAGCGTACTTCCTTTCAAATCTGCACAGATGCAATGCAAAGCTTTCAATCTTTTACCAGTGACCTTGTCTTTTTTAAATATTGTTGTCTAACTGTTGCTCATAGGCGTCTTTTTTTTTTCAGTCTTTCAGTTGTCAGTA
>JAQNCA010000024.1:13803255-13819525 GCA_029783725.1 Acanthurus tractus | reverse complement strand
TTTTACCTTTTCCAAAAATGGCAATTTCAACATTGATAAAAACAATTAAAATTAAACCACTAAATGTATTTTTACGCGCCAAAATGAAAATAAATGAAACTTTTCACTTTGTTGTTGATGTCCCTGCTATGTTGCATGACAGAGGAGAAAATTATTTGGACATGCTTTCTCAAAATCCCCTGTTTGAATTTGTTTTCAAAAAATGTAAGTGACCAGAGATCATTGTTAAACCACAGTGCTGCTTAAAATTTTATACTAAATATTTTGTATCTAAAACAAGAGCATACTTCCTTTCAAATCTGCACAGATGCAATGCAAAGCTTTCAATCTTTTAACAGTGACCTTGTCTTTTTTTAAATATTGCTGTCTAACTGTTGCTCATAGGCGTCTTTTTTTTTTCAGTCTTTCAGTTGTCAGTATGATTTGACAAGTACACAGCGTACAAAAAACAGAAGTACTCTCAGTAATCTGCCTGTGAAGAAGCAAGCTTTCATGGCCAGCGATTCCTTACAACCTCTAAACAGTAGCACATGTGCTGTAAATAGTCAGATTATAACAAAACTTACGCAAAACAAGCTGTTTTAAGCAATGTCACAAACTGAAATTCAGAATCATTTCTACTTTTAATGAAGTCAGCATCCCACTTCTTCACCATGGTGGAAGACGGGGAACCCATACATGGTTTTGCTTGCATGACCTTGTGGACCTCCTCAGGTGAGCCCTTGAGACAGAGATAGATGACTGCACCAAAGTCTATGTTGTTAGTTTTCTCAGACAATGCTCAATTTCGATATTCAATAAGCAAAAAGGCTCAGAGAGTTGAGCTTTAAGTGCATGTAAAGATAAATGTGAGTCCTCTCCTTCTACTTAAGGCCCAAAAATGTATCAACAACCAAATACATTTTCTATTTGTAAATGCAATGAGTGTGAAACATTTTATATGTTGTATGAAAGTTTTTTTTTTATCGTTTTGCTCATGTGTTGAAAGAATCAAACTGTGCCATGGTTCCATGGATCTTCGCACTGATTGTCAGTCAGCATGAGGATCTTGCTGTCAGAGGAACTGCCAGATTTGCTTGCTGCATCAGAAAAGCATGGCTGCTTGAGCATTGATGATTGTAAGCAGGTATTTAAGCACAAGTTGTCGTTAAAAGTTTGTTGAAGATGTTTTTGAATTCAGTGAAAATATTTTGCAGAAGAAATATTGATCAGATCACTGTTTTTAGTCTGAACCGTATCTAAAATTCCTCTTCAAAATTACCTTTGTATCTAAAAAATCTAAAAAATGAGACTGAAATAACGTGAACATCAAAAGATATCAGCTGCTGCAGATGCCGACAGTGAAAAGCACCTGAACTTGGTCCTCCAAGGGGTTGTTGTTTGTCCAGGCCCCTTTTAACATTTCAATAAGGTTTTACCACTTTAAACATTCATATTTTTACAGTTAGTATTTTTGCACTTTAAACTTTTATTAATGAGCCATAATCACTCGGTGTTCTAAAAAAGGTGGCACTCTTAATTGAAGTTAAATAGATGATGGTTTATAATGCATAGGATTAGAGAGATAAAGATTTAAAGTTCATAAGTTTGCAGTCACAATGAATTTAATTCTTCGAGGTTGCTCTTTTCTGCAAATCTTATTATCATTCCTGAAACAGAATGTCTGTATTTACTTGAATTTTGAAGAGATTCATTATTCTGTCAGGTTGTGTTACACAGTAAACTCTTGTTTTTGTTCTTTTTTGGTTTTTTTTAAGCTGATGGGCTGTCAGTCATAGATTGTGGTCATGCACATTTTAGGTAGTGTGTGCTTTCCAGTGTAAGTTTGCATATAAACCACCGCTTAAAGCCTATGTTGTACAGTAACACACATGCATGCAAATTATGTAAGTGACTCGGCTGTTGAAGCACTTTTTATAATCACAATCTTTCATGCAAGCAAGTTCAGTATGCCTGTTGTTCATCCACAGCAGTAGCAGGGAGCTACCATGCAGCCATTCATTTAACTATTGAAGACAAACTGGGGTTTAGTGTTTTACCCAGGATACTTTAAATGTTTATAGATGTGCAAAGGGGTTAAAGCCTCACCTTTACTGCCACAGCTGCCCAAGTTAACCAATGTCCTGGTTCAACACATCATATTCTTACATTTTATTTAATTTTTATAACATTTTCCATGTTATAAATAACAAGGCATTCCCCTTTACAAAAACAGTCTCACTTGTTTACAGACATTGTGTGTTGCTGTCTAGCAAAGCATAAATTTGACTCTTCCTTCCTTATTCTACTTAGATGTGTTCATGATAAAATTATACACTGAAGGAAAAAAGGGCCTGTAATTTTTAATAAACTGTTTGTGCATGTGTGTTTGTGTGCTTGTGTGTGTATTTGTGTTTGTGTGTGGCTGGGACTTGGACTGAGATACTGAGGCCAGCTACCCTGACTCCTGAGGCCCTGTGGGTCTCTGACCTATTTCTGCCTGGAAGGAGCTGCTTCATCACATGCAGACACCAGCCGCTGCACCTGGATGGTATGTGTGTGTCTCAGTGTTTGTGTTTGTGTGTTTGTGTCTGTGGCTGTGCGTGCATGCTTGCGCATTTGTGTGCCACGGAGAAGATGCGCCCTGTATCTCTCAGGTATTACTGTACAGCTCGGTTCTTGCTGATTTGAATGGACACTCACTCCCTCCTCCCGTCTTCTTCCTCTTCACTCTCTGCCTTTTCGTAGAACAGCATTTTCCCATCACACACACCCTCCCACACAAACACACACACACACACAAACACACATTAATTTCCCAGTCTCTCTCAGGTGCTGCCTGCTGCTATGTCCAGTGCTGATTGTTGCTGTATCTGCGTTCACAGAAGGACAAGCACACACACGCACACTCACACGAACCCACACACACACCCACGCAGATCCTGTTACACTAAATGTGTTCACAGCAGGGTAAACCTGATTCAAACAGCTAGCAAGAAAGTCTAATGATTGATGATAAGACCGGAATATCCGCAGCTGCAGCAAAATCACACAAACAGGTTATCTGGGACCTTCAGGCACTGAGCTGCTTTCACATGGCAGAAGAAGGCAGAGTGCTTGGGATCATTAGCCCACACACACACACACACACACAGGGCTCCGACACCCCCACACCCCCTAACCCACACATTCACACGCATGCACCAACAGACCCAGGACCAGAATGTGCACAAATTCCTGCACATGTGAGCCTCTGAGTCTCATGTGCACATACCAACTCGTGCTCTTGCGCACTTCTGCTGCCGCCTCTTTTCCTCTCTCCCTTTTTCTTGTGTACTTTGAGACAAGTTTCTGCAGAAGTGCTGAGGAGGCAGGCAGGTAAGCAGGCACATCAGCAGTGGGGCAGAGGTGCTGTTAGTCTGATGAGCAGTAAATCTGTCTAGAACACCAGAATAGCTATGAGGGGCTGCATTTGCTCCCATGTTTACCAGCCTAAAATACACTCAGCCTTGTAATATTCTTCTTTCCTCTCCACTATATTTAACATCTCTCTGTGTAGTTTAACCTTCAAAGCATGAAATGTGCAGTAAATATCATATGCTCAACTACATCTCATACATCCTCTGCAGTATTAAGAGCTGTTAGGAGTTGAAGGACTGTATTTGTTGTTGTGTTATAGCATGATGAAGGTGTTGCTCCTGTACTAACAGTGTGATTGGAGTCTTTCCCACTGACGTAAGCCTGAGAGGAGTATTCTCATAGAAAACAGTGATGTAATGGACCGTGAAGGTACTAGTCAGGCTCCTTCTCTTCGCTCCCTCCTCCTCCTCGCTGTCTCACCGTTTCACCCTCCCTCCCTCCCTCTCTCTCTCTCTCTTCCTATCTCTGTGGTTTTTTTCCTCTCTTTCTTTTTAGTGTTGGCAGGCTACTCCTTCTACTCCTCTGGGATCAGTGAATTAAAACCCAACAGCTCCCTCGCTTGGTCACCAAAGAGAACTACAGAGATGTCAGCTGCTGGCTCTATACACCCTGCTGTATATCCATCTCCATACATAAATACGGTTCACGCTTCTCCTCCCTCTTTCCTCCATGTTTTTCCCACTCAGTCTCCATGCTACGATACCCTGGTTGGCCCTTGAATAGTTTGTCAGATACTTTCTAGACGCAGACGGTTCTTTTGTCACATTAACTGTCAGAGACGTGAAACATTTATTAGACTCAAGTTCTCACTAAGGAGTCCCACACTCATGCTCCTCCTCCTCTTTCTCCTCCTCTCCTTTCCCTCTCCTCTTGTTCGCTGTCTTCATCAAAGGAGAACCACCAGCTCGGTCTGCCCCCTGGGAGACGCCACAACTAGACAGACAAACCTCCAAGCTCTCCTCCTGACTTGACCGTCCCGGTGTGAGTAGAATAAGAACAACATAAAAACACACACAGATACACCAATAGCAGCACTGTTCTATCTGCATACACAAGGACACACTCCAACAGTCGTGGCTTTGTCCTGTGGGGGGCCATCTGACGTCACAAAGGGCTCTGACCACCACACACACCCACAACCCACACAGAACTTCTATTTTTTTTTTTTAATTAATCCATTATTTCAATGAGTGTTGTCTTCTTTCCAAGAAAACTGAAACAGCAAAAGAAGGGAAAACACACATACATAAATTCACACAGCAAGCATGCAAACACACATACTAAATGGAGGATGCCCCCCAACACACAAATACACAAAAGCACACACACTGCAACTACATATAAATATACAATACACACACACACACAGTGCCGTGTACACAAATATCAAAGTGCAAGGGGGGCTTTCAGAGAGGAAGCCCACAACATAAATATCCAATTACCAAACACATCAAACGCACAGAGGATGAAATATTGATAACTTTGAGACATTTATGTAATCCACAATGGTGCCTTATATAAGTGTTCCATTTTACAAGGAGAAGCAGAAATGTGCAGGGAGGTATTGTTTTCTCTTTTTTTAACATCACAGGAAAAAAGAAGAGAAACTGTTGTAGGTTGGCAGACAATAATGTGAGCATAGTGGTTTAAAGCAGTTGGACAAATGTGCTCCCTCTCTAGCTCCCTCTCTCTAGCTGTCTCACATCAAGCGCTCGCAGAGAGGAACACTCACGCACAAGCACACCTATAATTAACATATAACGGCGAGGCGCGGTTACAGATCATTCTCCGGGAAACCGTTGTTATCATGCTATGCAAACAACAACAACAACAACACAACAGATGAAAATGCCAGCAAAGGGAGAGATGACTTTGTTGCTTCTTGCAGCTCTGTTCTGGTGTTGGATGTACATTTATGAGGGGGTGTGATTGGGTTGTTGTATTTGGCAGTTCATGTGCGCTTGTCAATCGTTAAGTGATAAAGGCTGATCCAAGCATATGGACGTGACGGGGGAGGTTTTGGGCTTCTTTCTTCACAGCTCCTCTTTGAGCTCGCGGATCACAGAGCCTTTGCAAAGGCATAAACAAGCAAGGAAATATGGATTCTCTTTAATTAATCGTAAATTGTCATTGCTTGAAGTGGGGATGCTGAGTGATGTGTGCATGTAGGGTGTGTGTTTGTGTTTTCATGCGTTAGAGAAAATGAGAAGGAAAAACAGAGGGAGAGACTGAATAATTTGACTTAACTTTCGTGTCTTATCAACAAGCCACTCTTCATGGTTTTTCCTTTGAAACTGCTGTTCCCCACTAAGGCCGAATAAATTAGAACTCCAAATAGGAATATTAATGAGAGCATACATTATTCCTGTTGTTGGTACTGGTTGATGTTGTTGTTGTTTGTGTCGGCAGGAAGGCTCAGATCTCCATATATGCAAAAAAAGGTAACTTCTCTGCATGTTTTATAAGTTTGGAAGATCATTTTAATGGTGACCCAAAAAGATGTCCTAGATATTTGGGGAACATCCTTTTGAAAAATTCCTGAAACTACAGAGAGACAGATAGCACAGAGGGGAAGATGGAGAGATAGAGAGAAAGAGGGAAGAGGGAAAGATGAGATGAAATGGAACTTCTTTCTGCATTGTAACAGATAATTTCAAACATTTCTCTGACAAATCAATGGAAAACACAGATCTTTTTCAGTCAAGAGCACATAATTTGCTTATTCTTTCTGCTTTCTGGAGGCAAAGCATGGCTATATGTTACATAATCATTAGAGTTGATGCCCTCAGATCTCTTGAGTGAGTGGTGAATTGTGTCAGAGATTATTGACATGCCACTGTTATTAATGCACATTTAATGTGGATGGTTCCCTCTCTGCAGGCATCTGGAAGTGACCTCAACCTCGAGAGCCTCTTACTATGAGTGGCTTCCACCAGCAGTTGAACAAGCTCTTCCCACAGTTATTTTAAATACTTTTCCATTACTCTGAAAACTCAAGTGGCCTATTGTGCCATCGACCCTTTAATACAATATCTCATGCAAACTCCAATGGAACACAGCGAGCTTTCACCCTAGCACATTTGAAGATTCAGTGAGAAAAGGTATTTTACCTACCTGCAAATATTTTGTCACCATTTCTGTTCTTTATAAACAGTGTAAAACGGGTATTTCAAGCTCTGCTCTCTATACACCCTGCCCTGAAAAACAGGCACTGTTTGTGCTGTTTAATGCAATGTGTTGCTATGTGTCTGAAATCGCATTCACACATGCAGTCTATCCCTGACACGTTCAGGAACAGTTCCAGCATACAGAGGGTCATGTGTGAATGAGATCAGGGATCAATATCCAAGGACATCTGAGACACCAATTTTTTCATCTCAGGTCACTGTAACATTTGAGGAAAATTGCATCCATTTAATCAGCTGGACTGCCTGGTTTTCCATCTGTACCGGTATAACTACGTATTCATAAAGAGACACAAGACTGAAATGCACCTGTGATAAATGAAAGACTATCCCAGTAAATGTCTGTGAACTATGTGTGCAAGGGGATTAGGAGAAGTAAGGAAGGGCACAAGTGTTCCAATAAATGTGACAGCTATTTTTTTGTTTAATTATTTTACATTATTGCACACTTACTTATTTTCTTCCTCAGAAAATCTGTTTAAGAACTCCTCCTTCCATCTCCAAAGCACCCAGGTGGACAATCCAGTCACATTTTAGAAGTTCAAAATTAAAAACATTAAACTAAACACACGGAAACTTAAAGCAGCTGTTGTTATAATCATCCCCTGCAGGTGGCAGGTGTCAAAACTGCGGAAGTAATTGCTTCCCTTGCCTGTAGATAGCGTGCATTTGCAGGTCATCATATTTTCCTCTTAACTGCTGCTGTTGTGTCTAGTTTTCCTACCTTAAAGTGGCAAAAATAGAGCAAAAAACAGCAAATTTAAGCCTGAAATGGTGAGCGTGGTGGCTCTGAGCCTGAATGCTACAGCTGTGCCTGGACAAAATTTCACAAAAGTTTTTTGTCACGAGCAAAAATGATAAAATTGTCTATAAAACACCAACTCATTAAATGTTGTACACTTATTCTGTACATTAAGTTTTTTGCTTGGAGGATTAAATAAACTTTTGATTCCAAAGCACCAAGTATCGCATTAAACTTATTGTAATACAAGTAAATACAAGTGATTACATGTACCATATTAAGCTGGTGCCACACTCAGCTGCTGCACACAAGGAGTTAGTGTTGGTGACTATGGACAGTGGACCAGGACAGGGCAAAGGTGAGCAGTAACTGCTCATTTCCAACGCCTCCTTTTCATGTTGAGCACATCTGAAATTCCAACACTGACATGTGAAATACAGACAGCACCTCATATGGACTCGCAGCACTGCAAAGGGTGCAGCTCCTCCCAGCCCTAAACTTAGACTGACTCCAAAAACTACTCAACCAATACACCAGTTTTACTGTCACCACAATAATCATAGTTCATGGAATAACATGTGATAAGAGTGACCTACATCGTAGCTTATTTGCAACAATGCCAACAGAAGATAAGTCTGTGTGAAACTCACATTCACCTTCATTTAGATTCTCAAAACACTGCTATAGTAATAGTGTTGTGTGTTATGATACAGATGAAGAGGGTTAGGTGGCTGTTTATATGTTTATATGTATATATATGTGTGTGTGTGTGTGTGTGTGTGTGTATACATACAATAAACAGTATGCATCATTGTAATAATCCTCTTCTTCAGCTCAGTCACAAGCCAAGAATGAAGCACTACTGCCTGGTAGCACAAAGCACAATGTGAAGCTCATGTGACTGTATTAACCTTTCAGACCTAATCTCCTGCAGTCACGAATGAGGAAAAAATGAGGGAAACAGAAAGAGAATTAGAGGGAGAGATCAGAAATTTTGAAGTTAGAGAGATTTCAAAAGAATGCAACAAAGTAAGCGCAGTATAAAAAAAAATCTGGTATGTTTTGTTACTCCTCTGAAGCCCTCAAGTCTCGGTTTCTATCTATGGTTTGTTTTGAGTCAGAGAACAGAGACTTCTGATATGCAGAAGTGCAGATTTGGCACTGAATTGTCAAGTAAATCGAATTGAAGCAGAGATCACTGTGCAGCACCCCCTGCGGCTTCAGAGGCAACACAAAGACCACAGAGAATGACAAGTTCTTATACAAACACTCACATCCAAAAAAAAAATCTCTATTATTTCCATAGTTAGTTTTATAGCTTTGAGCAGGCTGTCAGTGTTCCTGCTGAGGAGCCAGTTAGATAATAAGCTCGTGGGTCAATAAATTTCATTGGTTACTTGACAGGGGTTTATAGTTTTGTCACGCTGGTCTTTTGGCATGAGAGCATTCCCTCAGGATCAGCTGATTTCATTGAAAGGCTACATTAAAGCTTCCCAGAAGGGCTCCTATAATTGGGCATATCACAGGGCAACAACTTATGACCTACCAAAGGCATATTATTCTTGTTGGAGGGGGGGGGGGCATGAAGGGCAAACAGATATCGGACAAAAACTGTGTGTGGACTAATACTTCAAGCTTTACGTGGACGGGAAAGATGAGAATTTTATTTTGCAAAATTGTCTCTTTTGCAAGAATAATTTCCATCTACTCATTTAAAACTAAACCACTTCAGCTTCAATCATTTTTTCCAATGACCCAGCCATCAATGAAAAGAGCTATTCATGTTAAGTGTAAATGGCTCTATTCATGTTGCAGTGGTTGATTTTACAGCACATTTAGCATGACAATAAATGATTGTAATTGAATTAAGCAGTTGAATAATTAAGTGTAAAGATGAACAGTTCAAATTTGATCAAACTATGACTGTGTAGCTGGGCTGGTTGGACCACAGTAATAGTGTTTATTAGGCACCTTTTACCCTTGAGCACATTAAACTGGGGGAACCTCAACTGCACAGTCTTTACTTAAGAATTATGGCCTATTTTTGTCTGCAATGAATGCAATTTGAATGCAATTTTATTGTCTCTATATCTAACAGCTTTGTCAAATGACAACGAATGGGGCAGAGCCGCCATGCTAGCAGTGACTCAGTGAATGTTTTATGCTCAATGTAACATCAGCATGCTAACGTCACAAAATATGCTTATACTTCACAGGAGGCCCATAATGTCTACTAGTTTACCATCTTACTTTGGTGTGTTAGCATGCTTACATCAGCTAATTAGCACTGAATACAAAGTGCAGCTGGGACTAGTTGTCATATCGGTTTTGGTGGTATTTGGTTAGAAACCAAAATGCTGAACAAGCAGTCCAACGGATAAAGTCATGCTAGTTGAAATATTTCACTGGAAACCACAAATGTCAATCGCATCATTGTGATTTATGAAAAATCTGCACGTTTAGATAATTGCCTGGGACTCAATAATGAAACTGTTAGAGCTGCTAAGCTAGTTTGGTGAAAAACAACGCCTGCTCAGGAACACCCAAGCTCCTATTACCTCATTTGTTTGAGCGCAGCTTTTGTTCATTAATTTCATGTTGTCTTATTTTACAATCATATGGACGAATTTATGATCAAAAAGAACAGATAATCAGTCTCATTGGCCTGCCTGGCTGCATCCATAGAGGAGATCCACACACCAAATTTAAATGATTCTGGATATAAGTATGACTATTGTACACAAACTCAGCTGGGGATCTTTCATTGCCTTAAGCAAAACACCAAAGCTAACACTTTAGCTACATTTACAAACAAATCTCCATTAATGTAACACTTACCTAAAATTTCCATGTATTCCTAACAGTGCTACCTGGGGACTGAACAGGGATACACTGAACATCCATGTGACATAAACATACTAACATTTTGTATTACATAACATGAGAGGCATGGATCTTTGTTAGGTAAACTTACAGAGCGAACATTGCCAGGCCCTTCAAATGCTAGTTGTGCATCTAAGACTGGTGACATAGAAGGATAATGTGTAGTAAAGTTGTAGAAGGAAATAAAGTGTTACAGAAAAACACCTCTGACACACATACACACACAAACACACACAAGCCATTTCACATTTTCTGCATTGAACTTTCACTCAGGTGAAAACTGTGTCAGGAGCATTTTGTGATACCAGTAGAACTTTTGCCCAAAGTGCTTTTGCACTACGCGCAGATCTACAGTCTCCAGCTCTATGCCAAGCCCTAATAGTAGCACCACTCACACCCCAAACTCACAGCCCACCTATAATTGCTCCTGCAGAGTTCATTGTGTGTGTGACATGCCGCTCAGGCTTCACCACAGACCTTGTAAGAGTCTCAAAAGCATTTAACACTGAAGTGCTACGTTACTGCCCCCCAGCCCCCCCGAAGAGACACCTGGTGGTACGAAGACACCTCCGGGTGGCAATATTTAACATGGCGATGTTCGTTTTTTCACCCTCCCTCCTTTCAGCATCACCTGCTAACATTACCCTCCCAGCTCAGGCCCAATTTACTGTCAAACCACCCAGAGCCCACACATTCAGTGTATGTCTTGTGGTGGTGTACACACAAACTCACACTCAACATTTGAACAAGATCGAAGGAACATAAGGAAGTGGACAGTGTTTCCTGGGGAGTATATTTTTAATGTTTTCTCTGACAACATGGAGTACAGCTTTGTGAAAGGATTCCTGATGGCATTATTGATTCAATGCAGCACGTCTGAAGGTAGGATGGCGTTATTCAAAGTTGGATAATCTATGTATTGATTTTTTTTTTGATTGAAAGAGAAACACCTGTCGAAGGACAAAAAACCCCAAGAAACTCATTTTCTTTATTTCTTATGGCCTTGCACCTACATGTGATGTGCATATAGCTACCCTGCTTCTGATTTTATATTTTGAATAATGAATTTAAAGAGTGAATGACTGTGTGATTGAATTAAGAAACAAAGAAAGAAATAAGCATGGTTGTAAATTAAAAACATCATAAATCAAACAATCCATCATGGCGAGGAAACTTAATGTTGCTATGATTTGCATAAAGTGATCTGCTTGTGATGCCACACACACAATTATATTCAAACAACCAGATTAAATGGAACTGACCCTTGAATTAGTTGACATCCCTTTATTATTGGTAGTACTTTAATTCACAACGCCATTCATCATATGTATTCCAGATATGTCTCTTTTCTACAAAAAATCTCATCATCTCTAAAAATGCTTGACACTATCCCTTTAGGTCTGCCCACCTCCATCCAAACCTCCACAGATGTCACCTTACAAGATGGCCAGACCTTACCCCAGGACCTGGAGCTGTCACCTGCAGCTTTGGTACCCATGGCGGTCCCCCCTAGCCTGGAGGAAGTGCAACAGGCTGTGCAAGAGGCCTCGGAGCAAGTGGAGGGTCGGGGGGCAGAGGAAGTGCTGAAGGAGCTACTGGAGAGGGTGGTGGAGGCAGCTCTGGGGCAGGTGGAAGGGGGAGGTGAAGCAAAAGCAGATGAGACAGCAGAGCAGGAAACCGTTGATGAGGATTCGCTGGGGGCTGAAGAAGGAGAGACTGAGAGTGACACAGAGGCAGAGATGTTGGAACAAGTGGAGGAGGAGGAGGTGGAGGGTGAAGATATTGTCACCAAGGGAGGAGATGCTAGTGTTGAAAAGGGTCAGGGGGTAGCAGAGGTGGATGTGTCTGAAGGTGTGACAGAAGAGGTGGAAGGAGCTGTTGCGGGGGGTGCAGAAACTGCAGCTGGATCTGTGAAGGAGACCGCGGCAGGTGTAGAAACTGGAGGCAGAGAAGCAGAGGAAATGGAGGTCATTGATGAGTCTCTAGACACTGATATCAGTCATGATAGTCAGTCAGTTGTGGAGGAACCTGCAGCTGCTTTAGATGAGACAGGAGGGTATTTAGTGGAGGAGGAGGAGGATGAAGCAGGGGTGAAGGACAGCAAAGAGCAGGTTGAGCTGTCAGAAGAAAAAGTAGCATCTGAAACGGACACATTGGAGGTAGAAGAAACTCCAGCTGTTGTGGAGGTAGCTGTAGGAGCAGAGCCAGCACAGGAGACAGTGGTAGAGTCAAACCCTAGCCTGGCTGATGTTGAGCATGTAGGGGATGTGGAGGGAGAGGAAAAAGCTCTGGAAGAAGAAACTCAGGTAGACGAAATGGAGAGTAAAGTGGTAGAACTGCCTTTTGATAATTATGAGCTAGAAACCCAACAAACTGTTGTAGGAGAGCCAGTAGAGGAGGAGGGAAAGATAAACATAGCAAAGGACTCTGGGGAACTAGAAGAGGACGATCAAGGCACTTTGGTGGTGGCAGGCAGTTCTGAAGAGGTAGAAGCAGAAGGTACGGAAGTGGGGGAAGCAGAAGGGGATGATAGACATGTAGAGAGTATAAACAAGGAGGAATCAGTGACATTAATACATGGAGGGGGTGATCAACGAGCAGGAGAAGAGGAGCAGATTGCTTTTGAGATGTCAGATGGCAGTGAAAAAGAGGATCAAGGTAAGACATAGTTCCAATAGGCAAAAATGGGAAAAAAATGTCACAAATGTGTTTGTGCAATGGAATTGCAGCCTGATACAAAATTAGGCTTCAGTGTGCTGATCTGAATCTGGCACCACTAACCCCCCCTGAACCTACAAACAATATCCAAGACCTTAAAATTCCCATGGAATCCAAATCTCCTCTAAAATCCTGTTTTATTAATCAGCTGCATTCTTTCGCTGCCCCAGTTACTTTCCTTTCAGCACATCCTTATCTATAAAATATCTGAAATGCTGAAAGTTTAAAACCCATTCATTCAAAAATGTAAAACTGCAATGTTATTTATTTCTAAAGATTCAATTACATCAAACTCAGTAGTTTCAGTTCAGCTTTAATTGTTTGCATCTTAACCTTATTTAGCAGAGGTGAGCTCCTAAATAAAGATTACAAGCCCCTCCACTACAATTTGTTGTAGAATCATTTGGTTATCAGTCGATCTCTTGAAAATTAAGGGTAAAACATTCAGTATTGCTCTGGTTTTAGCTGTGCAGTTTGGTCGGGAAATGAGCGAGATTTTGGAATGTTTCCACAAGCTTTTGGTGGAAAGCACTTGAGAAAATGTTTACAGAAAATATCTTGACGAGAACATGAATTATTTATCAGTCAAAACTTAAAAAATCCTTTTTAAAGCCCAATGATTATTGTGACACATGCAAAGACTAATATGTCAATACACATTCTGCACTGTAAAGATACTGTGATTCAAAGAGTTAGCTCCTAAATGCTGACAAATCATGACCCAGTTGCAGCACATCCATGCATTATTTCCACATTCCATAGGTTCACTCGACAAACCCTAAACTGTGGCCTCTTGACTTCATTTTCATGTGTGTGTCACATACTAAACCCTTCTTCTAGAAGAGCTGCTGATCTCTGCCCCAGAGTCTGAAGATGGCACAGAGTCCTTTGTCGAGCAGAGCCCTGAGAACAAGCCTCCAACCACCAGCCCAGCCTCAGGTGGGGTGGAGGCCGGAGAAAACACCCTTCGTGATGAGATATCTAATAATAGAAACAAGATTGTCGCTCCCACTGGCGACCTTTTGCGACACGACCATGTTGTGGCCCAACCTACACTTGATGATTCTGTGAAGGATGTTCTAGCTGAATCTCCTCATGCAGAAGGGGAAAAGCCAGGGGAGGCAAATGAGCTGGTGGAAGACACAGCTGAGACAAGAGGTATAACAGAATATAAAATGATGACAGCAATAAAGGAATATGCGATTTATTACAGGAACCTCATTGGGTCCATATGCAGTCTTCAGATTTTATTTTGAATCTTTCTAAATGTCTCATTAAAGAACATTTAAGGGGAGTTAAACTTCAAAACAAAAAAATAATATATTCTGCAATTCTAAAAGGCAGTTTCAGAGCTGCATATTGGGTTTAGGTGTATATTACAGCAGATTGTCTGCAGCTTAAAACTTTGGGTAGAATAAAGAAGAAGAAAACAGATCATCATTGTGATTCTGCCAACAAAATATGCAGATGGCCAAGTTGATGTTGTTCCATTTGAATAAGCAGTGGAGCAGGCTAACTACACACAGACTGGTGGGGGAAGACCAGAAAGTTGGGACCATCTCAGCACAATATAAAATGCTATTTTCTGCCTCACTAAAATAGATGAGAAGTATTTTTCTCTATATCCTTTTTCTCTGCACTTATACACCTCACACACGTCCATTTAAGCTGGTGTATTTTTTAAAACAGCTGGATGGTAGACTTCTCCGGGAAACGGTAATGGGATAGTGTAGAATAAGGGAAATGTCAGAGTTCAGCTTCCTTTAGAGGCAGTTGCGGGGTAGTTAATCAAGTTGTTGCAAAGCATAATGTATCAAATTTCTTGTTTCCACTGGGTAAATTATTGTGCAGTCACCTCTAAATCTAATGCCTCTCTCCTTTTCTGCCTTAATCTATCTGTTTAGACAAAAGTGAGCTGGGCCTGGAGGCATGGAAGATT
Organism: Acanthurus tractus; assembly: GCA_029783725.1. Lineage (NCBI taxonomy): Eukaryota > Metazoa > Chordata > Actinopteri > Acanthuriformes > Acanthuridae > Acanthurus > Acanthurus tractus. The sequence goes on along the minus strand of JAQNCA010000024.1, from coordinate 13,804,659 downwards.
GGGGCTATTTTTGCTGCAGTCTTTCTGGTTCTGGAGACCATTGTGATCATTATCTATATCCTCAAATGTCGTAATAAAAGCAGGTAAGTGGCATCAGTTTCTTTGCATTGCCTATTGCCTTAAAATCTCTGGTGAAAAACTACAGTCCACGCTTCCCTTTTCAGAATTCCAGTCTTTCCTTTCTAGCTAATTTTTTTTCTCTTAGGCTTCCACCCATTGATATAAATTGGGAGGGCAACAGCCTCATCCAAAAAAAATGTAAAAAATGTTTCCATTGCAACCTAACCTTACACTACTGTTGAGTGATTTTTTTTCTTTCTCCGACCCTGTCTTTACAAAATAGACTGTTTTCTTCTTTTTATTTGTTATGAATGGAAAAATTAAATTAACAATTAAGTCTGCATTCACACTAATATCAGCAGCATCTCAGTGCTTCTCCTCTAAAAGCTGAAATAAGCCATCTGATTGCTAGCTGTAGAACCAACAGCGCTACAATCACAGATGGGACTTACAGCAGTGCTGGTACATGATTGCTTCTGATGTTGCCCAAGCTGCAGCTAACACACTGATAGATGATGACATGAGGAGACTGTGCTCAGTATTGGTTCAGTATTTCTCTCACTAAAAGGAAATGGTCTTTCAGCAGTGATGTGTTATACTATTTTTTATGTTATTTTTTTGTGTGCAACATGTAGTTAATTTGAAGGAGGGGGAACAGTCAGCATCAACAGCAATATCTGAGATGTTTCATGTTTGTTTGTGTATGTGTATGTGTATGTGTGTATGCAGTGCCCTGGCCCTGCAGCCAGCATGTGAGGAAGGGTGTGTTGAACCAGAGGCAGCTACAGGGGGCGACTGCAGCGATGACACACTTCCTGCAGGCAATGGGGACACACAACAGTATGTTTACACATAAAAACCTACCTGACATACATAGATGTTACAAAGATAACTGCCCACATACTGCATGTTAATGCAAATGGGTTATACATTAAAAGAATGACCAGGACATTAAGTCTGCCTGAAGGTGAGAGAACTGCTTGTTACTCCTTAAATGTCTTTGGAGCTCTACCTGAGGGATAAAACCCATTCTTCCAAAATGTATTTCCTTATGTGGTGTTTATACTTGCAGTGCAAGCACTGTCTAAGATATACTTGCTTTTAAAAACGCATTTGGTGCACATGATGGCTGCCTCATGTATCCTGCATTTGTTTGAAATCTCCTCAAAAATGGTGTAAAGAAGCTGCAATAAGCATATGCACAGCAGTGGCAGTGACGGAGAAGTATGGAAACTGATGCAGATGCATGTTGCTAAAAAACGGAGGGCTGTCAGCAAACTGCTTTGTTAAACTGACTGGCTCACTGTGTTTGTTGTGAGGATTCAAATACTCATTGTTCATTTT
>JAQNCA010000024.1:13779939-13792444 GCA_029783725.1 Acanthurus tractus | reverse complement strand
ACACACACACACACACACATGCGGATACAACACAGAGACACACATTTATCCTCGAAGCCCACTGACCCCTGGGGACCTTCCTCTCTCTTTTTTTCCCACAGCTCGTGCCTACACTGTGTCTGAGATCATCACCATAGCCGTCGTTGCGGCTGTGCTGGTGGTGGCAGTGGTGGGTGGTGTCATCGCCTGTGCCGTGCGTGCGCGCTCCTACCGCTCAGCCGAGGCTCTGGAGCCACTGCTGGGAGAGACCTTCCGCCGCTACTCAGAAGACGAGCGCAGATTTGACAAATCACAGTCTGTCGTCTGAGTTCATCGCTTTCTGGAGAGGCCTTAACATTTTAATGCATTTGTTTGCTTTCTTTTTTTATTCCCTTACTTCTTCTAATAAAGTTGAACTGGTTTTTAACCCAGAGTCTGTGTGCCCCGTGTATTTGCTAAAATTACAGGGCTTGATGTATGTAGTATGGTAAGTCTTTTGCTTGGAGACATTCAGCAGAAGAGATCAGACTGCAGTCAAAAGGTCAGACTGCCAGGATCAGCTCAGCTTTTAATGAACAGGCAAATTGCTGGTAGCATAATTATAGAAGACTATTTCCCCCCTATATTGTTTCCCCTCTTCAACCTCTGGCTACATTTTGCGAATAATTCAGTGAAGACAATCGAAATGGCTGCTTTACTGCTCCTTTTTATTCTGCACTTATTCAGGGCCCATAACTGTGTGAACAAAAAGCTGCATGTTATAAACAGACCACAGATATGTCTTTTATGCTGGAGGCCTTTTGCTGCAGGCGCAAATTTGCTTATCTAAAGCCTGAGGCTGGCAAGCAAATCAAACCACTTAAACTCAATGTTGCTTCTCACTGATAAGTCACATCAAGTCAATGCAAATGTCCTCGTCTTTATAACAGCATACATACCGCCCCCGTGTGGAAATTACACATTACTGCAACACAAGGTAGCACTATAAGGGGACATAAAACTTTAAGTAATGCTTAATTGATAAATGTGTTATGTTAATTAAGTGCAGGAACTAATGAGGGATGTTTCATGAGTTCCTGCTAACATTTGAAGAATGATCGGTGAAATGTGACTATATTTGAGTAGTGCAAACCAACGAAGAAAGGGCTGTGTATGTGCACCTTTTTTATACATGGTGGGATTGTCTTAGGTGAATTTCAGGTAATTGTTTATGCAACTATTTATCATTATTTTTGTTTTTGTTGACTAATTTCAGTTTAAAAATAGCCACATATTTCTGAGAGAACAGGTGCTCTGCTTTCAGAGATGATGAACAAGTACAGGACTCTAAAATAAAGCTGATGTCACTGTAATCCAGCTGCATTTGATGAAACTGTATCTAGAAGACATACTGTGGAAAGGATAAATACTTTTTCTGTACCTTCCTCATGATCCTTCCTATCTGAAAGGAGAGCACATGTGGGGTCTTAACTCTTAGCCTAGTCTCTAGTTAAAGCCCCCTGCCTCTTCATAATTATGTGAAATAGCAATCAGGCGGCATGTAGCCTATGTACTTAATGTTCCCATGCTGTGATTGTGGAGTTGGCTATCATGTGAACAGATTCAAGATGCACTGTGCTGGATCTTTATCAGGACTGAAGTACAGTTCAGCTCTCATTCTGTTTGGTATATGCTGGTTTATAATGTTTTGTTTTTTTCAATACATTTCTTAAATATGGCCATTTTTACATTAGTAAACTGAGAATTTACACAAGACAAAAAAAAGAAACAAACTAAACAAAAAACAAAAATTAACACAATTGCTTGATTAGGTTTTCAAATAATAACAGTGACTGACTGGACTCAATACTGTTCAGTTTTATATATCGTAAGTATTGCTAAAGTTCGAACAATCTGCCCTGAAAAGAGTAAAATTTATTAGACGACAGATTCCTATTTTAATGAGACAGAGCAGTTTTAAAACTCATAACAATATAATGCAGAATGTCATCCAGAGCTTCACTGCCATTACTGCATGACTGTGTCTGATTATTTATTGCCTCTGGCTTTTCCATTGAACGAAGCCACATAACACAGGCATGCCTTCTTCTCTCTGCAAATTTTCCATCAGTCCGGCTCATCTTTTGTGTGAACCACTTGCATCTAAATTGAATGAACTGCAATTGATGATAACTACTGCAGACCAACAGTAATATCTGCCTGATATTTTTATCTTGATTTAAGAAAAGCTAAATTTTAAGACTCAGCACCAGACTGAATTGCTCAGGATTGGCATATTTGCAGTGCAGGCTGGTGTCTTGAAAGGAATCTCATGGGAAAGGAACAAGAAGAGGAAGAGATTTTTTTGGATCCACTACGAGTTGGCTGTTCTCTCTGTTACCAGCAGGTTACACTGACAGCAAAAAGACACAATCCTGTGGATTTATTAATATGGATAGATGTGACAGTCAGACACAGAGTAATCATTTGGCCACTGCCACCCTCCTGAGAGAGAGGATCATTAGTGCCTTTCATGTCAAGTGTGCTCTCGTTAGAGTCATCTCATCTTCAACTGCCGAAAAAAAATGCATTTAAATTGTGCAGCCAGAGTAGACAGGCTGCAATGTAGGTTTGAAAAGAGAGTAAGAAGGGCCATGCTGTGGAAAAGGTCCCATTGCCTGTGGCCTGCTGGCATACTCCTCATAAATGTTTGAGTGAAAGGGAATGTGAGCCTCGTTGTGAATACCAGCAGATCAGTTTTCTTGCTTAATGAAAGAGAAGAAGGGGAGATGTCAACGCATCTGCCCCCTGCCAATCCCACAAGAGCTGTATGGAAATCCACTGAAGCTCACATAATATAGCAAAACTATAGCATTGGAATGTCTAGATTTGTTTTTAGATGACACGCAAGAAGCAGAGAAGTGTGTTATTTTCACAAAACAGGACCCATTATATTCTAGACAGCATCCTTTGAATGCAAAAAAGAAGCATTTTGACGTTTCTCCATCTTAAAAAGCTCTTCATGCCAGCCTTTAGGAAATGCAATCATTCATCTGGAGAAGGATAAACCAGCCTGCGATGGCGGGGTTTCAATAAAGCTTGCAATGTGAACAGATGGCTTTGATTAATGCGGAGGCTCCAGACAGGATCTCCCAAGATGCCTTCTATTTCCTAAATGAGACATTTGTGTGCAAATGTATTGTTTGTCAAGTTGTCACCAGTAACTCTGGTAAATAAAGTGAAATGGAAATGGCACAGGTTTGTGCTCTCTTGGCATTTCTCTGCCTCATGTTGGACCTGTTTTTGTCCGAACTTGAGTCTCATTTTTTCAGCTTTCTCTGCAATGTTGTACTTCACTAACTAATCCTCCTCTTGTCTCTTCTTCTCTCCCCTCCTCTCTCCTCCTGTTGTCACTCTAATCCTTCCTCTGTGATGCAGTGCCGCCCTGTCATTCCATGATTTACTGTGTGACACACCTAGCACCTTCGCTAAACTTGAGCGATCCTTAATATGCATGCATGTTCGACAAAGGCGGAGACAAACCACGGCAGTAAAACATCCTCAAGGCAAAACTCAGCAAACCAGTTTGGAAATAGATGCAAAAATATGCAAAAAAAATTCTTGCATCTATCCTAAAAAATGTAACTGCAGGCACAGACGTCCTTGTTTAACAGTTCGGGAATCTCAGATTTTCTCAGATTCTTCTTCCTGGTCTGCATCTGTGGGCTTTGAAAGTCAAACAATGTGATATCCACTGGCTTATCGTGCTCAGTATTATTCCAGGGAGAGACTTCACAAAGTATCAGATAAAAGGAAAGACTTTTTTGTTGTCATCCCTCATTAAAATATGACTTCATTTAAGGTGACTGCTTGTTTTTGCTGTGACATTATACACAGATGTAGTGCACCTCAGGAAGAAAGTGAGTGGAATAACAGAAATCTTGAACTATAAAAGTGTTGTATTCAAAACTCTAACAAAGGAACATTTAATGAGATCACTTACAGTACATTCAGTTATGCAGTGTTAAACAATGCCAAACACACAGGTGTGTGTGCTGAGGCTCCGACGACTACTGACATGAATAAAATGAATTACAGAGAAGAAAACATGAACATATAATCATATAAAACAAGTATGAGGAGGTTTGAAGATAGCACATTTCACTAAAAGAATACATGTTTAAAATCCTAAAAAAAAGAAACTGATCACATTGAAGATTATGAAAACAATAATAAATAATAAATCGATAAATAAATCTTGCACAGTTGATTTCCAGAGTAACTGGTGTTAACAGCTGCCTCTAACAGATGCAACAAAATGAGCCTTTTCTATTCTACCTGCTAAACATACGGCGGTTATCATCGCTAATTATCGACATGTCGTGCAATACATTGATTATTTAAGCAGTCAGGACACCCTTTGAGAGATTACTAGATTAGAATGAAAAAAACTGGAGTCTATCAAAGCAAATGTCCTAAAACCTCATTGTCACACGAAGGCTTGGCAGAGAGCACTTGGCATGTTTTGGGTCTTAGGAGTTCATCACAGTAGTTCTCACTGGAGGAGTAAAAGTCTACAGACACATGACATTGTGCTAAAAGACGTTTCTATAATAATAGTATATCATATACTCAAATATTATAAATACTTTTAAAAGGGTAACTGAGATGCATCATAACATCTTCAGTTGGGACGATGAGCATTGGCTTATTTAATGTTAACTTTTGGTGCATTTGTTATTTCTTAAAGCTTCACTGTCATGGTGATTTTTAAGCATCCAGTTTGTGAGACAGAAAATCCTGTTTATGATGTGAGGATTAATTTAGCATAAGGAACGAAATCACATCTTCACAGGAGCTTGATTCACTTTAGGAATACTGCGTGCATGCAAACACACCCAGGCTGTGTAAGAGGTAGCTTCCCTAAGCTAAATGCAGATACATTTATACTTTTACTCTTCTTATGATTATATATATAAAAAATCAATACCACTTTAACCGTCCACGCTTGCCTTCTCAGATTTGCATGAAGCAAGTCTGCAGAGAGCAGCTACATTATTTTAGAGTCAGCCACAGTGGGCTTCGTCTCAGGAAAGCACAGTTAGGACCACAGTCCCTTTGGTCTTCTTCAGGATGTCCACAGCTTCAGCGTGTGTCGCCCCCTCCAGACAGTGTCCATTCACAGCAATGATCTGATCTCCTCGCTTCAGCCTGCCGTCCTCCACAGCCGCCCCCTGCACAGAACAAAGACCAGCTAATTAACATGTGCAAATGAGAGATCACAAGCTGTTTACAGCGAGGAGATGCAGAGATGCAGACAAAAGACAACTGAACAAAGGAAATATAATGTCCTTCCAACTCCAATGGTGTTAAACAAATTAAACACAACACTGTTTACAATGACGACTTTCTGTACAATTTATGAACCTTTTATAGGGCACAGCATATTTCAGTTATAATTACACACTCACCAGCTGCCAGAAACCTCTTTTTCAGTTCATAATTGTGGCTTCCAACCTTTGTGCTCTCGTCTCTTATAAAAACAGTCTGCCAGTATTACTGAACACCATGCTGTGCTGAGATTACACTTCTGAATCCCAGGATCCCCATGAAAGATTTCTCCCCGGTGGATGCTCGCTAACCTTGTTAAAGACGGTTTTGATGTAGATGGGCAGGTCTCCGTGAGGGCTGCCGAACCCTCCGACGATGCTGAAGCCCAGGCCTGATGAGCCCCTCTCTAGAGTGATGGTCTTATACATGCGAGCTCTGTGGGAATAGGAGGCAAAACAAGGTGTTGCTGGGAATGCAGGTGTGCACGCCTATTTTTTAAAAAAGCAAGTCAGCCTGCCTGTGCATTGAATATGCTCTGTGTGTTTTTGATCTCGTCTCACCAGGACAAACAATGGGTGAGAAAAGAGAGGTGAATTTCTGATGTGCCGCAAGCCTAAATGTGATGAATCCTTGAATTTTTACAGGTGCAATGTTATAGAGGAGTTTCTCCACCTTGCCTGTTTTGCACAAAAGGTTGCAGGAGATGAAAGCCTGAATACTGATGTTTCTCAATTAGAATTGGATTATGTAATTAAGTTATGTAATGGTAAAGTAATGAATATACTTCTGTCAACCAGATTCTAAAGTTTTACAGAAAGCTTCCAGAAAACTCAACATGTTATTTTCACAATTAAATGAAGGAAAGGAATTCATAGTTAGCATTTTGGATGAAAACTTCCTTAAAATTCAATAGAAAACATTCGATTGAAAACAAAACAAAAATACAAATCACAAACTGTAGCAACACCACTGCTCAAATTAACAGCACATCCATCCTGGTGCTTTTCACACAGTGTTTGTTCTCTCTCTCTTTACTGTCAAGGGGACCGGGGTCTGCCTTCGTCCTTATTCAGTGAATAAACCAAGAGGGAACCGAGCGATTGCACAACAGCAGGAGACTGTCAGGAAACTGATTCTCACCGGAGGTTGTTGTGAAAGCAGGGCAGACTGCCGGGCTGCTCTGACGGCGGGGCATGCACATCATTGAGGTGCTTTGTGCTGCAGCCACTAGAACCAGCTGCCACCTAGAAGAACACACACACACACACAGAGGAACTTAGTTATGAAATACATTGACAATAATCTGATGTCCTACTTTCCAGCTTTAATTACATGTCGGTGCCTGTATTTATTCTGATACAGTGAGAGAAACAATAGAGCAAAACTTACTGACGTTATGTGTTAATTTTCTTTAAACGCAAGAAAAAAACTGATATCTGCTTCCTTACAAAAAACTCATTTTCTCTAACAACAAAAATCATGTGTTAAATCAGTGTCAGGGACATTTTTGTCTTTAATATATCATGATTAAAGCAAAATACAAAGCGAGAATCTAATTTCTTTTCATTCTTTCAGACTGAAGTGAAGTTTAAGTTTTTCTTATGTGAAACAATGTCTTGCTGAGTTTTATAAAAGTGATAATGACCTACAGGAAGCACTTTATGGTGCATTACTGCCTTTTTCCAGAGAACTAAACTTGCTGATGTCATTGCGACTGAGTGCCTCACAGGCATTTTAGATTAACTACTGCATGTCACACCGTGACATTACCTGCAGACTGATGGTTCCGGTGGCGTTGTTCAGCAGGACTCCAGCTTGGGCATGAGTCATCCCCTCTGTGGACACGTCATTGATGCTGAGGATTCTGTCTCCTGCCTGAGTGACACACACACACAGTAAACCTGTATTTCTATATTTGCAAGGAGATTTTTATCGACATACAGATCATCAATTCCCTTCAGATGTTTCCTAATTTGACCAACGCTGCTGCAGTAACTTACCCCAGCCTTTACCCAACTTTAATCTACTGTTTAAGACTTTTTATGATTGTATGGTTCCTCCCTTTTTAATATGGGGCTTTAAGTAGGTCATCAGTCAGCTATGATATACAACTGCAGCACATATATACAAATAACCTATGGGATGGCATTTTTAAGCCCTGATTGTGGTTCATATGCATTTGCAAATATGCATTCAAGTGTGCAGTTTCACCTTAATTCTACCTTAGCTAGTCAAAGTTGAAATCTAAATCCTGAAAATCAAGTCATTACACAGAACGCATTAAATAGTTAACCTTGTTAACCTTGACTTTTTAAACCCAGACAGAAAGTGAGCACTAATAATGCGATGTCAATGACAACTCTGTCCCTACAATGTGATGAATATACACACAATGTGAACACACAAACACACACACACACACACACACACACACACACACACACACACCTGTAATTGCTGTGTTTTGGCAGCCAGTCCATTGGTATCCATGGCAGCAATAAAAAGAGGTGCGTTGTCATGGGGACTGCCCGCTCCTCCTGCTACACTGATGCCCAGGGAGTCACGTGGACCCTGTGGTGATACCGCACCCACATCACAAACATGTTAGACAATACAAGTGAGTCACATGGCAGACAAACACCTCGTGTTGTGTGAGTCTGTGGTCCAGCCAGGTAAGGAGGCTGCATGAAGCATAATCAGCACACATCTCAAATCTGTACTTCATCACTGAGGATGAACGAACAAAAGCTCTGAGGAGTCATAATCAAATACCAGCTTTTTAAAAATGAACATCAAAATATTGAAAGTGGGTTCTTTAAGCCTAGGGCAATAAAAGACATATTATTGTTAGTTATTTGCTGATTTACTTTACCTTTTGTATTTGTACTGTTCTAATGCCAGAAAAGTCTTGAAAAGCTGTGAGAGAGAAGAGAAATATAAGTTTGCATAAGAACCCTAAGGCACATCACTCTTTTCATTCAAAGTAAGGGATGAGTGACCCCTTATAAGGTACACTTGGCAATCTACAGTTCTGCCATAAATTCTGCATTTACAAATATACTAATGTTAAAGTTTTAGATGAGACTGTCAGACAGAGATTTTCTTTTAACTACATGTTTGTTATTGATGTTGCAGTTTGCAGTGGTGTCAGACTTATTTTCATTCTATTGATAAGGTGTTTTTAATATTGGGGTCAGCCCTTTTTACATATATTGTAGGGGCACAATAGTACAAACACCTTTTTATGTAATGCACTCCAGGACAAATCCACTATCCACAATGACCTCAATAATAAAGATTTTTAAAAAATATATAATTTCTGTCAGTTTCATATAAACTTATAAGCCTTATAAAAGTAGATGAACGCAGCCCTGTGACACTGATCTGAATTAGATTGTGCAGCTGTTCTTAACAAAGTGGAAACTGAGGGTTGTTTTGGCTTTACAACATAAGAACCGCTCACAGAAGCTCCCTATTTTGTTATCTGTCTCTCTCTGGTGGCCAAAGGAAGCATCACAACCACTTGAGGGGGTCGGAGTTGAACAGTCGGAGTCTTCACTCTGGATAAAACACAACTTAAAGTTACTCCAAAGTGCTCAGAGTCATACATTTTAACCTACAGAAAATGCTTCAATGATTGAGATGCTTAGAAAAATCTGAACTCTGAATGAAATAAAAATCATATAATCTTAATAAAACATGTGAACATTATGAGTACATCATACTGTCATGGGTTGCACGCAGTCAACCGGAGGAAGATTTTACCTGACTCTGCTGTGTGCACTGCGGCCCGGCTTTAAAACGAGCCACCTCCAGCTGGACTGCTGTGCCGCAACTCTGAGAGCGAAGACACACATTTCACATCAGATGATGAATCCATGAAGAAGAGCAGAACACACAACTAGCCAGCCAAAAAACTTTGTTGGTGTGAGTTTGTGCCAGACCTGTAGAAGTTTCTGGGCATGTTCCTGTGTTGCAGCACGAATATCCTCCCCGTTGATTGACAGAATCTGGTCACCTAGCAACAACCTGCCATCCGAATCCGCTATGCCTCCTCTGATGATATCTGACACAAAGATGCCCGTGTCATTACTGTTGGAGGAAAACAGAGGTCAAAAGCTCCGTCTGTTGCACGCTTATAGAAAATGAATTCCGTGACCTGTAAGCCTGCTGTTTTGCATAACGTCACACTTGATTGTGTAAATACATGAAGCTGCGTGATAATCTACACGTATACTCTCTAAAAATAATGTGCGCCGTGTCCTTCCGGCTGTGTGGTCCTACAGTCTGTCTGCCTCACCTCTATGGTGATTATTGGATGCTGTAACGGTGTGTGGCTGCATTACGTGTCAATCACACATTATTTTTATTATAATGATTTCTGTTGCCACAGACCAGACCTCCCTGACCTGTAACTTGGTAAAGGGGTTACATTTAAATTATTGTTTTTACACAAAGAAATTCATTTTGATACTCAAAAAGACAAATCAAATGTTACATAAGAAATAGTTTTCCTCTCCGAAATGAGTCCAATTATGAAAAAGTAGAATGACCACTACTTTTTTATTAGACTTGACGAAAACAATAAAATACTTCTCCATTTTATAAAAGTAAGTGATACAATTGACACTTCATTAAAAAAGTAATTAAATTGTAAACATGACAGAATCTGACTTTAATTTTGACTTTTTTCTTCTTATTAAACATAAGTGGATGAACCTGGCTTAAAAGTCTCTTTCATATTTATAAATGAAGAAAAGAAATGACTCTTATATGGCATATCCAGCCTGAATTTTTTGTTTACAGGTAGAATTGTTGGTGAGTAGATCAAGGTGTGTATAAAAATTTAACTACTGGCTTCATGATCAGCCAAATGGAAAAAACTGGCATGCAAACCCTTTTTACTAAGACTGCATTCTAACTGCACCTGCACTGTGGAAATAACAAGTTTCAACTTAACTACAAAAAAGTGCATTCTTGATCCATCACTTACTTTTTTTTATATTGCCGGATGATTCAGCAAATGGATTGCCTCTCTCTGACCTACCTATTTCTCACCTTCATGTGGTGCAGGAGTGGAAATGGTAGATGGCCTGCACTTACACACTGCTTTTCTACCTTAATGAACAAAGTGCTTTATAGTTAGCCTCTTGTTCACACATTGACTCACAAAGCGATGGCAACTGAGCTGCCACACAAGGCATCTGTCCACTTAGAGCCGGGTCCACTTAGCAACTTAGGGTTTAGTGCCTTGGGACAAAAGGACACTTTGACATGTGGATGAAGAAAAGCTTGGGACCGATCCACCAAAGCACCGGTTAGTGGATCATCCTCTCTACCTCATGAGCCACAGCTGCCTCAAACAGTCGCTGTATGTCAAATTTAAAATACTACACTGCTTGTTAACTTAAATTTAGACTGACTTTGGAAAGCTACATCTAGGAATTGAACTACGATGTCTAATGTTATTTAAGCTGCAGTCCTGTAAAGTTTGATCAGACTCTTACCTAAAGATACAAACAATTTTCTCTCTTGTTTGTTTATCAGCATTATGAACACACCTCTTCCCCACAGTCGTAAATCCCAGCCCCTCTCCAGGACGAGGTTTGAGCTCCAGGCTGAAGACGTCCCACAGGTCCTCTGCTTTATAGGCCTGCAGGTGCCTGAAGACACACAGGCGAACTCGCTGGGTGGTGAGTCGCAGCACGCCGATGGCCTCATCGTGAGTGGCCTGCCGCAGGTCTATATCATTAACCTAGGACACAAGCCATAATTAGATGATGGAAGTTCTAAAAGATTGGAGTTTCTTCATTTCTAAATAATAATAATAAAAAAACTGGAAGTGCTTTATCATGAATAATGGCTACATCAAAGGCTATAGCATCAATAAACATGCATGTTGTTTCTTTGAACCATCAGAGCTTCTTGTTGCTCTGCGTGATTGTGCATTGTTTTATGCATACTGATGTTGTTTTCTTCTTCTTTAAAGGATCTTATTCTCTCATATTTGCATTTCTATTACAGTCACTTCTTTTTGATTGTGGTTTAAAACCATCTGACTGATTAACACTGGCACATTCAGTTCTTTCTGAAAACAACCACGCTAAATAAACAATATTTTCAGTATTTTATGACAGTATTAGAAATAAAAATAAAAACATGGCATTCACTGAACAGTTGCAGTGAAGAAACTGGCCTTAAATTTCGATGGTAAAATCAACATTCATGTGTTAACAAAGTGGCTCTCTACAGCAGTTGTGAAAAAATGAAAGCAAGATAGAACAATCCCATTTGAGTTTCATTGTGTTATATAACACAGCTTTAACGAAAAGCCATCTAATCACAGCAGACCAGGATGAAGATTAAAAACAGCGATTGATTCAGTCTAATAAATATACAACAGTGTGTTTTTTATTACTTCTAATATCTGGTCTCCAGCTTGCAGCCGCCCATCCCTCTGTGCTGCTCCTCCATCATTTACCTCATGGATTATTACTGCCCCCTGGTGTTAAAGAATTAAAAAACACCTAATCAGAAAACAATTACAGCTGTATTATGCAACCTGGTATTTTGGATAACATGTGCTTAAACATAAAAACTTATTTCCAAAATGCAGCATAACCACTTTCGCTGACAATTCCTAATGTGATGCTGTGTACCCTTAATTATGTGGACTGCTTAAAAACTGAAAACATCAAGTTATCCTTCATAATTTTTAGATAAAATATTGATGTCAAACATCAGTAGGCTGCTCTCACCAGCAGAGTGTCACATCCTCCCACAATGCTGAGGCCCAGGCCTACATTTCCTTTACAAATCTCTATGATTGTTTCCCTGCCAGCCACAACTGGGCAGCTAAGGGGTTCGGACACTGCGGGAGCCGATCCTTGCCAATCAGACCTCCCCGTGGGACAGGTCTGCTTGGTGTTGAGAGAGGAAAAGGAGGAGGAAGAGACAGGGGGAGTTAGAGAGGAAAGAGGAGAGAGAGAGCAAGGAGAGGAAAGAGATGCGGGGAGAGGTAGAGAGGAAGAGGAAGAGGAAGAGAGACTCTTGAAGCGGCTGATGGAGAGCTTGACAGTGACCCGCTGTCGGAGAATCAAACTGGACACCTGAATACAGAGAAGACTGGTGAGTCATAAATCATTAAATCAGTTTGACCTTGAAGTGCATATCGTGAGTGAGTGTGTGTGTGTGTGTGTGTGTGTGTGTGTGTGTG
>JAQNCA010000024.1:13752039-13764479 GCA_029783725.1 Acanthurus tractus | reverse complement strand
TAACCATTAAATGATATAGGTGCAGTAATTTTGGTGGACACCACGAATTCCCAAAACCATTTGGTGCACATTACATTGGGTAAATAACAAGACTGCAAGAAAAAAAACAAATCCCTATTGCAAAGATAACTTGGCAAATAAATCCTAAACTACCATCACCACAACCAATCAGATTTATGATGTGGCATAAAATTACTTCAAACAACTATTATCTCCCCAAGGTGAAGGCCTTTGGAGTAATTCTGAAATGTAAAACATGCAGGAAGGTAGACTTCTTTGGTCCCCCCGGGCACTTTGCAAAGAAAAAGGGCAACGAGGAGATTGTCTTTGAACCTTCACAGAAAGTACAAGCAGCACTGAAGTTCTGAGGCTACCTTTGCAACAAGCTCAGCTTTGATGAGAACACACTGACACTTTCTGCTCTGAGCCTCTTTGTGTGAGTGTACGTGTGGGAGACACAGGGGCAATACTGTATGTCCTTGTGCTATGCCAGGTGCCAATGCCGTACAAGGAAGTAAGCAGTTTTTATTGAGAGACAATTGTTGGTAATTAAGCAAAAGGGAGTACAAAAGGCTGCCTCAATGGGATTGAGCTGAGGCCACAATGGAGGAACAAGTCTTTGACATTGAGTACTTTCTCTATACCTGACCCTGTGATACTGATACAGCCGGCTCTAAGCTCCCGACACTAGAGCGTGAGCAGAGAGATGCTCTCAGACACTGTTGTAGTAATCTGCTCTAGAGCAGCTAAGATGGCTACCCACAGAATTTGGGGTTTGCATGGAAATGAGCAATGCCTTCTGAGTGATGGACTGCAAGGCTGCTGCAGTGTTACTCTGTCACTCCAAAGGTGTTTCCCACTGAGTCGAAAACGTCCAGCAAATGTTAATTCATAAAAATCCTGTAAGATGATTGTGCATGATTGTATGATGCATAAAATGAGTGTGCATTTTAAAATACAATAATTTGAATATAAAACCGGTGCCATAAAAAACTTTGCAATTAACTATTTGTCACTTTAAATGACAAAGACAAACAAACTGCCCTATTCACTCTCCTATGGAGCAAAGTTTCAAATTTTTCTGAGCACAAAAGCTACAAAATGAGCAGAAAATATGTTGAAAGAGCTGTTTAGCAATATTGTTACTACATACCGTTGTTGTGTCACACAGCTGGAAGATGCTGTTGTCCTCAAAGTTGTAATTGTTGGTGTTAGCCTCTCCTGCCTCAGCTAGCAGGCTGACCTGAGTGTGGCTGTCGGTGTCATCGCAAGAGGCTCGCGTGCTCCTCTCTGAGATGGGTGTCAAGCCACCACACAGTTCCAGCTGAGAATACAAAAATCCAGTGTTGAAATTAAGGAGTTTGAGGGAAAAAAATTGCCTTAGGCTTAAAAGACACTAAATTCACATGGAAGCAAACAGGCTAAAGAAGGTGGCTGTAAATTAGACACCCTCCTCTGCTCTCCCCCTCTCTCTCTCTCCATCTGTAGTGTGGTTGAGCATTGTGTTCATCTCTCAGATGCATTAAATATTCAGACGGCCTGTAACTGGATTCTCTGAGCCTTGTTACTAAGCCACAGTCCACAACAAAGGGGAGAAGAAATATTGTACTCCTAAGGAAAAAATAGACATTGAAGCAACTGTCTGGCATATCTGTGGAAATAAATGTTTTGTTTATTAGTCTAATATTGCATTTTGGTAAAGGGTTATATGAAATTTTGCAAAAAAAATGTTGAATGAATAAGCCCAAATGCTGAAGCTTAGGGTTACTAATGTGTAAAAAATCTTAAATCTTCTTAAATTAACTACTTTAATTTATACTTTAACATACCGGAAGTGGTTTGGCAACTCCGATGCGGACGGGGCCATAGCCAGTTGACTTGAGGACGTGCACAGCATAATCCAGGCTGGAGCCTTCCAAGTCAGTTTCATTAACAAACATGAGCCGATCTCCAGGTAACAGGCGACCATCTTGATCTGCTACACCTCCAGGCACCAAGGACCGGATAACAAGAACTGTTTTCGTGGCGTCCTCTGGATCCTGCAGTAGGACATAAGGATGGAGAGGATGGTTTACTGAAGATGAACATGGATAATCAGAGATAACTTTCAAGACTGCGAATTAAAATTAGATGCAAATGAAGGTAAACAACAAATAAAAGGACAAGTGTGATACTGCTGTTTAACAAAGCTCAATAAAAGCAAATGCACTGGATGATCTTGCAGAGGGGCACACAGCTGTTGTAAGGCTATTATTTCTGTGAACAAATTTTTTTACTAAAGATCAAAAGTGGCTTTATATTAAAACTTAACACAGAAACTGACAGAACTTTTCAGTCTCAAAGGTTCGGTGCACAAAGACACACAAGATGTCCACACACTTGTCTGTTTCCTTAGTGTTTGTTGGTGTTCACCATCTCCAACCTGACACTGATATTCTTAGACTGCAGCTTATTCCAGCCTGTTCTATTTGTGGAAAGGCTCAGGGGCATGTCTCTGACCTGGTAGTCCAGGATACTGAAGCCCAGTCCGGACTCGCCTTTCTCCAGCTCGACCACCTGAGCCTCTTTCTCCCACATGGCCAGAGGGGGTGACATGGGGGGGACGCCACGCTTGGTGATGTCCTCAGCAGTAGGACAGGGAATGATGCAGCCCTGGTCCAACTAAGACAAGATAACAGGAGAGTAAGAGAGATGACACCGCAAAGGAGATTGATTTACAAGACAAGCAGCATGTTGTTGGTGTTTTCTAGTGGTGTTTTAAATGCAGAGGATGTGTAACAATTCTGATGTGGTTCATCCTTTGTCCTCTTATCAGCATGTGCCTTCACCTTGTCATTAAACTCAGCCAGCAGCTCTTTCAGGGTGAGGCGGACATCATCGTCATCTTCCTCATCGCTGTCGGGAATGACAGGGGGCAGAATGCGAGAGCACACCAGGCAAACACGCATCGGCAGCTCCTTCAGAATATTGACAACCTCTTTATGTGTCTCTCCGATGAGAGGGATCCCATTCACCTGTCAAGAAGATACACACTATATATTCACCTGTTTCAGAAACACATATTTCTACTGTCAGTGGCTGAGTTATGCTTTTAAAAAATATCTTATTCCTGACTGTATTGTACATTAGTGTTTGTGATTCAGTGTCTTTTTCTGCTTGTTAAAAACTCTCCATGCCTAAAGGCAGGCAGGCTTAAAATTTGATATTTTTACTGATTTTCAGTTGCGGGTATCATGGAGCAATTAGTGGCTAGAGTATATCAAACCACAAAAAGAACAATTAAAGCTGAGAGCGGTAACCGAGCGAGGATCATTTTAAAAAAAACTGCGCTGAACAATGGCTTCGCTGTGCTGGTGTTGTCTGAAGGAGATCAAAGGGTTGAGCTCAGATACGAAAGGATGCGAGCCAGTCTGCAGCGTTTTCTATACTGTGAGCAAAGCTAATGCACAGTCTCCGAGAGTTCATCAGACAGCTCATCGGGATGAGTGATATGTGTGGGTGCGTGAACTTGCCCAGTGGAGGGGGAGGAGGGCAAGCTCTCCCCCCCTTACAGTACAAGCGCAAATGCACAAAGACACAGATACTCACACCCACCTTCTTATGACTGTAGTTTGCCGCTTTAAGGGAAAAAAAAAGCTGCAAACTGTACTTGAAACTGTGTGATGTTTGCAGACAATCGCTGATCTATGCTGCATGGTTAAAGGTTTAAATAAAGTCTATTGTGGTAAAATAAAACGATGATAAACAAGATAATCCACAAGGGAGTCTTTCTGCTTGTCATCCACATAAATCCCCTAGGTGAGGGATTATAATCAGTCCCACACAGATCGCATCTTATTCCGGATTTTATGATCTTGTGTCTTCTCAAAGGAGCTGCAGAGTAATTGGCTAAAAAAAGATTATCATCAGTCGGTTACCTCCAATATCTGGTCTCCAGTGAAAATCTTGCCACTTTGGCCAATGGGACCCTCTGGTAAGACGGAGCACAGGTAGTGGTGTCCTGCTCGAGCGTCCAGACTGATGCCAAGACCGCTTGTCTCACCGAAACGCTCCAGTTGACAAACCTGAGAGAAGGAAAATTTGTTGGATTTTTCTTTATAAAATTAGGACCAGCACAGGGTGGAACATTTAGAAAGCTTTTAGATGCACACAGTATTAATATTTTTAGGCTGCTTTGATATTCTTTGTTAGATTTAACACCTATTTTTATGACAGAGGCACATACAATAACTTGATATCGCTGCCCGACTGCATGCTGCCACCTCTTCCTCAGGTCTTCCTCCTCAGCAGGTGTCAGTTTCACACCTGTAAAATGTGCACACATGCAAAGACAATCACTCTCATGTCACACACACACACACACACACACACACACACACACACGCACACACACAGACACACCAACACACACACAAATATGCACATGGAGATAAACACACATCCCCATTCACTTTCTCCTAACCCTGGATGAGCCAGTCACTAAAGAATAAGATCCTATATGAAAATATAACTGCAGCTTTTTTTTTTTATCAAAGGGAGACAACATAATTCTTTTTCTGGCAAATGCATATAGACACACAGAGACAAACACACACACACACAGGCACACACACATGCCCCCACACTCCAGGCACATATGCATGCATATTCACGCCCACCACCTTATGATTTCTTGGCAAACAAATGTTTTCTTGTTCATCTATTAAAGCCTTGCAGCAATCAGGGCTTATTTGGCTGCACTCTCTAATCAAGCCCAAAAATCCTTGTCTAAATAAAGCCATATATGCAGGCGGGGCGAGACACAAATCATCTGGAATGGGCTGAATGAGTTGGATAAACACATGACTGCACAACACTATAAATAGACTCCCATCAAAGAGCATGCTTTGCTGCCACATTGCTGTACCCTGAGTCCAATCAGCATATCAGACTAAGTGCCATGATCCCGTTCCAGACTGCAGTGCACTATGGGAAGGGGAGCTTACCGTTTCTTGAATCATGTCGGGGTCGTCTGTTGGCGTATGCTGCCCGCCGGGAGATTTCACGCAGTGAACTGATGCCTGGGAAACAGAAAAAAAAAAAAACATGTTTGAGCCCACGTGCAGGGATCCAATCATACGTGCATAGAAACATGGCTGAGTTTAAAAAAACACCCCGAGAGATGATAAGCTCTTCATGAGCTCAAATATAAATATGTTTTTGGTTCTTGTTTGAGCACATGTGAACAAGTTAAATTGGTCGTGATGTTACGACTGCAGGAAGCACATGTAGATTATTATTTCAAGTTTAGGCAAGTGCACGCTGTCAAATCACATGTTCTCCATTTGCTCTGGTACTCAGTCCTCTTGTGATACCAATGAGCCAAAATGCTCCCGTCTCCCAGCGCAAAGCACCTGTCTCTTGAATCTTGTTGAGGCCCACTCTGTAAGGATTGCCCTCATGGAAGCTGTGGGAGTGCCGGAGAGGCTGCAGGGGGGGAACTGGGGGCAGGATGTGACTCAGACGGACAGCCTTCCTCAGCAGCCTCAGTCTGACCAGGGGACCTGTCCTCCTCAGCACCTCCATGGCACGCTGCTCACTGCAGCCCTGCAGGCTCACCCCATCCACCTTAGGGAGAGGATGAGGGATGTAAAAGCAGAGAGCGGAGAGATGGAGAGCACAGGGAGGATGGAGACAGGGACCATTACTCTTTTGTAGATTGAGTGGATGTATTGTGCTGTGTTATAGTGCAGATATTAAAAAAATAATAAAAGTCAAAAATAAAAATAGAGCAAGATTGAAATTGAGATTGAGATGGATGGAGGTAAAAGCCAAACTCCAAGAATTCCCCTCCATCAGCTAAAAAAAGACTCTAATTGGTGTCACTGGACCTGCTAAAAACTGTAAACTGTGCACATTTCCAGGTGCTGAAATCGTTCAAATTCAGCAGAGAATATAAATAGGTCAACAGTAAAATTCTTGTGGGGTAACAAATAATAAAAACAGAAGCTGTCTGTTGTGTTTTCAGTGGAACTCACAGATAGGATGATGTCTCCAATGTGGATGCGTCCATCTTGATCGACAGTGCTGCCCTTCACTATGCTCTTTACTATCACACCAGCGCTGTAGACTGATGAACAGATGAAAGGAAAAATGAAAGATAAAGAGGCATTGATTATGTGACTGTAGCTCTGAGTTCACACATCATCAATACTGCCTTGTACACAGAGGTGTTATTTCTGGTTTTGTTATTTGCCCGGTTTTAGTTTCTATCACCTGGATTGACAATTGACTAATTTTTCACAAACTTTAAAGTCACTGGATGTTATTACCTGAGTTCAGGTCACCTATGTAGCTAGAAATGGTGAATCCCAGGCCGCGACTGTTTTTAGTGAACTGCACACTGAACTCATAGTCGTCATTCAAGTCATCAATCTGGAAAGAAACGCGGACAGAAAAATCCAATGCTCATCATTTGGATTTAGAAAACGTTATATTACACATTTCATGTATACTACAATTTTACAGTAAAGGGTTGCATTTGACGTTAATTATGTGCTTTTCTGCCTTTTTAGGCACACGCACACACATACTTTCACATACACACACACCTTGTGGTCCAAGCTGTCCTGGCTGAGGACAGGAGAGGAAAGGTGGTTGTCCTTGGTAATATCCCTGGCGATGAGCAGTTTCACCTTGCTACCAGCGTTCCTTAGTACCTGAGCCAGGTGGTCATTTGTGAACGGATGAAAAGTGATTATTTGTGACAGTTAATAAATAAACAAAGCATCAAAACAGGCAGCTGCCCTGAAAAGACAGTGGATTAGCACCCTTTGGGAATGACTCGTCAACCATGTGGGTAACAGTCCCAGATGGTTCCCAGAAGTGCCAATGCAATAATCTCTAATGCAGGTGGGGGCAGATAACCAGACATATATTTACAAAACCAAGCGGTATTTCTTCCTCCAGAAAAGATTTTGTCTTTTCAAAACTGAAAATGCTGACTGCACATACCTCTGATAAAGCATAAATCTCACTCTTGTGTTTCTTGCCTAAGCAATACAGTGCAGTGTCTTTCCTGGTTTCATGTTGGTCTGCCAAACTGTAATCTGCTTAAAACTGCCAAGAACCCCCCCCCCCCCGGTAATCCACAGTTGGTGAAAACCAGAGTTCCCCAAAAGGCCACAAAGGTGAGTGACAGGCTCATTTCACACTCAGATCGCAAAAAAACTTCAACATGCAACCACAAAGTGAGAATTATCAGAAAACAGAATATATTCCTCTTACAAGATAACTGGACTAACTGGTTGTTGTGGAAACTGTTCTTCTCTTTAACCCCCCGCTAACAAGCAGACCAAACCTCCTTCTCTGAGCTACTCTATGGAACTAATTAACAATGAATGTACTCTGTAAATGGTAAGACTAAGTAAGACTTAGCTGTTATTTCAACACCAATTAGCATGCAGAAAGTGTTATCCCTATGGACGAAGACAAGGAAAGCACTTCATCTTATCTTCCACACTCGTAAGTTTTCCCCGAATGATATCTCACCTGTGCCACCTGCTCGCTGTTCATGCCCGCCAGATCTGTATCTCCAATACGCAGGATTTGATCTCCACTACGCAGACGCTTATCCTAAGGAGCCCCAGTACAACAAAAAACGTTCAGTGTGAACTTTGTAGTGGAAACTGTTCGGCTGATTACACTCTGCTCAATGTTTCAGGATAAAAAGACAAAAAAATATGAGTCAATCCTCTAACTGGCTTTGTGAGGTTGGATTGATTGGCAGATGTATTGACCTGTCCTGCAGCACCACCAGGGAGGATGGTCTTGACCATGACTCCAGTGCTCCGGCCTCCTATGATGCCAAAACCAAGCCCTTTGCCATCATTGATCAACTCTATCATCTCCACATGACGCTTCTGACACGGCAGAGGTTAGAAAGAAGGTAGAGGAGACGGGAGAGAAGAGGGAGAGAGAAAGTCTATGGTAAATGAACTGTGAAAAAAAGTGGAACAGCAAGAGTTTGATTCCTTTTGTTTGTCTACAGCCACAGACACACAGCAACCAGCTCTTCAGTAACACGTCACATGCAGTGATAAGCCTGCTGTACCTCATGAGCAATAGCAGACAGGTTCCTCCCCATCGACATGGTGCGGGAGATGCGAGGGGGAGTGCAGTACTAAAGAATAAATGTCAAGTGTAAAACAAAAGCAGACCTAAAGCAACATCAATTTAGCTGAGCAGCATCTTATCAGTTAAGGCCCTCGGATGTTGTGCTATCCTACTCTAATATTCTCAAATGTAAAATGTGACATTTGGAATGTTGATGTGTTACATTTTTACAACTGAAAGATCGAAAATAATATTTGCTTGGCTCATGGCTGACATGCTTAAAAAAAATAATTGCTCCTCATTACTAAACTCTTCCTGAATCATCACATGTTTGCAGTGGGTGTTTGGTGCACCTGTGATTCGGTGGGAATGCAGTTGTCCGGGTAGATGTCTGAGAAGGACAGATCCTGTGAACCCAGAGAGGAGATGCTGCCGTCCCTGTGGACGGATCTGGCAGTGCTTGGCCTTCGGTTCTCCATGGCCCATGTGTAGGAGTCACTGTGGCTCAGGCCCTGAGTCATGCCTGGACAGGGGCCACAGTTCATGGACACTGATTTGGACAGTCCCTTCCCCTGATGAGACTGCGAGAGCAAGAAGAAATATGTAAATAAGACACTAAAAGAGAGATGAGAAGAACAGGATAAAAGTTTAAAGATGCAGATGGATGGATTGGATGGGGTAGCAGAGAGAATAGACGAGTGAGAGAAGTAGTGAGGGATGGAAGGCAAGAAAATTTGGAGTGAAATGGATAAAGAGTTTGAGAAATAGATTGAGACATTAATTGTACAATGGAGATACACAGACAGAGAGGAATCGGATGAGAATGACGGAGTGATGTAGGGAAACAGAAAGGATAGACAAACTGAAAAAGGAAAGTGTTGTGAGACGATGAAGAAAAATGTGGGCGGGAGGATGGGGGGGTATATGTGTTATAGCAAGACACAAAAATGTACAGAAAATAGTTCTGAAATAGTACAAAGAGGGAAGTGATAGGAGAGCAAGAACACTGGAATGTGAGATCAATGCTTCAACACAACATAACCACATAACTGCTCCGTTCATTATTTTTAGGTTTTTCTCTTTCACAGTGCAAAAGGTAGTTTACGAAGGTACTCGATTCTGAGAACTGTGCTACCTGTTGAAATGGCAGATATTTGGTAAAAAACAGAACAATATCAAAGTACTGATAACCAAATCTTGCACTCCCTTGATTGACACTTATATTCTCAATGCTACTCTTCAAAAACTCAATTATTTATTATTTATGAATTATAGCAGAAACAGCAACTTAAACTGATAAAATCTCTGTCAATTTCTGTCCCAGTAAATAACCAGAGGCCTTTCGACATAATCCAGCACCATGATTCCTGGAATGCAAAAATGCTAAATGGTTACAGGCTCACATACACACACACACCACACAAGGCTAACGTAATAATGCTTATGGAGTTAGCCTATTACAGCGCGCCACAACAAACAAGTACAAAGCCGTGATGATTACCACTGATACCTTAATGGTGTCACTAATGTCATACAACAACACGTGAGCCCACATGCTGTTCATGTGTGGGCTGATGATGAGGACGATATGTGTGACATGTATCATCCACTACCAGGACCAACACACACGAGCTGAAAACTTATAATAATGTCACAGATGAGTTCTGCAAACTCCTCGACATGATATGTAGTCACTTCTTCTGTCCCTTCTCTCTCTCTCTCTTCCTCCCTGTCTGTCTCTCTTTCTCGGGGCTTTAGTGGTAAGCTTAGGTAAGCTGATTACTCATCCAGTTTGGATCCCGCATTCAGTATTTTGGGAATGATTCCGACTCCTTCCCCACCATTCAATATACACAAAACGCCCACACGCACTCATGGCCGCGCTGTACCTTCGCTGGGGGCTTCCGCTGAGCTTGCTGTAAGCTGAGTATATGATGGAACAGGGGGCTCTGCAGGACAGTCTTTAGCAGGGAGAGTTTCTCCTGTGTGGGGGCCTCTCCTCTCTCCTTCAGTTTGGCTTGGAGTCTTTCCACAGCCTCCAAGGCACGCTGGGTATCTGCAGAGAAATTGTATATCATTTGTGTCAGTCAGAAAAAGGATTTCTCCAGTGTTCTAACTTTGAGTTATTTTCCACAGCTTGCAGCAGCTGCTGTGTGACCCTGACACAAACCCAGACCTTTGATAATAAGCTATGAAATGTCAATACTTAATGGGGACTGGTGGGAAAATAAATTAGTTTTTGTGGGTCTTGCAAGATGACTTTAAAGAACAATACGTCTTTAGAATCCAGACTCCTCTCTCAGCTCTCATCCAAAGTGATAAGTATCAAAAACAAACTACATCTTGGCAGTTTGAGTGGACCGGAAGAGTTTTTGTCTGGAAAAAAAATATCCCTCAACCTTGGCTGTTAGAGTGTGAGTTAAATTTATATCGTTTTTTTTCCTTCTTTTTTTTAAATCCTCACACAATTTTCCGTCAAATGTATTCAGTGTCAAACAGTGGCTTTCTTTTTTTTTTCACTTAACCTAAATGAAAGTCTCTTCTCTAAGAGGGCCACCAGAAAAGTTTATCAAGAAACATTACAAAAGTGTTAAGAACAATGTGCAGTTCATGCTGCAGCACTACAAAGCAAAGGCAGCACCTGAAATGTTGCACCAGGTCATATCGCCCTTGTTTATTTAGTGTGAGCAGCAGCTAATGAGCATAAGCCACAATTGCAGTAATTATATGTGGCAGAAGGTTAAGACCCTGTAAACTCTTCACCACAAAGTTTTGACTACAGACCAGACTGTGAGTCCTGTGCCACCTGCACATGAAACTATTCCCTCCTGTCTGGCTGTAGCAGCCATGCCTGACACCTTAATTGTAAGCCTCTGATGATGGCAGTGGTGGGGAGTCTTACTGAGGTTACCGGAGCACATTCAGCTTTAAATAGTGCTCTACATCTGCATGTCACTGAATGCACTTACCCATTATCTCCATCGTCGCCTGAAAGATTGTTTGAGTGAATTGTTTCTTCTAGACTTTATGATTCATTTCACTGTCATTCCTCTCTGTTCGGCACCTGCAACATTCATAACAAGAACAGAACAAGTTCTTTAACTTGACCCTTCAAGATGGAATATTCACATTTTTGTGACGTGCATTTGTGAAAGATGATAGTGTATCTGTGGACCAAAAACTACGGTTTCTCCTTCAACATGTCTCCACTATTGATGCTGATTAAAACAGCTAAGGCCAAAACACTGTCATAACTGCACCAGTGCTTATTTTACAGCTGTTCTGTCGCAGGTCTCACGTCCGCATCCTCACTTCATGGCCTTGCTTGTTTGCAAGCGCCTTGCTTGTGCACTAATGCTCTTTAGCAGGATTTAAATCTTCTCCAAAAGGCTTTATCAGCCACTGACGGTAATTAACAGCGACACATGGCCTCTAGACCATTCTGACTGAAGGGGAAGCCTGTATAGCATCAAAGCATGATACCAACGACATGATTTGATTTGCAAAACGATGGCCTGGAAATGACAACGTCTCATTTAAAATCTAATTAAGGGCATTGATAGGCACGAGGGGTATCGCAATTTTTATATGCCCTTCATGGCACGCTAATGAAATCTATATCTTATATCTGTTGATGTTAAAGCGATACTGACTGACTCAGAATAAAAAAAAAAACACAGATTAATAATTTACATTAATTACGTTGGGCCCAATTAGTAATAGCGTGTTAATTTGATGTTCAATCTGTAAATGTCAGTCTGTTAATATCTTTAAAAATGACCTGGGCACATTACAACGATTACTGTGACGAACGGGCGGACATCACGGACAGCCCAGGATCGCCTGTTGCAGAAAGCCTCATCTCACCTCCATTGCAGCGCCGGTGGGCTATCAACAGGTCCCCACTGAGCTCCAAGCACAGCACATCCACCACCTCCACCAGTCCGCAGGGTAAATTTACCAGTAATACCGAATACCGAGGTTGACACTTTCCCGATAGGAAAAGTCATTACAGCTTATAGAGAGAGTGCAGGATATCAAGAAGCAACCTGCGCGCTTTATTTTCCAGCATTGTGTCCGCGGCTTGTGAGCGCTCCGTGTAGTGCGCATGTCACCCTCTGATCTTCAAGCACAGAGGGCTCATCCCTAATGAAGTATCCTACAGTAATCCTGTAATGCAGTTCAGTGGGACACTCTGCGAGAAATGATTGTACGTATATCATGCTGTCAGCTAAGTACACGCCAAACTCAGTTAGCGAGAGTACACAATGTCCACTACGTCCTCAAAGCGCCCTGAACAGAAAATTACTTTAAAACCATTACAAATGAGAGAAAACATGTATCTA